>JARQOC010000003.1:867507146-867916372 GCA_033576535.1 Allobates femoralis | reverse complement strand
GGGGGCTTGCTATTCTTCTGGGATTCTGCTCTGAGACAAGATAGCTTTTCCTACACCCATCTTTAGGAGCAGTTAGTTCTCCTGCTGTGCAGAGGTGTCTAGGTTTGGTTAGTTACATCCCACTGCTACTTCTAGTTTCGGTGTGTAGTCAGGGATTGTGGTCAGTATAGTTACCAACAACTTCTGTGGAATCTGAATGTTACTCCTGTGTCATCGCATCATAACAGAGCAGACCACGTCCCCTGTTATCCGGATGCTGGATTATACCAACAGCATGGAGCAGACCACACCCCTGTTATCAGGGGGCAGGATTATACCAAGAGAATGGAGCAGACCACACCCCTTGTTATCAGGAGCTGGATTATACCAACAGCATGGAGCAGACCACACCCCTTGTTATCAGGAGATGGATTATACCAACAGCATGGAGCAGATCACGGCCACAGTTATCAGGGGCTGGATTATACACACAGCATGGAGCAGATCACGGCCACAGTTATCAGGGGCTGGATTATACACACAGCATGGAGCAGATCACGGCCACAGTTATCAGGGGCTGGATTATACACACAGCATGGAGTAGACCACACCCCCTGTTATCAGAGGCTGGATTATACACACAGCATGGAGTAGACCACACCCCCTGTTATCAGAGGCTGGATTATACACACAGCATGGAGTAGACCACACCTCCTGTTATCAGAGGCTGGATTATACCAACAGCACGGAGCAGACCACACCTTCTGTTACCAGGGGTTGGATTATACCAACATCATGGAGCAGACCACGTCCCATGTTATCATGGGGCAGATTTATACGAACAGCATGGAGCAGACCACTCCCCCGTTGTCAGGGGCTGGATTATACCAACAGCATGGAGCAGACCACGCCCCTGTTATCAGGTGGCAGGATTATACCAACAGAATGGTGCAGACCACACCTCCAATTATCAGGGGCTGGATTATACCAACAGCATGGAACAGACCACACCCATTGTTATCAGGGTGCTGGTTTACACCAACAGTATGGAACAGACCATGTCCCCTGTTATCAGGGTGCGGTCTTATACCATCAGCATGGTGCAGACCACGTCCCATGTTATCAGGGTTCTGGCTTATACCAAGAGCATAGAGCAGACCACACCTCCTGTTATCAGGGGCTGGATTATACCAACAGCATAGAGCAGACTGTCACGAAAACTTAGTCAGGATCGGTAGCTCTCTGGCACCCCCTTAGCCTGCTGGCCAAACCCGGTATTGCCAGAGGATGAGAAAGGAGCCCAGCTTCTCTAATTTATGTAGTCTACTGCGGCACATGATGTGACAGGATGTATATATACCACCAGTTCCTGCCAGGAACATATATATACCTCGAGCCAGTCACCCTCAGGCCCACAATATCACATAAATACAAAAATGTTATGCTGCCACCACCGATCTCTTACAGGTGGATCGGTAACCCGTATGATAGCGTAAAACGAACAGTGAGGTCGTGAGAGCTCGCTCATAGAACAAGGAGATCGAGACTAGTAAATTATAATATTTTACTCCCAAAGATGGCAGTGATTATATAAAAGATTTACAGGATATTACATAAGAGACAATTTACATGTATGCATAAACAGTTATAAAAAATAAAATGAATAAAATAAGAAATGGTCAGACATAGCCACGCGGTGATAAACTTAGGTCCGTGGGCGGGCCGACTCCCAAGAAAGGTATGATTCCTCCACACAATGATAGTCTTAATATGTCCGAGCCCGGGGATGGAATCACCCAAAAATGGCTGCTCTGGTTTTAATAAAGGCAGGGAACCTGTAGTTACCACTCCCTGGTAGGAGGGTCCTCTGAGACCTCCTCTTTCACCATGCTTAATAAATCTTCATTCTTCATATCTGGGGATGGGGTGGGCCCACATCCATGGTACACACCTCATGTTTACTTTCACTTAATTCGGAGAATATGGATACCAAATATGACCTATGTATGAGGTTCAGAAAGCCAGAACTCATTCCCCAGGTTCCTGAGTGTTACACAGCTATACAAGGCATATTATTAAATGCGCAAAAAGGTGAATAATCTAAAAATATTAATTATGTGTATGTGGCATGAACGGGTCTTCTTAAATCTGACATTCACAAACGAATTCAAGACAAAGAACTTTTTGGCGGGAGAAGAGAAGATGCACTCAGCTTTGCTTTGGTATTTAAGACCCGTCGTAAAGGTTCCACTTGGAGGATGGTGAAGCCAAAGTCTATGCAAGTCCTGTGCAAGTGAACAGTCTTGCTCTGGGGGAGGGTGCACACATCTTAAAATCATGACATCATATCAACTTTTCCTGACACAGACTATGCCTACTGTCATCAGGGGCTGGATTATACCAACAGCATGGTGCAGACCACGCCTCCTGTTATCAGGGGCTGTATAATACCAACAGCATGGAGCAGACTATGCAGACTGTCATCAGGGACTGGATTATACCAACAGCATGATGCAGGCCACATTCCCTGATATCCAGGGGCTGGATTATACCAACAGCATGGAGCAGACCACGTCCGCTATTATCAGGGGGCAGGATTATTCCAACAGCATGGAGCAGACCACGCCTCCTGTTATCAGGGGCTGGCTTATACCAACAGTATGGAGCAGGCCACATTCCCTGATATCCAGGGGCTGGATTATACCAACAGCATGGAGTAGACGATGTCCGCTGTTATCAGGGGGCAGGATTATTCCAACAGCATGGAGCAGACCACACCCTTTGTTATCAGGGGCTGGATTATACCAACAGCATGGAGCAGACCACACCCTTTGTTATCAGGGGCTGGATTATACCAACAGCATGGAGCAGACCACGTCCCCTGTTATCAGGGGCTGGATTATACCAACAGCATGGAGCAGACCACGTCCCCTGTTATCAGGGGCTGTCTTATACCAACAGCATGGAGCAGACCACGCCTCCTGTTATCAGGGGCTGGATTATACCAACAGCATGGAGCAGACCACGTCCCCTGTTATCAGGGGCTGTCTTATACCAACAGCATGGAGCAGACCACGCCCCCTGTTATCAGGGCTGGATTATACCAACAGCATGGAGCAGACCACGTTCCCTGATCTCGGACAGCAGAGGTCTATTATTTTATGTGTGTTATTTGCAGTGCTGACGTCACACACTGCAGAGAATCACTAACAATATTTATTACTTTCCTATTCTACTCCATTACATTAGAATTAGCGCTAATGACCCGTCTACACCACCAGGGAAGACTAAAAATATAGGAAAAATCTGTTTCCTACTTTCAGCTGTGTAAATCTAGGGAGCGTCTTATGGTAAGGAGGATGTTGTAGTCCGAAAAATAAATTGAAAATAATTTCAATTCACAATTCACATTTTCTTTCTCCAGGACGGTAATTTCTATAGTAACAAGATGGCTGTGATGTTATAAGGACACAAACCTGTCCTATAAGTGAACTGGAAGGTGCATGTGACCATGTGCAGTAATAAACTCATCTACCTCCCATCATATATAGAATGTAAATATGCTGATCTTATACTGGAGGTAACAGAAGTGAAGAGGTAAGAAGAGGCTGCTCACACTGCTGTCTACCCTGTATATATTATTTTATAGTGAAAATACAAGGGGGTCAGAGGTAAAAAGAGGCTGCTTACACTGCATTCCTCCCTGTCTATCTGATATAATATCAGGGGTGCTGAGGTATGACGAGGCTACTCACACTGCTGTCTACCATGTCTAAATGATCTAATTTTGGAGATACCAGGGGTGCTGAGGTAAGGAGAGGTTGCTCACACTGCTGTCCTCTGTATGTTTTTCATCCTCATATTTTAGGAGTTAACCTTATTTTTCTTAAATATGTGAAGCTCCTCTGCTATTCCACCTATAAATGTAATGGCCACTTTACACACACCAACTTATCTGTCCAACTTCTGAACAACTTACTGGTTGCAGTGAAATCATGGACACATTGCTCCATTTTGTGGCTGTGTACAAATGGAACTATATGTCCATGATTTCACTGCAACCAGCAAATTGGTCAGAAGTTGGACAGATAAGTTGGTGTGTGTAAAGTGGCCCTAAGAGAACACTGACAACTGGGCGTTGCCATTCCCTTTGCCAAAGTCGTGTTCCCCTATATTGTCGAATCAGTGCTGAGAGTGACAGTGCGGGGACACACTCTTCTGCCTGGAGAATGGGAACACACAGTTATATCTATTATATAATTGCCGTAGCGACTTCCGTCGCGACCGGCGCTACTTCCTGTGGCTTTGTTCGTGTAGCTCTGCACCTTCTCCAGGACTCTGTCCGGACTCGGCATTGCGAGCAGTGAAGAACCACCACCACCACCACACATGGCATGTTTACATAAGACATCACATAGTAACAAGAATACAGTCAGTCCCAAAGTCAGCGGTGACCACCGGGCCCTGGAGCCGTACTCGCTCTCTCACACCGCATATCTGACTGCCTGGCCCTTGGACACTGGCTGCCATGCACACATCAGGTGCACTAGCATGGAGCTGGCAGGCTCCCATCACTTCCCCACTGGGGACGGATCACTTCCAGCACCTCCTCACATGGCAGTAGTCTGGACTTCTGAATCTCATCGTCCTCTCCTCACTCAGACACCTGGCAGGTTCCTATCCAGCCTGCCCACTCACACCTGCAACCCAGTGAGTCAATCAGCACATCTTTACTCACACACAGACCTGAGATGTGATTAACCCCCTGTGCACCATTCAGGTTTAGCCCAGCAAAGCACTCATCCCCACAGGTTCAGCTGCTCATTAGGCTCATGAATGTATCGGATCTTCAGCACTCACACTCAGCTGTTTTACTCAGCTCATGAAAACCCTTCAGCTGTTAACCCCCTGTACATCGGACAGGTTTCACACACCACACACAATCAGGAAAACCGGCCCATGTGAACACAGACCTGCATTGATAACCCGTGTGATGCACCCGGCCAGGGGCCACATCACCACACCTCACTTTCTCCGCACACATACACACACACACATACTCTGCTATACTTACCACCGGCCCTGCATCACCGACATGTCGCCGCCCCCGAACTACTCGATCAAATATCGTGTCCAATAAGTCTCGCCAAACTTCCCAGACCCCATATTGGATCCAGTCGTCCGCGGGCGCCAACATGTCAACTCAGGATCCAGCCGGCAGGGAAGACGTAGGGTCGGTGCTAACTATAGTGAAGTGTCTGTGTGTGTGTGTGTGTATGTATGTATGTATGTGCTGACCACTCTGCCCACAGCGCTGCACTCAGCACTCTGCCCACGCCACTGTGCTCACCAATCTCACCGCACTCACTGCTAACCACTGAGCCACCGCACTCACTGCTAACCACTGAGCCACCGCACTCGCTGCTAACCACTGAGCCACCGCACTCACTGCTAACCACTGAGCCACCCCACTCACTGCTAACCACTGAGCCACCCCACTCACTGCTAACCACTGAGCCACCGCGCAGTGCTACCCACAGAGCCGCCTGTATACACACAATTCATTTCACCCCACTCCCCTAACTATTAGTAAATATACTATATATGGATTCTAGACTACCCGATTCTTTCGAATCGGCCCGCCATCTATATATATATATATATGTGATTATATAGGAATTATCAGTATTATGTATGTGATTATGTCTAAATTAGTGAGTCGCGCCTATTCTGCAAGGACTCGCAACGGCCGCTTGGCGGCCATTGCTAGTGAGGCTTTGCGAATCAGTGGCGCCGGCAATGCTTCACAGGTCGCGTGGGCGCTGCGCCCACGCCCACAACGACAGAAACAACGCCGAAACTTACGGAAGTGCGTTAGGGAAATTATATATTACATACTGATAATCTATTATATAATTGCCATAGCGACTTCCCTCGCACACGCCGCTACCTCCGTGGCTTTGTTCGTGGGCGCGCATCGCCCACGCGACTCACTCGCAATGCCCGCCAAGGGGGCGTTGGGAGTCGTTGCAGCAGCCCGAGCAATGCCCTATACACACATTCTAGAATCCCAATGCAATCGCATCGGGCTCACAGCTAGTTATTCATAAATGTAGAAGGAACAATCGAGCATCAGTGAAGCAGTTCTTTTTCATTGGTCGAACAATATTTATCAAAAAATAATTTATTCCTATTTATTGGGGGAAATAATTGAAAACATTTTCTGCACATCACTAGGAGCCTTCTGTGGGATTCTCTGTATTTATTAACATTAGAGACTCGGATGGACGATTTCTAGACGACATTTTGTTTGTCTGTAAAGACCGAGAGTGAAGATTCTTCTAAAGGGGCGTCCCAACATCACAATGTGCTCTTATAATAATGGAGGCATCATTGTTTGGGATAATATAACTTATTTTTAAATTCTGTCCTTTTTTGCACATATCACCCCCTAATGATGACCCTCCAGGTCACGTGATATCACACAATGGTCATCATCAACCGCCGCCATCATCACCCGCCCGCCATCATCACCCCCCGCCATCATCACCCTCCCGCCATCATCACCCTCCCGCCATCATCACCCCGCCCGCCATCATCACCCGCCCGCCATCATCACCCCGCCCGCCATCATCACCCGCCCGCCATCATCACCCGCCCGTCATCATCACCCACCCGCCATCATCACCCGCCCGCCATCATCACCCACCCACCATCATCACCCGCCCGCCATCGTTCCATACCTGTGATAACATCTCCTGGAATCTCGTCCTTCCCGTCACTCACACACGGCTGATCCCCCCTCGTCATCACTTCTTCAGTCTCATCCTCCACTTTAATATTAGTCGGATCTTCCCCCTGATAGATCAGATGTAACAATCAGTGCAATATAAGAGACCCCCAAAATCTATGACCTCTATGACGGCAGGACCAGGAAAGCCCCCAACCCTCCATATAGATACAGGGCTCAGCCCCATCTACCTGGCGACTCTCCGGGACATTGTGATCCTCCTCTGGACAGTCCTGGGGATACAGAGGACGGGGACATCTCTCTGGAGGATACAGAGGACGGGGACATCTCTCTGGGGGATACAGAGAACGGGGACATCTCTCTGGAGGATACAGAGGACGGGGACATCTCTCTGGGGGATTTCCTTCATCTGTAGGACACACAGTGATGGAATAGATTGTGTCATGTGATGAGATGATGGGAGTAGTAGTAGGTGACCACAGATCAGACATGACAGTCCTCCTCCTTACCCTGTGGATCGGCCCATAGTGCGATCGCCTCTTGTGCTCCATGTATAACTGCAACCTTAATATCCATCAGATCTTCACCCTAAAAAGAGAAATGTAAAACGAGCTCCGGTCCAATCACTTTATGGTCAGATGTTGTGGAGACTCAGCCCCATCTACCTGGTGACTCTCCGGGACATTGTGGTCCTCCTCTGGACAGTCCTGGGGATATAGAGGACGGGGACATCTCTCTGGGGGATACAGAGGACGGGGACATCTCTCTGGGGGATTTCTCCTCCTGGATCCATCTGTGGAGACACAGAGACTGAATACATGACCGGCCGTGGATCTGTCTATATAGGAGACACTTCTCTGAAAACCAGAAATGTTTACAGTTGTGGCCAAAAGTATTGACACCCCTGCAATTCTGTCAGATAATCCTCAGTTTCTTCCTGTAATGATTGCAATCACAAATTCTTTGGTATTATTATCTTCATTTAATTTGTCTTCAATGAAAAAAACACAAAAGAGAATGAAGTAAAAAGCAAAACATTGATCATTTCACACAAAACTCCAAAAATGGGCCAGACAGAAGTATTGGCACCCTCAGCCTAATACTTGGTTGCACAACCTTTAGCCAAAATAACTGCGATCAGCCGCTTCCGGTAACCATCAATGAGTTTCTTGTAATGCTCTGCTGGAATTTTAGACCATTCTTCTTTGGCAAACTGCTCCAGGTCCCTGATATGTGAAGGCGCCTTCTCCAAACTGCCATTTTTAGATCTCTCCACAGGTGTTCTATGGGATTCAGGTCTGGACTCATTGCTGCCACCTTAGAAGTCTCCAGTGCTTTCTCTCAAACCATTTTCTAGTGCTTTTTGAAGTGTGTTTTGGGTCATTGTCCTGCTGGAAGACCCATGACCTCTGAGGGAGACCCAGCTTTCTCACACTGGGCCCTACATTATGCTGCACAAAGTGTTGGTAGTCTTCAGACTTCATAATGCTTCGAAGCAGTCCAGTGCCAGAGGCAGCAAAGCAACCTCACACCATCAGGGAGCCTCCGCCATGTTTGACTGTAGGGACTGTGTTATTTTCTTTGAATGCCTCTATTTTTCTCCTGTAAACTCGATGTTGATGCCTTTGCCCATAAAGCTCTACTTTTGTCTCATCTGACCAGAGAACATTCTTCCAAAACGTTTTAGGCTTTCTCAGGTAAGTTTTGGCAAACTCCAGCCTGGCTTTTTTTTTTTTTTGAACCATATTTTTATTGGGTTTAAAATATTTCACAAGTAAGAATTGTTAGGATAAGCATATCCAACATTAATTTACACGTAATAAATAACTGAAACTGAAGCTAACAGTAATCATCTAGTTGTAAATCCAACTGAAAACTTTCCCCAAACCCTTCCCCTCCCACTACGGAAATTACCTCTTATTTCTATCATGTCTTATATTCTCAAGATAGTTTAAATATGCTATAGATATACCAGTTTAACATTCATTTTAGTTTTTCAAATATCACACCTCAGTCTACCAAGTGTCCCACATAATTCCCCTTCTGCATACCAGACCGTCGAACGAAAAGGTAGCATAAAGTTGATTATGTCATCATCTGTGAATTCCTTTTCAATAAACAGTTTCCATTTGAAGAAAAATTTATTTGTTAGTTTATTTGGGCTACGCAACGCATCCATCGATTCGAGTGTCAGAGTGTGGCGCATCATTAATCTGATCTGGTTCAGGTCTGGGGGTCTGTCATTGAGCCAGTGTTGGAGGAGGAGTCTTTTAGCAAGTATCGCAATGTAGTGCCATAGTACATGTGGCTGCCTGTGGACTCCATCATCCTTCTGATAGTGAAAGAGCCAGCGCAACGGGTCTAGACCCACCATATCCCCACACAGCTCCTCCGCCCAAGTAACCACTTTTCTCCAGTAATCTTTTGACTCAGGACAAGACCAGAGACCATGTTCCAGGTCCGTCAACTCAGTTCTACATTTTGGGCAGTGAATCCATCTCCCCTGATTGGCTTGGGAGGGGGGAACATTGAAGCCCTGAATAGCCCCATGCATAATCCTGAATTGGGAATCCCTCCACCTCTCATTACTAATGCATCTTCTCATAAGTCCCCATCCCTCTAGAATTTTCTGGGTGAGTTCAGGGTCTTTGATGTGTTTTCGCCACTTGTTGAAGAACCCTCTCCTCCTCAGCGGGCGCAGGATTTGTTGTAGTTTGGCATATAACGAAGTAATTGATACCTCACTTACGTCAATGCCAAGTATTTCGGACCATAAGTTGTTATCAACCTCACCCGAGAGGTCCCGCAGGCGCGAAAGGAGATGATGATCCAACTGACGATACTGCATCGCCTGAAACTGGGGTAAATTAAAAGTAGTGAGCACCTCTTTCTCCGTCATCCACCTTCGTTCCTCAAAATTTATGAGGTCTTCTAGTGTATTGACTCCCTTTTCTTTCCAGCTTTTAAATAGGGCGTTTTCACGACCCAACTCAAAAGCCGGGCATTTCCACGGGTTAAGACTTCTGGAGATTTTCCATGCCAGTTTAAGTTTTTTCCTGACCTCTCTCCATGTTATAATAGTGTCTCTATATGTTACTGTATTTTTCAAGGCGGTCGGAAGGCAGGATAACGGAGAATGCAACAAAGCGGTCAAGTCCCATGGTTTCGCCCATTCTCCCTCTAATTCTAAGTCTGAAAACTTGCTTGTTCCCTTAATCCAGTCCAGTACATATCGTAGGTTACATGCTAAGTTATAACCCCTAACATCAGGAAGCTGCAGTCCCCCTTCCTGTTTGGGTTGTATTAATGTCCTAAAGGCTATTCTAGCTTTCTTTCCTCTCCATAAGAATTTAGTGAAAGCTTTGTTAATTCTAATAATATCCATATGTTTCATTAACATAGGAATGGTTTGGAGAGGGTAGAGTAATTTTGCAAAGCTCATCATTTTGAGTAGATGGCAGCGGCCTAACAGAGACAGCGGCAGTCCCACCCATCTTCCCAACTCCTGTTCTATTTTTGTAATAATCGGTAAAAAGTTAAGTTTATATGTCAGCCCACTGGATCTAGCTAAATGTATCCCCAGATATTTGAGACTATGTTTCGCTACAGGTAGTCCGCAAAAATGGTCCCCTTTTCGTGCTCCTTCTTCTTGGTTGATAAAGAGGACTTCACATTTGCCTTTATTTAAAGCAAAGCCTGAGTATCTACCCCATTTCTCTATATCTGACAATAGATCTGGAAGGTCTCTTTCTGGGTTCTGAACATATAAGATAATATCGTCAGCGAAAAGTGAAAGCTTAATTTCAGCCTTCCCTACTCTAAAACCCTCATAGGTGTGATGACGTTCCAGATATAGTGCCAGAGGTTCTATAGCTAGATTAAATAGTAGGGGGGATAGTGGGCAGCCCTGTCTCGTTCCCTTTTGGAGGGTAAAGGAATCTGATAGAAAGCCAGGCGTACTAATACACGCTTTGGGGTTACTGTATAAGGCTTTAACATATTGTCTAAAGGGGCCTCGTATACCTACAGAGTCAAGCACTTTACCCAGCCATGACCATCTGACATTATCGAATGCTTTTTCAGCGTCAAGAGTGATCATGGCTGGGTTACCACCGTTAATCTTTGTTTTCTTTCCCATAACATCTATCATCAGCATTGCTTTTCTAATATCCGTCGTGGTCGACCTCCCCTTTACAAAACCCGCCTGATGTATGGGTATCAATTTGGGTAGGATCACCGCCAGTCGGTCAGCCAGAATTTTGGAGAGGAGCTTCAAGTCTTGATTTATTAATGAGATCGGTCTATAGTTTGCTGGGTCTGTGGGTGTTTTTCCCGGCTTAGGTAT
Organism: Allobates femoralis; assembly: GCA_033576535.1. Classification (NCBI taxonomy): domain Eukaryota; kingdom Metazoa; phylum Chordata; class Amphibia; order Anura; family Aromobatidae; genus Allobates; species Allobates femoralis. The sequence goes on along the minus strand of JARQOC010000003.1, from coordinate 867,905,297 downwards.
CAATTTGATGTAAGCTAGATTCATCCTCTCAGGTATAGGAGCCCCACCCAGTATTGAATTAAATAGGTCGCATAACACCGGAGTGATCTGCTCCCTTAGTGACTTGAAAAAAGCTCCGTTATATCCATCTGGTCCAGGCGCTTTACCTGGGTTTAAATGACGTATAGCCAGTTCAATTTCGCCAGTAGTAACTGGGCTATTAAGAAATTGAGCATCCTCCTGGGAAACCGCTGGCAGCGTTAACCCTCCCAACCAATCAAGGCTGTCTGAGTTATCAGTGTTGGCCTCCGTATAGAGAGAGGCATAATACCTGCCCAACACTCTAGAGATGTTTTTAGGGTCATGCCACGTATTGCCATGTGTCATGAAAATGAATATTGCTCATGATTTTTAAGGTATTGGAGAGTCAGTCCAGGCTAACCCCTCATTCCCCCTCCCTTTTTTGTTGGTTTCTGTGCAGTTTACATAGAAACAATTCCAGCATTCCCCCAGCTTAAGCCCTTTACGACGCCCCAATAAATAACTTTCAAGGGGGTAGAGCTGGACACCAGTTTAAACCAGCTGGCTCTCTAAAGAAAATCTTTTGTCTAAATCCACCGTGTTTTCAATATTGAATTCAAGACGACCCGTTCATGCCACAAACCCAGAATTCATATTTTCAGATTCGTCATCGTGTTTTGCATTCAATGATGTGTTCCATACAGTCGTACAACGTTCAGGAACCTGAGAAGGGATTGCTGCCACCGTAAATAAGACAATCACGTCATATTTGGTATCAAACTTCTCAGAATAACCTGACCTGAAATATGAGTTATAAATCATAATTGTGAGACGGCCCCACCCACAGATATGGAAAATGGGGACTTATAAAGCATTGTGAAAGAGGAGGGGTTAGTGGACAAGCCCACAGGGAGGTGGTCACTCCAAGCGGTGGGGGCCACACACTCCCCCCGGTTTAATAAAAGCAAAGAAGGGTTTTTGGGTCATTCTGCTCCAGGAGTCCAGAGGTCTGACAGTCACCACCAGCTGTCGACAGAATCTTACCATCCAGGGGAGGGGCCTCCTCCAAGAAACTAAGTACCAAGCCTGACTAGGTCTGAAACTTTCATACTTATTCCTTTTATTTTATATAACTGTTATTCATACATGTAATTTGTCTCTTATATAATATTCTGTAAATCTTTTATAAGCACTGCCCATCTTTCGTGGAGTAAAATATTATAATTTACTAGCTTCGATCTCCTTGTCCTATGAACGAGTTCTCACGACCTCCCTGCTCATTTTTACGCTATCGCACAGGTGACCGATCCACCTGAAAAAGGTCGGTGGTGGCAGCATACTTCTGTATTTATGTGATATTGTGGGCGTGAGGGTGACTGGATCGAGGTATATATACGTTCCTGGCAGGAACTGGTGGTATATATACATCCTGTCACATCACGTGCCGCAATAGACAACATAAATTAGGGCAGCTGGGCACCTTTCTTATCCTCTGGCAGTACCGGATTTGCCCAGAAGGCTAAGGGGGGCGCCAGAGAGCTGCAGGTCCTGACTAAGCTAATCGTGACAATTGGTGGCAGCGGTGGGATCATAGGACATTAGTGATCTGGTTTGAGCAATCATTCCTCTCACTAAAAACTTGCACAGTTCTTACAGGAACTCTGCACAAAAGTTTTGAAGATCGAACTCAGTGGTTATTAGATCTGAGACAATACTGTGTGTGTAGCAGTTACCCCCCCCCTCTTTGTTTTTCTATTCTATCTTTTGATTTGGAATCATGGCCACAGCAGTGAAAAGCTGGTATAAAGACTATAACAAGGAGGCTCTCGCCTGCCTGTGCAAATACAGGAATATAGACCCCTCCGGCAGAACCAAGAAGCAGATGGAGCAGATACTGCTGCAATTGGATGTGGAGGAAGCCCGTCACCAGAGCCCAGTGAATGGAGAGGCCAGCCAAAGCCTTGTCAGTGCTGATGTACAGCGTCCGGCTGCCGAGGTCAGTCAGAGCATGGACGGTGTTGCTGCTGAGCCCTTACCTGGGGATGTAGGCCAAGTCCTACCAGGTGTTCCTGCAGGGGTCCCACCTGTAGACGCATGCCGCGTCAGCGACCAGGTCAGCATGGACCCCTATCTGCAACTGGCCTTACAGCAATATCCCGCTGAGGATTCCCAAGGACGCCTGCAGCTCATTCAGCAATACCAGGAGGCTGCAGAGCGGCGAGAGGCTGCGAGAGCCGAGCGAGAGGCTGAGAGAGCCGAGCGAGAGGCTGCAGAGCGACGGGCTGAGCGAGAGGCTGCGAGAGCTGAGCGAGAGGCTGCAGAGCGACGGGCTGAGGCCCAAGCTCAGAGAGAGCACGACCTGCGGATGGCCCAGCTGGAAAGGCCGTCATCTACCCCATTGAACTCTGAATCGACCCGTTCAACCACCTTCCAGCCGAATACCAAACATTTCCCTGTGCTGGATGACAACGGTGATCTGGACATTTTTCTGAGGGGTTTTGAGAAGGCGTGCTTACAGTACCAGCTGCCGAAGGACCAGTATGCCCCGTTCCTCATTTCGGCGCTGAGAGACAAAGCGCTAGCGGCGTTTGTGGCTCTTCCCAGAGATCTAGATGGGAACTATGAGGCCATTAAGGAGGCTCTAATCCAGAGGTTCCAGCTGACTCCTGAGGTGTACCGTAGAAAGTTCCGGAACCTCCAGCGTGGACCACACGACAGCTACAGTGATGTGGTCCACGGGCTCAGAACCAACTTTGAGCAGTGGATTCAAGGACTGAAAGTGACCACCTTTGAGCAGATAAAGGATCTGATGGTGAAAGACCAGTTCCTGCATCTCTGCCCCACGGAGGTGCGACAGTTCGTGATGGATCGGGAGCCACCAGACGCGAACAAAGCAGCGCAGATCGCAGACACCTACGAGGCCAACCGGAGACCAGAGGGACGGAAGCCGATCATCACCAACTGGAAGGGGGGTAAGCAGATGACCACCATCCCTGCCCCTGTCAGCCGACCTTCTGGAGGCCTTGGCCCCCCTGCCAACCCCACTCGGCCGGTATCCGATCTCCGCAGGTGTTACTTCTGCAACCAGACCGGTCATCTCAGTGCCACTTGCCCAGAGAAGCAGAGGAAGAATCTACCACCCAAGGCTCCAGGGCAGAAGGCATCAGTTTTTTTTTGTGGGTGGGTCGGTTGGGAGGGCCTGTGAAAATCTGCAGTCTGTCACTGTGGGGGACACTGTCACTGTGGGCCTGAAGGACACTGGGGCCGAACGAACCCTCATCCGACCCGAACTGGTGTCCACGGAAGAGTTTATCCCAGGAAAGACTCTGACTGTCACCGGGATTGGGGGCGTCCGCTGTCCCCTGCCAATGGCCCGGGTGTTTATTGATTGGGGTGCGGGGAGTGGGGTGAAGGAAGTGGGGGTGTCTGAAAACTTGCCCACAAATGTTTTACTGGGGACTGATTTGGGGAAAATGTTCGCTTATTATGTCCCTGACTCCCCTCCCCGATCTGATATGGTTAATAAGGTTAATGCTAATGATGGTAAGGTCAATGCTTTAACTGAAGATGTTGATGATGAGGATAATGATGTTGAAGAGGATGATGATGATGATGATGATGATGATGATGATGACAATGTATCAGGAGGTACAGGAGAACTCAGCCATGTCACTCTGCGGGGTGATATTGCTGAGGATCCCCTACCAGGAGCAAGTGTTAGTGCTAAGGGTGATGGGAAGAGTCCCAGGACCCTTGAAGCAGGGAGTGCCATGCAGCTGAACAGTGTCACCACAGACAGTGACATGGCTGATGGTAGCTGCCCCATGATGAGCACTGCTCCTAAGGTAACAGGGGATGATGGGGAAGTAGTACCCACAGCCAGACAGGCTGATGGGACGGTGTTATTCCCCGGGGAGACGGCCTACATAGCCGCCGTCACCCGCAGTCAGAGTGCCCAGAACGCCAGGAACCCCCTGCCTTCTGGACCCTCCTCAGCCAGAGGAATAACCGAACCGGTTCCGGACCCAGAGCAGGTCCCAGAGAGTCCCGAAGAGGATGTGGCCTTAAAGTCCCTCCTGGCTGCCTCCAGCCAGGAGTTTCAGGCAGCTCTGCATACAGATGCTAGCCTAGAGACGTTAAGGATCCTCGCCAGTAAGCCCCCCTCCGAGACTGATAAGGAGAGGGTATTCTGGGACCAAGGGAGGTTGTATCGGGAGACTGTGCCCGGTACACCCCAACAGGATTGGCCTAGAGAACGACAGCTGGTCGTTCCCTACCAATTCAGGGATGAGTTGTTGCGGATTGCCCATGAGATCCCCCTTGCTGGACACTTGGGGGTTAGCAAAACCAAGGCCCGGTTGTCGCACCACTTCTATTGGCCCAAAATGGGGACAGATGTGAAAAACTACTGCAGCTCCTGTATCACGTGCCAAAGAGTGGGAAAGGCAGGGCCGGCTCCTAAAGCACCCCTGAACTCTTTGCCAGTGATAGAGGAGCCTTTCCAGCGGATTGCTGTGGATATCGTGGGACCACTGCCCATACCCAGCAGTTCTGGAAAGAAGTACATCCTCACTGTGGTAGACTTTGCTACCCGGTATCCAGAGGCAGTAGCTCTGTCTTCAATTAGGGCAGATAAGGTGGCGGATGCCCTGTTGGCCATCTTTTCCCGAGTAGGATTTCCCAGGGAGATGCTTACCGACCAGGGGACCCAGTTCATGTCTGGCATAATGAAGGCCCTCTGTAAGAAAATGCAGGTGCAGCATCTGGTATCAAGCGCATATCATCCGCAAACAAATGGTTTGTGCGAACGCTTCAATGCCACCCTCAAACAGATGTTGAAAATGCTGGTTGAGTCCCAGGGACGCGACTGGGAACGTTACCTCCCACACCTGCTATTTGCTTACCGAGAGGTCCCACAGGCCTCGACAGGGTTCTCTCCCTTCGAGCTCCTGTATGGCAGACGGGTCCGGGGACCCCTTGGTTTAGTAAGAGAATCCTGGGAAGAGGAGCAGAGCACCCCAGGAGTGTCCATCGTGGAGTATGTCATGCGTTTCCGTGACAAAATGCAGACCTTGACGCAGTTGGTGAATGTCAACATGGCGCAAGCCCAGGCTGACCAGAAGCATTGGTACGACCAGAACGCCCGTGAGCGGACCTACCGGGTGGGTCAGATGGTGTGGGTGCTGGTCCCCGTACCAAAGGACAAGCTTCAGGCAGCCTGGGAGGGCCCTTACGTCATTCACCAACAGCTCAACCCAGTCACCTATGTGGTCACCCTCGACCCCGAGCGGGGTAGGCGGAAGGCCTTTCACGTCAACATGATGAAGGCTCATCAAGAACGTGGGCCCTGTGTCCTACCGGTCTGCAACCTGCCCGAGGATGGGGAGGAAGATCCCCTCCTGGACATGTTGGCCCAAGCGAAGGCCAGCGGGTCCATTGAGGATGTGGAGATAAGCACCTTGCTATCCACAAGCCAGCGGTCTCAGATGCGAGCGGTGTTGGAATCCTTCCAAGTCATGTTCACCAACATACCTGGAAGGACGGCGGCGGCGGTCCATGAGGTGGACACCGGTAATCATGCCCCACTCCGACGGACAGCCTATCGAATCTCCGACGAGGTGCAGCACGTCATGCGCCAGGAGATCGATGAGATGCTGAAGTTGAGAGTGATTACCGAGTCCAAGAGCGCATGGGCCTCACCTGTAGTCCTGGTGCCAAAGAAGGACCGGACCACCCGATTCTGTGTGGACTACAGGGGGCTCAACGCTATCACGGCCTCCGATGCCCAACCAATGCCACGCATTGAGGAGTTGCTGGAGCGGTTAGCTAGTGCAAGCTATCTCTCCATTATGGATCTGAGTCGGGGATATTGGCAGATTCCCCTGAGCCCTGAGGCCCGGGAGAGGTCCGCCTTTATCACCCCCCTTTGGATTATACGAATCCACGGTCATGCCATTCGGCATGAAAAATGCCCCGGCCACTTTCCAGAGAATGGTTAACTCCCTGCTCCTGGGACTGGAGAGGTACGCGGTGGCGTACCTGGATGACATTGCCGTCTTCAGTCCCACCTGGGGGGATCACCTCAAGCATCTGCGGCAGGTGCTCGGGCGCATCTGCCAGGCAGGCTTGACCATTAAGCCAGGAAAGTGCCAGATGGGCATGAACGAGGTCCACTACCTGGGGCACCGGGTAGGCGGGGGCACACTGAAACCAGAGCCCGGGAAAGTGGACGCTATCGTGTCCTGGCCCACCCCCAGGACCAAAAAGCAGGTGCTGTCCTTCTTGGGCACTGCAGGGTACTATAGGCGCTTCGTGCCAAACTATAGTAGCCTTGCGAAGCCTCTCACAGACCTCACCAAGAAAAACCTACCCCATGCAGTCAATTGGACCGAGGCCTGCGAGGTCGCCTTCCAGGCTCTGAAGACGGCCCTGAGCAGTTCCCCTGTGTTGAGGGCGATTGACGGCAAGCAGCCATTCCTAGTACAGACTGATGCTAGTGAGTTTGGCCTCGGAGCTGTGCTCAGCCAGGTCGACTCCAGGAACCAAGAGCACCCAGTGTTGTACCTCAGCCGAAAGCTCCTCCCGAGGGAAGTGGCCTATTCCACGATAGAGAAGGAGTGTCTGGCCATTGTATGGGCCCTGCAACGCTTGCAGCCCTACCTGTACGGGCGCCCCTTCACTGTCGTGACTGACCACAACCCCCTGAGCTGGCTGAACTCCCTGTCCGGTACCAACGGGAGGTTGCTACGCTGGAGCCTCACGCTCCAGCAGTACGACTTTACCGTGCACCACCGAAAAGGCAGCGAGCATGGCAATGCCGATGGGTTATCCCGGCGGGGAGAGCCCACAGGGACATGCTTGGAGGAGTACCGAGAGGTTCTTCCTCCATAGCGTCATCGAAAAGGGGGAGGTGTCATGAAAATGAATATTGCTCATGATTTTTAAGGTATTGGAGAGTCAGTCCAGGCTAACCCCTCATTCCCCCTCCCTTTTTTGTTGGTTTCTGTGCAGTTTACATAGAAACAATTCCAGCATTCCCCCAGCTTAAGCCCTTTACGACGCCCCAATAAATAACTTTCAAGGGGGTAGAGCTGGACACCAGTTTAAACCAGCTGGCTCTCTAAAGAAAATCTTTTGTCTAAATCCACCGTGTTTTCAATATTGAATTCAAGACGACCCGTTCATGCCACAAACCCAGAATTCATATTTTCAGATTCGTCATCGTGTTTTGCATTCAATGATGTGTTCCATACAGTCGTACAACGTTCAGGAACCTGAGAAGGGATTGCTGCCACCGTAAATAAGACAATCACGTCATATTTGGTATCAAACTTCTCAGAATAACCTGACCTGAAATATGAGTTATAAATCATAATTGTGAGACGGCCCCACCCACAGATATGGAAAATGGGGACTTATAAAGCATTGTGAAAGAGGAGGGGTTAGTGGACAAGCCCACAGGGAGGTGGTCACTCCAAGCGGTGGGGGCCACACACTCCCCCCGGTTTAATAAAAGCAAAGAAGGGTTTTTGGGTCATTCTGCTCCAGGAGTCCAGAGGTCTGACAGTCACCACCAGCTGTCGACAGAATCTTACCATCCAGGGGAGGGGCCTCCTCCAAGAAACTAAGTACCAAGCCTGACTAGGTCTGAAACTTTCATACTTATTCCTTTTATTTTATATAACTGTTATTCATACATGTAATTTGTCTCTTATATAATATTCTGTAAATCTTTTATAAGCACTGCCCATCTTTCGTGGAGTAAAATATTATAATTTACTAGCTTCGATCTCCTTGTCCTATGAACGAGTTCTCACGACCTCCCTGCTCATTTTTACGCTATCGCACAGGTGACCGATCCACCTGAAAAAGGTCGGTGGTGGCAGCATACTTCTGTATTTATGTGATATTGTGGGCGTGAGGGTGACTGGATCGAGGTATATATACGTTCCTGGCAGGAACTGGTGGTATATATACATCCTGTCACATCACGTGCCGCAATAGACAACATAAATTAGGGCAGCTGGGCACCTTTCTTATCCTCTGGCAGTACCGGATTTGCCCAGAAGGCTAAGGGGGGCGCCAGAGAGCTGCAGGTCCTGACTAAGCTAATCGTGACACCATGTGTGTCTACTATCGCTTGTATCGGGGAGGGTCTATATCTACCCTTAGCTAGCCTGGCTAATAAACGTCCTGCTTTATCCCCGAATTTCTGAAGTTCTAGTTCCAAGCGATTTTTATAAATATCTTCCCGTTTTCCCGCCCATACATCAAAATCTCTCTTTGCTTGGAGCCATTTATCTCTGTCAGGAGTCGCCATTGTGGTCTGATATTGCGTATACGCGTCTCTTACCATTAGGCTGGTTTGAATAAATTTATCTTTGATTTGTCGTTTAATTCTCATGGTATATGCCATGATGTGCCCTCGCATCACCGTTTTTGCTGTTTCCCAGTATAGAGCTGGATCAGATCTATGTTCCCGATTGTCAGAAGAGAAGTGCGCCCACCATTCTCCCAGTAAGTTAGTAAAATTTTCTCCTCTGACAAACGTGTCAGGGAATCTCCATAAGTAATCGGAGCCTTTCTCAAATTTGTCCCTGGTCTCTAACACCAATGGGCTATGGTCCGAGATTAGCATGTCCTCGATTTTGATGCTCGTCATTTGTTGGATTATCTTGGGTGAAAGAAAGAACATATCCAACCTGGACCACGACCCATGGGGGTGCGAGAAGTGGGTAAACTCCCTACCTAATGGATTCACTAACCTCCAAGCATCTAGCAATCCAACTTCTCCCACTAAGTTTTCCAAGACACTGTAATCATCCGATCCACTTCCTGCTTGCTTCCTCAAATGCGTTTGTGATGTAGTGCGTCTATCTTCCTCTTCCTTCATGACCATGTTGAAATCTCCACCAATTATTTTATTATTCTCGCTGTCTAGGAGCAGTGATTTTTGTAGTTGTTGGAAGAAGGGTTTCTGTTTCCCGTTAGGGGCGTAGACGTTATAGATATTAAAGATGTCATTATGAATCTGTATCGTTATTTGTATTATTCTGCCTTCCGTATCTTTAGAAGTAGATAGTATGGTATGGGCTAGTGACCTATGTATCAGAATTAGGACTCCCGCCTTTTTTTCTAGTGCTCCCGACCCGTAGACCTCTCCCACCCATAATTTCTTAAGGCGAAAAAAGTCCTCCGCGGCCAGGTGGGTCTCCTGGAGCAGAGCTATATCCACATGCAGCCTCTTAAGATGACGTAAAACCATCATGCACTTTGCCGGGGAGCGCAGTCCCTTGACATTCCAGGAGGCCCACCTAACCATCGGAAGCCTCCCCGTTCGGGTCCCCAACTCTCTTCATGGTGAATAACATCAAATTATCTATCTCAACTGGTATGTTTTTAAGTGATGTGTGAGAAACAACAATGTTACATCTTTTTAAATACACTTTTCCAAGGGCAATTTCCGTTTTTTCCCCCCTTTTCTTCCCACCCCCCCACCCCCCAATCCATCCACCACCACCTTTCAACATCAAAAAGTCTGCGACTTCACTTATGTCCTCGAGTGCGAACCACACAATTGGCTCCACCCCGCCTCTTCCTCCGCCACCTCTGAAAGTATTTAATCAGTCAACATGGACACTCCAACATTTTGCCCAAACAACTTCAGAGACCATTTAGAGACCATCCATAGTAGTGTAGGGTAAGTATGCAACTGTCCCAAGGGCCACATCTCGTGGGCCCTACATATAAACCCCCCACATCCCTTCTCACGTTCTCTACGATCACATGAAGTCTTGGAGGAACCGTAGTCCTTTGTTATGGTCAAAAGTCCATCTCAGGTCTCCTGAACGGATAAGGTCCTTCTGAATACGATAGTAACAGTGAGTTCTCGTTCTTGTTCTTGTGGGGCAAACCTAAATCAAGAGAAAGAAAAAAAGAAGAGGAGAGAGAAAGAAAAAGAGAGAGGAGAAAAAAAAAAAAAAAAAAAAAAAAAAAAAAAAAAAAAAAAGAAAAGGGGGGGAATGTATTCTCCTCCTGATGCGACCAGGACTCTTCTTCTTTTCCCTCAGGGCATCTGCTGCAGATCCGTCAGATGCGAATGTCCTCAAAATTAGTACATTTTGGTCTGTTCCTGCGTCACTTTTTCTTTTGCTGCCATCTGTTTCCGGATTGTCTCTGTTGCTTTGGGTTGCTCCTTTTTGTGCTCCATCTTCCAATTGGGAGTACGATCTGAGTCTATAGGATCTCACTGAGGTTCTGTCCAATTCTCTTTCTGGCTCTGGCGCGGACGTAGGTTTCACAGGTGACCCCTTGCTAGTACGGAGTGGAGACTCGGATCTTCTTGGGGAGGCTAGATTATCTTTGGCAGCCACCATTGCCTCCTCTGGATCCGAGAAGGACAGCATGACACCTTCTCTGGATCTGAATCGTAGGGTTGCAGGGAAATTCAATTGGAAGCGGACGTTTTTCTTGTGTAGCAGTGAACACGTCTCACTGAAAGCCCGTCTGCGACGTGTGACTTCTACAGAATAGTCCGCAAATACCAGTGCTCTATGTCCCTGGAGTATTAGTGGTTGTTTTTTTGCCTTATATGCCCGCAAGATCTCCTCTTTGTCCCTATGATTCAAGAATTTTGCTATGGCGTGCCTGGATTTATTGGGCTCCCTAGAGGCTGTATTTGGAGCTAGACGTCTCGTGGTTTCAGGCGTCTCCTGACCGTCTCTAGGTGGACCTATTCTATGGGCACGTTCTGTTTTGCATCTATGAGTAAGACCCAGTGCTTTAGGCAGTTCCACCTCAAAAATGTCTTCTAGTTGGCTCACAGGGACAGATTCTGGGAGACCTACAATTTTCAGATTACTCCGTCTCGTCCTATTCTCAATATCCTCCAGCTTGTCATGCGTGTAGTCAGCATGTTTTTGCAGGGCCACTAGCTGTTCCTCAAGTTCTTGAATTCTGTCCTCTGCTGTTCCTATTCTAGATTCAGCCTCTAGAAGCTGTTGCTCATGGGTTTCCACTTTTGCAGACAAATCTCTGTTAGAAGCTGCCACCATTTCTGCCACTGTGGCTTTAAATTCTTCTGTTAAATGTACAGCCAATTCCCTGGCTAATTTCTTATAGTCCAAGCGTTGGCATCCCCAGCTGTCTCCCGAGTCCTCTCCCCAGGTCTCAGAAGTGTGCTGGCTCTGTTCTTTGCATGGGGCTGTAGCCTGTGACTGTGGTGGTATCTGAGGCTGGTGTTGGTGTTTGTCACAGATCGCTTCTGCTGTATGCACTCTCTGTCCTGGGGGGGTTCCCTTTTTCCTCTCAGGGGCCTTCTCCTGGTGTCCCTCCATTCTCTCCCCCACATCTTCCTTCCCCAGCTGGGTATCCCTGTTCCCGGTCACCTGTCCCGGTCCTCCGCCCTGCATGTCCTCTTGTGATTGTTGTGGTTAGCCACAGTGCCATGGGCTTTACACTTCTTGATGACACTGCGCACGGTAGACACAGGAACATTCAGGTCTTTGGAGATGGACTTGTAGCCTTGAGATTGCTCATGCTTCCTCACATTTTGGTTTCTCAAATCCTCAGACAGTTCTTCTTCTTTCTTTTCTCCATGCTCAATGTGGTACACAAAAGGACACAGGACAGAGGTTGAGTCAACTTTAATCCATGTCAACTGGCTGCAAGTGAGATTTAGTTATGGCCAACACCTGTTAGGTGCCACAGGTAAGTTACAGGTGCTGTTAATTACACAAATTACAGAAGCATCACATGATTTTTCTAACAGTGCCAATACTTTTGTCCTCCCCCTTTTTTATGTTTGGTGGAATTAGATCCAATTTGGCTTTAGGACAATTCTTTTTGTGTTTTTTCATTGAAGATAAATTAAATGAAGATAATAATAGCAAAGAATTTGTGATTGCAATCATTTTCAGGAAGAAACTGAGTATTATCTGACAGAATTGCAGGGGTGTCAATACTTTTGGCCACAAATGTATGTACCAGGGAGTAAAGTCCATAGTTGTGCTCCTCACCACCGGCACCGAGGTCCCAGCACATTGTGGACCTCATGTATGAAGTGATAATCAGCGAGGACAAAGCCTAACGCTCTCTGCTTTGCACTCGGAGGATGAGGACCCTGAGGAGAGGAGAGAGAAGACCTCGTCCATCAGATGAAGGAGAAACAAACAACTTCTCCAAGTATCGTCTCCACCAGGGATGGGACCACCGAGGACCTGGAGAAAGCTGCACGTTTCTATCCATCAGTTTCTTGGATAGGATTGAAACCTTGTTATTGACTCCTAGGATTGCTGCGTCCTATACGTGGCGCTAGAGACCCCATACTCTCCATCTGGGAAGAGGACATTTGCATATGTTATTTCCCAGGGGGCATTGCACGGCCTATACCTCTCCGTACTCAGAAGTGACGCTCTCCTGGAGGAGAATCATTATCCTCTATAGAGAGGAGGCGCGGTGACCCGACCTTCTCCTCCAGTATGGAAAGTTCTGTGCTTCTCCTCCTGCAGAGCGAGTGATGAACACTGGGGGCCGGGGAACTGCTGGAAACCTCCATGTCACACTGATGGCCGATCTGCCCCATCTCTATGTCAGGGCAGCGGCTCGTGTTACATGGTCTGACGGAGGCTCCAGGGTGGAGATTTATACAGGACTTTGTGGCGCCCCGCAACGAGTGCGTCACAAGAGGTTATTGCAGCTATAAATGCAGCCGCAATATTCTCTGACACAGCAATGATTTGGTTAAGTTAGAAATCCAACCCTGCATGCATCACCTAGAACAGAGGGCCAATCCTAGGTCCTGGTGGGCGGAGTGCTAGTGAAGTGTGTAGGAGAACACACAATAGTACACGAAGTCTAGAGCAGAGTCTAGAACAGAGAACTTGAACTTGGAGAGGAGCGGGGGCTCCGCACCCCATGCAGCCCCCGGGCCGTCACCGGTCGGGTGTCAGCACCTGAGGCCTTACCAACCGGGATTGGGCATCATCACACGGGTCCCCAAAAGACTCCCGTGCCCACAACTCACAGCCGGTTCACTGGTACCGAAGCTGGCAGCAGTTCACCTCTGCTACGCGAACCAGAAGCGTGGAGGAGCAGCTTCACAGGAGCACCCCACCACCAGCCAACTTCCAGTCGTCTAACCAGCGGTGTACCCACCGAGGGATCCAAGGCTCCCCAAAATATCCAGAATGTACAGCATGGATAGGGCATTGAAGCAGCCTCCCCGTACCCGATCTGGTATTCCTGGGCGACACTGGCAACCACTTAGTTAGAATGGAGGAACACTGCGGATTTCTAAGGGACACCATCACTGCTGAGTCCACCCGGTCCACTACCCGTGAACTGTATGCCATGTACTGCCTGCTGGTTACAGTAAAGACCCGTTGCAGAGACTTTCTGTGTCCATGCTTCCTTATGAACTGTCCATCCGCACTACAAGGTAACCGCAGCTGCCGCACAACATCTTAAGCAGCTCCAGCCTCCGGGGATCTCCGCTCAGCCTGTGGGGAGCGTTCCATCTTGCTGCTGTCCATCCCCCGGGGGCTCCGCAGCGTCGGTAACGATTACCGAACTACTCATAGGTGGCGTCACGAATAAATTAAAAACCCCTTTAATCTGTTCCCTACAAGACGTCTTCAACACTTTTGATCTGCACTACACCGGGCCCCACTACCGGCAGGCGCGGTCCACCCGTGACAAGGAGGAAGGAAGCATCGCCTGTCTAAACCGGAGTCCCGGCCACGGTGAATCAGAAAATGGCGTCACGAACAGGATACGAGCAGGCCCGTTACCCAACGGGTATAATGTGCTTAAAAATGACTATTGTCTACAATTTGGACTTTGTTCGTCCCTAAAAGAACTTTCCCGCCTTTTCACCGTGGGTCAAGATGGCGCCCAAGATGGCGTTCCCGCCACAAGAATCCGCCACGTGCAAGCCCAAGAGTGAGTCAACCCCCCTCATCGTGGGAGGGCTAAAGACAAAAGGCGCCAAACTCTTTGTCCGCCCTGATTGCTCGAATCAACCATGGGGGCGGACCCCAAAGACTTTTCCCACCATTGGACTACAAAAGCCCAGAGGAAATGGGAGTGACACAGACCTTCTTCACCAGCTCTACCAGAACGGTTACCGGTTGAACGGGTGTGGTTTCCCTCCGAAGAAGAGAATGGCCAGCATGAGACTCCAAGACCTAATGCGGGAGGTCGAGGCGGAGGCCAGAGCAGCCATCGGCCAACCGGGTCCGGGTCCTGCCCTTACCATAGACGGCAGCCCCGACTTCTGGCTAGAGGCTCTACAAGACCTCCGGGTGCGGTTACTAGAGACTGTGGAGTGGACGATTCGCAGCTGGAGTGCGACCCTAGGCAGAAGACTCCATCATGCGATGCAGCAGAGCCGACCGGGAACAGCTTCTCCAGGTCCAGACGACATCGCCAGCTTCTCAACCGCCTCACCGTCGGCCACCACTTGTCCTGCTTCGTCACCGGAGCACATAGACTGTATCATTCCTGTGGAGGCCACAGCTCGACCCGTCCCAGCGGTCGAAACCGCAGCCGACCCCGTTCCTGAGCCGGAGCTTCCAATACGCTCCATCGAAGAAGCTGACACATACCTGGTTCCACCTGCGGAACCCGCGACTAGTTTCACCACTACTGAGACTGTCGCCTGTTTCTCCCCTGAACCGGAGGCCTCCTCTGCAAATACCGAGGCCTACCTGGTGACCGGGATCGAAACACCACTTCCCGCTGCTACAGAAGAAGAGGCAGGCAGCCTGGAAGTCCTGCACAACGACCATGAGGAGAACTTTGCAGCACAGCCACCCATCGACCCAGAGGATTCTGTTCCATCGTCTCCGTCAGCCGAGCAGCCCGACGTAGTCATCGAAGGAGAGGTCGAGGAGGATGACGACGAGATCTACAGCCCAGCTGAGGACCTCTACACCTGGTTCGCCTGGGGAGACACCAAGGATCCTTCTGCCGGGCGATCCGCTCGGATGCACTGGTTGGGTGCCGCCGCAACAACATCTTCTCCGGTTACGTTGAACCGGGCTTTTCTACAGACTGCCCACCAAACTCAAGCGGTTCAACAACCATCACGCCGTAGTGACTGTATCCACACGCCGCACCACTCCGACGAAGAGGTACGTCGTATCCGAAGGGAGGAGTGGCACACTCGGCTGCACGCCAATATGCAGGCCCGCGCTGAAGCCCGCCGCCAATCTCCATTGCCTGAACAATTCCGTAAAACCGGACGGGTAAGCACCTTCAACTTATCCACCGGGTGGGGACTCGTAAGGGAGGAGGGTGTGAGTACTGAAGTATTTGTGGGGCGTCGTGATGTGGAATCGCACCTACCGCGAGGGCATCCTAACCGAGACTTATATAGAGGGGACATTGTAACCTATGAGCAACATATATGCTGTGACGGGTGGTTCGCTATACGAGTACGGAACACTGCCCTCCATAAGTGACTTTGTTGTTTGAACTTTTCACCAAGAGACTTCTTCCTGTTTGCAAAATAACACCGCGACTTGGCGGCCACAGCCTGAACTTTTACCTAAGGACAGCCGACCGCCCACTGGGTCTGCGTAATGTGTTAACCTGTTTATTCACCGTTTCACTTTTATGCATACAATGACCTGTCATTAATAAAAGTGTATTACCTGTTACAAAATATAAAAACCTCTAATGTGGGTAGTGTGACGCTTGGGGACAAGCGTATTCAACCAAGGGGGAGTGTGGCGCCCCGCAACGAGTGCGTCACAAGAGGGTATTGCAGCCATAAATGCAGCCGCAATATTCTCTGACCCAGCAATGATTTGGTTAAGTTAGAAATCCAACCCTGCATGCATCACCTAGAACAGAGGGCCAATCCTAGGTCCTGGTGGGCGGAGTGCTAGGGAAGTGTGTAGGAGAACACACAATAGTACACGAGAGTCTAGAGCAGAGTCTAGAACAGAGAACTTGAACTTGGAGTAGGAGCGGGGGCTCCGCACCCCGTGCAGCCCCCGGGCCGTCACCGGTCGGGTGTCAGCACCTGAGGCCTTACCAACCGGGAATGGACATCATTCACACGGGTCCCCAAAAGACTCCCGTGCCCACAACCCACAGCCGGTTCACTGGTACCGAAGCTGGCAACAGTTCACCACTGCCACGCGAACCAGAAGCGTGGAGGAGCAGCTTCACAGGAGCACCCCACCACTTGCCAACTTCCAGTCGTCTAACCAGCGGTGTACCCACCGAGGGATCCAAGGCTCCCCAAAACATCCAGAACGTACATCATGGATAGGGCATTGAAGCAGCCTCCCCGTACCCGACCTGGTATTCCTGGGCGATAATGGCAACCACTTAGTTAGAATGGAGGAACACTGCGGATTTCTAAGGGACACCATCACTGCTGAGTCCACCCGGTCTACTACCCGTTAACTGTATGCCATGTACTGCCTGCTGGTTACAGTAAAGACCCGTTGCAGAGACTTTCTGTGTCCGTGCTTCCTTATGAACCATCCGTCCGCACTACAAGGTAACCGCAGCTGCCGCACAACATCTTAAGCAGCTCCAGCCTCCGGGGATCACCGCTCAGCCTGTGGGGAGCGTTCCATCTTGCTGCTGTCCATCCCCCGGAGGTTCAGCAGCGTCGGTAACGATTACCGAACTACTCATAGGTGGTGTCACGAATAAATTAAAAACCCCTTTAATCTGTTCCCGCAAGACGTCTTCAACACTTTTGATCTGCACTACACCGGGCCCCACTACCGGCAGGCGCGGTCCACCCGTGACAAGGAGGAAGGAAGCATCGCCTGTCTAAACCGGAGTCCCGGCCACGGTGAGTCAACTTTATGGAAGAAGGAGAATGAAAAGGAAGATCACACAAGTGTCAGCCAAGAAGAAGCCGAACATCCAAATACAACATGGAGCCTGCACCGATTCTGAGGGACGGACGAGCGACAGCGGATCAGGGGGAAAATCAGCTATAAATCACCCCGGATCTGCCTGTGTAATAATCCACAACAGGATAAAGGAGCGAAAGACAGAAGGGAACGGAGAGGAGAGAGAGAGAACAGAGAGGAGAGAGAGAGAACAGAGAGGAGAGAGAGAGAGAACGAGAGAGAGAGGAGAAAACGGAGAGGAGAGAGAGAGAGAACGGACAGGAGAGAGAGAGAACGGACAGGAGAGAGAGAGAACGGACAGGAGAGAGAGAGAACGGACAGGAGAGAGAGAGAACGGACAGGAGAGAGAGAGAACGGACAGGAGAGAGAGAGAACGGACAGGAGAGAGAGAACGGACAGGAGAGAGAGAACGGACAGGAGAGAGAGAGAACGGACAGGAGAGAAGAGAACGGACAGGAGAGAGAGAAACGGACAGGAGAGAGAGAACGGACAGAGAGAGAGAGAACGGACAGGAGAGAGAGAGAACGGACAGGAGAGAGAGAGAGAACGGACAGGAGAGAGAGAGAGAACGGACAGGAGAGAGAGAGAGAACGGACAGGAGAGAGAGAGAACGGACAGGAGAGAGAGAGAACGGACAGGAGAGAGAGAGAACGGACAGGAGAGAGAGAACGGACGAGAGAAGAGAACGGACAGGAGAGAGAGAGAACGGACAGAAGAGAGAGAGAACGGACAGGAGAGAGAGAGAACGGACAGGAGAGAGAGAGAACGGACAGGAGAGAGAGAAAAGGGACAGGAGAGAGAGAAAAGGGACAGGAGAGAGAGAGAACAGACAGGAGAGAGAGAGAGAACGGACAGGAGAGATAGAGAGAACAGACAGGAGAGAGAGAGAGAACGGACAGGAGAGAGAGAGAACGGACAGGAGAGAGAGAGAGAACGGACAGGAGAGAGAGAGAACGGACAGGAGAGAGAGAGAACGGACAGGAGAGAGAGAGAACGGACAGGAGAGAGAGAGAACGGACAGGAGAGAGAGAGAACGGACAGGAGAGAGAGAGAACGGACAGAAGAGAGAGAGAACGGACAGGAGAGAGAGAGAACGGACAGGAGAGAGAGAGAACGGACAGGAGAGAGAGAAAAGGGACAGGAGAGAGAGAAAAGGGACAGGAGAGAGAGAGAACAGACAGGAGAGAGAGAGAACAGACAGGAGAGAGAGAGGGGACAGAAGAGCTGGGACATCTGCACTTCTAAGGAAAGAGAAAAAGACTGAAAGAAGATAAACGAGGACGAAGCTTCAAGACTGATGAAGACGAGACGACAGCGGAGAAATGGTGACTCTCAGATCAGAAGAGAAGAACGAGGGAAAATGAGGAGAAAGTGAAAACCAGCGATGGAGGGAGGAGATTATAGATTTCTCTTTACTGAAAGGTGATTAATTATATTCTACAAATAGAAAGTGGAAAATTCTTGTATCAATGATTGTATTATAGGACGACACATAAGAGACTTCATCACATCCACCGGAGCCAACAAGGAGCATCGCGTCTCACCTTGTGATGTCACCGGCCGCTGCTCCTCCATCATCACCTCCTCGTACCGGTCCTTGTGTCCTTCTAGATACTCCCACTCCTCCATGGAGAGAAAGACAGCGACGTCCTGACACCTTATAGGAACCTGACACACAATGATACCAACATCACCCAGAATCCTCCAGTGCTGTCCTGTATAATGTCCCAGCAGTCACCTCTCCAGTCATCACCCAGAATCCTCCAGTGCTGTCCTGTATAATGTCCCAGCAGTCACCTCTCCAGCCATCACCCAGAATCCTCCAGTGCTGTCCTGTATAATGTCCCAGCAGTCACCTCTCCGCTCATCACCCAGAATCCTCCAGTGCTGTCCTGTATAATGTCCCAGCAGTCACCTCTCCGCTCATCACCCAGAATCCTCCAGTGCTGTCCTGTATAATGTCCCAGCAGTCACCTCTCTGCTCATCACCCAGAATCCTCCAGTGCTGTCCTGTATAATGTCCCAGCAGTCACCTCTCCAGTCATCACCCAGAATCCTCCAGTCCTGTCCTGTATAATGTCCCAGCAGTCACCTCTCCGCTCATCACGCAGAATCCTCCAGTGCTGTCCTGTATAATGTCCCAGTAGTCACCTCTCCGCTCATCACCCAGAATCCTCCAGTGCTGTCCTGTATAATGTCCCAGCAGTCACCTCTCCGCTCATCACCCAGAATACTCCAGTACTGTCCTGTATAATGTCCCAGCAGTCACCTCTCCAGTCATCACCCAGAATCCTCCAGTGCTGTCCTGTATAATGTCCTAGCAGTCACCTCTCCGCTCATCACCCAGAATCCTCCAGTGCTGTCCTGTATAATGTCCCAGCAGTCACCTCTCCTCTCATCACCCAGAATCCTCCAGTGCTGTCCTGTATAATGTCCCAGCAGTCACCTCTCCGCTCAGCAGCTCAATCATCTTGTTGCTGAGCTCTAGGATCTTCTTCTTGTTCCTCTCATGTATCGGGGAGTGCAGGGGAGGGGCTGTGATGAGGCTCTGCCCTCCTGACTCCTGGAGATGGATGATGGGAGTCACACAGTCCCCCAGTGTCTTCCTCACTATGGTGTAATCCTGTGTATGGAGAGAGACACTTAGGGAGATGCGGCATCATGAGATCCCCCAGTAACTACAATGATACAATAAAGCTGATAGAGATGTGGAGGAGTTACCTCTCCGCTCAGCAGGGAGATGATCTCCAGGGTGAGGTGGAATAATCTTCTGCTGATCTCATTCCCGTCCTCGTCCATCCTCGGGGTCATTCAGGAGAAGGAGGGATGGGATCTGGAGCAGTGGAGGGATCTCGTCTGTGTGATAAAGGAGAAGATGGGAATCATAGAGGAGAATAGAACGTGAGATACAGAACATCAGTCACTGAGCAGAGGAGCAGGTCCTCGCCTTCTAGATCCTTTAGAGGAAAACTTGCAGCTGAGCCAAAGCACAAAGTGAACAGGTCTGTAGGATCGTGTTGTGAAGGATGGATTATATCTTATCTATTAATCTTAGCTTTTATACTCATATAGCATTAAATGAAACAATAAGTTTTTTCTGTATTCAGGTACGTATCCAACATCTTCTCTTTATCTTTGAGTCACCCCTCCCCCTCCTCCATCTCTCTCTTTCTCTCTCTACCTTTTCCTCTCTCTCTCTCTTCTTCATCCTTCTCTTCTCTCTATCTTTCTCTCTTCCTCTGTCTTCTTTCTCTCTCTCTCTCTCTTCTCTCTTCCCCTTTTTTCTCTTCATCTCTCTCTCTCTTTCCTTCATGTCACTCTCTCTCCCTCTTTTCCCTTTTTCCCTCTCTATCTCTCTTTCTCCTCTCTTTCTCTTCGTTTTCTCTTCTCTCTTTGTCTCTTCCCCTCCTCCATCTATTTCTTTCTCTCTTTCTTTCCCACTATGAATCTGTGAACAAGGAGCTGTTTTGTAAACAAAGTGTCTCCTTAGATGTGTATGCTGGAAAGAAGATGTAGCTGTGCAGAAGTTGCCTTGAAAATGGACAAGCTGATTGGTCCTCACCGTGCTTGCAACAGGCCGTGCTATGGGAAAACCAAGATAACCGGTATCCCAGCAGCCAAGGGATGATACCATGACGTGATGAAGAACGGACTCTCAGAATACAAAGAACTATTATTATTAACAAACATAGACATTAGCTTAATCCCACCTAACTCCCACCCTGCCGTGGACATTTACATGCTTATCTTTTAGACTATAAAATGCCCTGTACCCGGATATTGGGTTCAGTAGTTGTTGCCGTGTACGTTGTCATTATTAAACCTGGACACGCAATGAGATTGAACCGGACTCTCTCAGTCTGATTTACTCTTATCTGGTACCAGGTGTTCATAGTCTAATTTGGGATGACTGGCGAAGGAGTGGAACAATAAAATTTGAACCCGACAGTGTTCACACTACCGAATAACTAGACCACAGGAAAATCAGTATAACAAACGTGTAGAAATACTCTGCTATAATAGGGAATAATAAAAAGCGAGTGCTAGTAAGAAACAGTGTAATAACAGGGGACTTAGTTAATACGTCCTACAGACCTGGTCACTTTGTGCTTTGGCTCAGCTGTAAGTTTTCATTTAGTTTCTTGTTATGCAGGATAGAGAGTTCCCCGCCCCTTCCTCCCTGAGCCAAACACATAAGGTGCTGTCTGCTGCACTGTGCCCATACTGGACTCTGGCCCGTCTTCATCCTGCATCTATGAGGTATGGTCACATAGGATCAGGTTATAAATAAGTTACATAGGACCGTTCTGATAAGGGTCACCTTGGTGTCACCGACCACGAGCGATGGATCCTGTAACTAAGGACCGATCACATCTACAAGACGTCACCGACCACGAGCGATGGATCCTGTAACTAAGGACAGATCACATCTACAAGACGTCACCGACCACGAGCGATGGATCCTGTAACTAAGGAGCGATCACATCTACAAGAGATCACCGACCACGAGTGATGGATCCTGTAACTAAGGACCGATCACATCTACAAGAGATCACCGACCACGAGCGATGGATCCTGTAACTAAGGACCCGATCACATCTACAAGACGTCACCGACCACGAGCGATGGATCCTGTAACTAAGAACCGATCACATCTACAAGACGTCACCGACCACGAGCGATGGATCCTGTAACTAAGGACCGATCACATCTACAAGAGATCACCGACCACGAGCGATGGATCCTGTAACTAAGGACCGATCACATCTACAAGACGTCACCGACCACGAGCGATGGATCCTGTAACTAAGGACCGATCACATCTACAAGAGATCACCGACCACGAGCGATGGATCCTGTAACTAAGGACCGATCACATCTACAAGACGTCACCGACCACGAGCGATGGATCCTGTAACTAAGGACCGATCACATCTACAAGAGATCACCGACCACGAGCGATGGATCCTGTAACTAAGGACCGATCACATCTACAAGAGATCACCGACCACGAGCGATGGATCCTGTAACTAAGGACCGATCACATCTACAAGACGTCACCGACCACGAGCGATGGATCCTGTAACTAAGGACCGATCACATCTACAAGAGATCACCGACCACGAGCGATGGATCCTGTAACTAAGGACCGATCACATCTACAAGACGTCACCGACCACGAGCGATGGATCCTGTAACTAAGGACCGATCACATCTACAAGACGTCACCGACCACGAGCGATGGATCCTGTAACTAAGAACCGATCACATCTACAAGACGTCACCGACCACGAGCGATGGATCCTGTAACTAAGAACCGATCACATCTACAAGAGATCACCGACCACGAGCGATGGATCCTGTAACTAAGACCCATCACATCTACAAGACGTCACCGACACAGAGCGATGGATCCTGTAACTAAGGACCGATCATATCTACAAGACGTGACCGACCACGAGCGATGGATCCTGTAACTAAGGACCGATCACATCTACAGGAGATCACCGACCACGAGCGATGGATCCTGTAACTAAGGAGCGATCACATTAACAAGACGTCACCGACCACGAGCGATGGATCCTGTAACTAAGGACCGATCACATCTACAAGAGATCACCTGACACGAGCGATGGATCCTGTAACTAAGGAGCGATCACATTACAAGACTCACCGACCACGAGCGATGGATCCTGTAACTAAGGACCGATCACATCTACAAGAGATCACTGACCACG
The DNA here is from genome assembly GCA_033576535.1 of Allobates femoralis. Taxonomy (NCBI): domain Eukaryota; kingdom Metazoa; phylum Chordata; class Amphibia; order Anura; family Aromobatidae; genus Allobates; species Allobates femoralis. The sequence continues at coordinate 867,882,676 of JARQOC010000003.1, read as the reverse complement.
AGCGATGGATCCTGTAACTAAGGACCGATCACATCTACAAGAGATCACCGACCACGAGCGATGGATCCTGTAACTAAGGACCGATCACATCTACAAGACGTCACCGACCACGAGCGATGGATCCTGTAACTAAGGACCGATCCACTACAAGAGACACCGACCACGAGCGATGGATCCTGTAACTAAGGATCACATCTACAAGACGTCACCGACCACGAGCGATGATCCTGTAACTAAGGACGATCACATCTACAAGAGATCACCGACCACGAGCGATGGATCCTGTAACTAAGAACCGATCACATCTACAAGAGATCACCGACCACGAGCGATGGATCCTGTAACTAAGGACCGATCAATCTACAAGGTCACCGACCACGAGCGATGGTTCTGTAACTAAGAGCGATCACATCTACAAGACGTCACCGACCACGAGCGATGGATCCTGTAACTAAGACCATCACATCTACAAGACGTCACGACCACGAGCGATGGATCCTGTAACTAAGGAACCGATCACATCTACAAGACGTCACGACCACGAGCGAGGATCCTGTAACTAAGGACCGATCACATCTACAAGAGATCACCGACCACGAGCGATGGATCCTGTAACTAAGGACCGATCACATCTACAAGACTCACCGACCACGAGCGATGGATCCTGTAACTAAGGACCGATCACATCTACAAGAGATCACCGACCACGAGCGATGGATCCTGTAACTAAGGACCGATCACATCTACAAGACGTCACGACCACGAGCGATGATCCTGTAACTAGGACGATCCATCACAGAGATCACGACCACGAGCGATGGATCCTGTAACTAAGGACCGATCACATCTACAAGAGTCACGACCACGAGCGATGGATCCTGTAACTAAGACGATCACATCTACAAGAGTCACCGACCACGAGCGATATCTGTAACTAAGGACCGATCACATCTACAGAGTCACCGACCACGAGCGATGGATCCTGTAACTAAGGACCGATCACATCTACAAGACGTCACCGACCACGAGCGATGGATCCTGTAACTAAGGACGATCACATCTACAAGACGTCACCGACACGAGCGATGGATCCTGTAACTAAGGACGATCACATCTACAAGACGTCACCGACCACGAGCGATGGATCCTGTAACTAAGACGATCACATCTACAAGAGTCACCGACCACGAGCATGGATCCTGTAACTAAGAACCGATCACATCTACAAGACGTCACCGACCACGAGCGATGGATCTGTAACTAAGACCGATCACATCTACAAGACGTCACCGACCACGAGCGATGGATCCTGTAACTAAGGACCAATCACATCTACAGAGATCACCGACACGAGCGATGGATCCTGTAACTAAGGACCGATCACACTACAAGACGTCACGACACGAGCGATGGATCTGTAACTAAGGACCGATCACATCTACAAGACGTCACCGACCACGAGCGATGGATCCTGTAACTAAGGACCGATCACATCTACAAGAGTCACCGACCACGAGCGATGGATCCTGTATTAAGGACTGATCACATCTACAAGAGATCACCGACCACGAGCGATGGATCCTGTAATAAGGACCGATCACATCTACAAGACGTCACCGACCACGAGCGATGGATCCTGTAACTAAGGACCGATCACATCTACAAGACGTCACCGACCACGAGCGATGGATCCTGTAACTAAGGACCGATCACATCTACAAGAGATCACCGACCACGAGCGATGGATCCTGTAACTAAGAACCGATCACATCTACAAGAGTCACCGACCACGAGCGATGGATCCTGTAACTAAGGACCGATCATATCTACAAGACGTGACCGACCACGAGCGATGGATCCTGTAACTAAGGACCGATCACATCTACAGGAGATCACCGACCACGAGCGATGGATCCTGTAACTAAGGACCGATCACATCTACAAGACGTCACTGACCACGAGCGATGGATCCTGTAACTAAGAACCGATCACATCTACAAGACGTCACCGACCACGAGCGATGGATCCTGTAACTAAGGACCGATCACATCTACAAGAGATCACCGACCACGAGCGATGGATCCTGTAACTAAGAACCGATCACATCTACAAGACGTCACCGACCACGAGCGATGGATCCTGTAACTAAGGACCGATCATATCTACAAGACGTGACCGACCACGAACGATGGATCCTGTAACTAAGGACCGATCACATCTACAGGAGATCACCGACCACGAGCGATGGATCCTGTAACTAAGGAGCGATCACATCTACAAGAGATCACCGACCACGAGCGATGGATCCTGTAACTAAGGACCGATCACATCTACAAGACGTCACCGACCACGAGCGATGGATCCTGTAACTAAGGAGCAGATCACATCTACAAGAGATCACCGACCACACGAGCGATGGATCCTGTAACTAAGGACCGATCACATCTACAAGACGTCACCGACCACGAGCGATGGATCCTGTAACTAAGGACCGATCACATCTACAAGACGTCACCGACCACGATCGATGGATCCTGTAACTAAGAACCGATCACATCTACAAAAGATCACCGACCACGAGCGATGGATCCTGTAACTAAGGACCGATCACATCTACAAGAGATCACCGACCACGAGCGATGGATCCTGTAACTAAGGACAGATCACATCTACAAGACGTCACCGACCACGAGCGATGGATCCTGTAACTAAGGACCACTGATCACATCTAAAAGACGTCACCGACCACGAGCGATGGATCCTGTAACTAAGGACCGATCACATCTACAAGACGTCACCGACCACGAGCGATGGATCCTGTAACTAAGGAGCGATCACATCTACAAGAGATCACCGACCACGAGCGATGGATCCTGTAACTAAGGAACGATCACATCTACAAGACGTCACCGACCACGAGCGATGGATCCTGTAACTAAGGACCGATCACATCTACAAGACGTCACCGACCACGAGCGATGGATCCTGTAACTAAGGAGCCGATCACATCTACAAGAGATCACCGACCACGAGCGATGGATCCTGTAAACTAAGGACCGATCACATCTACAAGAGATCACCGACCACGAGCGATGGATCCTGTAACTAAGGACCGATCACATCTACAAGACGTCACCGACCACGAGCGATGGATCCTGTAACTAAGAACCTTGATCACATCTACAAGAGATACAGTACCAACGAGCGATGGATCCTGTAAACTAAGGACCGATCACATCTACAAGAGATCACCGACCACGAGCGATGGATCCTGTAACTAAGGACCGATCACATCTACAAGACGTCACCGACCACGAGCGATGGATCCTGTCCTTAGTGATGTAATGAGGTTTCCTAGCAGGGATCTTATCTACTTACATAATTGCCTTGTGTCTTCCCCCGGTTGTATCGCTGTCACTTCCGCCAGAAGCCACAAGGCAGTTATGTGGATACATCCAAGTATTGGGTGTAACAATATAGCGACTGCTGGCGGTGGTGCTGCCTGCCACACACTATCACCACCGGAACCCCGACACCTCCAACCAACCACATCCTCTGTTCTCACCCCCCGCTCCGTCCTTCCCCATCGCAGGGGAGAGGCACACACAAAGGGGGGGGGGGGGGTGAGGGGCACACACACAGGGGGGAGGAGAGGGGCACACACACAGGGGGGAGGAGAGGGGCACACACAGGGGGGGGGAGGAGAGGGGCACACACACAGGGGGGGAGAGGCACACACACACACACAGGGGGGGGGGAGGAGAGAGGCACACACACAGGGGGGAGAGGCACACACACACAGGGGGGGAGAGGCACACACACAGACAAGGGGGGGAGAGGCACACACACACCAGGGGGGGAGAGGACACACACACAGGGGGGGAGAGGCACACACACACACAGGGGGAGAGGCACACACACACAGGGGGGAGAGGCACACACACAGGGGGGAGAGCACACACACACAGGGGGGAGAGGCACACACACACAGGGGGAAGACCACACACACAGGGGGGAGGCACACACAGGGGGAGAGGCACACACACACACAGGGGGGAGAGGCACACACACACAGGGGGAGAGGCACACACACACAGGGGGGAGAGGCACACACACACAGGGGGGAGAGGCACAACACACACAGGGGGGAGAGGCACACACACACAGGGGGGAGAGGCACACACACACAGGGGGGAGAGGCACACACACACAGGGGGGAGAGGCACACACACACACAACACACACACAAGGGGGGAGAGGCACACACACAGGGGGGGAGAGGCACACACACACGACACACACACAGGGGGGAGAGGCACACACACACAGGGGGGAAGCACACACACAGGGGGGAGAGGCACACACACAGGGGGAGAGGCACACACACACAGGGGGGAGAGGCAGCACACACACAGGGGGAGAAGGCAGGACACACACACACTGGGGGGAGACACACACACACAGGGGGAGAGGCACACACACACAGGGGGGAGAGGCACACACACACAGGGGGGAGAGGCACACACACAGGGGGGAGAGGCACACACACACAGGGGGGAGAGGCACACACACACAGGGGGGAGAGGCACCACACACACAGGGGGGAGAGGCACACACACAGGGGGAGAAGGGCACACACACACAGGGGGGAGAGGCACACACACACACAGGGGGAGAGCACACACACACAGGGGGAGAGGCACACACACACAGGGGGGAAGGACACACACACAGGGGGGAGAGCACACACACAGGGGGAGAGGCACACACACAGGGGAGAGCACACACACACAGGGGAGAGCACACACAACAGGGGACCCCACAAGGGGAGACACAACACACACAGGGGGGAGGACCACAGGGGAGGCACACACACAAGGGGGAGAGGCACACACAGGGGGGAGAGCACACACACACAGGGGAGAGGCAACACAGGGAGAGGCACACACACACAGGGAACACCACACACAGGGGAGACACAACAAGGGGAGCACACACACACAGGGGGAGACACCACACACAGGGAGACACACACACACAGGGAGCACACACACACACAGGGGAGAGCACACACACAGGGGAGAGGCACACACCAGGGGGAGGCACACACACACACACAAAGGGGGAGCACACACACACAGGGGAAGCACACAGGGAAGCACACACACACAGGGGGGAGAGCACACACAGGGGAGGCACAACACACAGGGAGAGGCACACACACACAGGGGAGAACACACCACACAGGGGAGAGCACAACACACACACCAGGGGGAAGCACACACAAACACACACACAGGGGAGAGGCACACAAAAGGGGGAGGCACCACACACAGGGGAGAGGCACACACACAGGGGAGAGCACACAACACAGGGGAGAGGCACACACACACAGGGGGCACAACACACAGGGGGAGAGGCACACCACACACACAACACACGGGGAGGCACACACACAGGGGAGAGCACACACACAGGGGGGGAGGCAACACAACAGGGGGAGAGGCACACACACACAGGGGAGAGGCCACACCACACAGGGGAGGGCACAACAAGGGGGGGGAGAGGCCACACACACGGGGGAGCAACAACACAGGGGGGAGCACACACACAGGGGAGAGACAAAGGGGAGGCACCACAGGGAGAACACACACGGGGACCAACAAACGGGAGAAAACACACAAGGGGAACACACACCACGGGGACACACACAACACAGGGGACACCACACCAAGGGGGAGGCCCACAGGGAAGACAACACACAGGGGAGGCACAAGGGGAGAGCACACACACAGGGGAAGCACACCACAGGGGGACACACAGGGAGACCAAGGGGGACACACACACACAGGGGAGAACACACAAAGGGAGACACCACACACAGGGGGACACACACCACGGGGCACACACAAGGGGAACACACACCACGGGAGACACACACCAGGGAGACACAACAGGGGGAGACACACACACACAGGGGGGAGGACACACACCCCAGGGGGAGAGACACACACCAGGGGGAGAGCACACACACACACACAGGGGGGGAGAGGCACACACACACAGGGAGGCACACACAAGGGGGGGAGAGGCACACACACACAGGGGGGGAGAGGCACACACACACAGGGGGGGGAGAGGCACACACACACAGGGGGGGGAAAGAGGCACACACACACAGGGGGGGAGAGGCACACACACACAGGGGGGGGAGAGGCACACACACACAGGGGGGGAGAGGCACACACCAGGAGCACACACAGGGGGGAGAGGCACACACACACAGGGGGGAGAGGCACACACACACAGGGGGAGAGGCACACACACACAGGGGGGAGAGGCACACACACACAGGGGGGAGAGGCACACACACACAGGGGGGAGAGGCACACACACACAGGGGGAGAGGCACACACACACAGGGGGGAGAGGCACACACACACAGGGGGGAGAGGCACACACACACAGGGGGGAGAGGCACACACACACAGGGGGGAGAGGCACACACACACACACACACACACACACAGGGGGGAGAGGCGCACACACACACACACACACACACACACGGGGGGAGAGGCACACACACACAGGGGGGAGAGGCACACACACAGGGGGGAGAGGCACACACACACAGGGGGGAGAGGCACACACACACAGGGGGGAGACACACACACACACACACACACGGGGGAGAGGCACACACACACAGGGGGGAGGAGAGGCACACACACACAGGGGGGAGAGGCACACACACAGGGGGAGAGGCACACACACAGGGGGGAGAGGCACACACACAGGGGGGAGAGGCACACACACAGGGGGGAGAGGCACACACACAGGGGGGGGGAGAGGCACACACACAGGGGGGAGAGGCACACACACACAGGGGGGAGAGGCACACACACAGGGGGGAGAGGCACACACACAGGGGGGGGAGGCACACACACAGGGGTGGGGAGGCACACACACACAGGGGGGAGAGGCACACACACAGGGGGGAGAGGCACACACACAGGGGGGGGAGGCACACACACAGGGGTGGGGAGGCGCACACACAGGGGGGAGAGGCACACACACACAGGGGGGAGAGGCACACACACAGGGGGGAGAGGCACACACACACACAGGGGGGAGAGGCAGGCAGCACAGACACCTCCTCCACATCTACTTCTTCCCTCCTGCAGTGGAGCCTTTGTATAATCACCTGTATAGAGGAGGAAAGGGAATCTTCCTCCACCTACAACCAGGACGGATCTGCTGCACTGTGAGAGCTGAAGGACCTGTGATGACCTCATCAGAGTCATGTGATCAGGGGGTGGAGCTTAGGGATGTCAGTGTCATGTGATCAGGGGGTGGAGCTTAGGGATGTCAGTGTCATGTGATCAGGGGGTGGAGCTTAGGTGATGTCAGTGTCATGTGATCAGGGGGTGGAGCTTAACCCCTGATGAGGGGCAGTTACTCTTCAGTGTGGAGTGAGGCTCTCATTGTTTCTCTGCCTTTTGGCTGCGATGTCTCGTAGTTTTGCATCTCTTTATATTTGCCTATCACCTCACTACACTTGTCTATCTATTCCTATCTTCCGTTTTCCAGCCTGACCTCTTGTGTCATCTGTCTGCACCCCCCATACATAATATAGCACTTTATACTTGTACAGATCTCGGCTGGCGGCCGGTTCATGCAGCGTTACGTGAATCTCCTATTTGTTATATACTAGTAAAAAAGCCCAATGCAATTGCATCGGGAGCGCGGTGAAATGAATTGTGTGTATACAGGCGGCTCTGTGGGTAGCAGAGTATAGAGGCGGCTTTGTGGGTAGCAGAGTATAGAGGCGACTCTGTGGGTAGCAGAGTATAGAGGCGGCTCTGTGGGTAGCAGAGTATAGAGGCGGCTCTGTGGGTAGCAGAGTATAGAGGCGGCTCTGTAGGTAGCAGAGTATACAGGGGGCTCTGTGGGTAGCAATGTATACTGGCGGCTCTGTGGGTAGCAGAGTATAGAGGCGGCTCTTTGGGTAGCAGAGTATACAGGTGGCTCTGTGGGTAGCAGAGTATACAGGTGGGTCTGTGGGTAGCAGAGTATACAGGCGGCTCTGTGGGTAGCAGAGTATACAGGCGGCTCTGTGGGTAGCAGAGTATACAGGCGGCTCTGTGGGTAGCAGAGTATACAGGCGGCTCTATGGGTAGCTGAGTATACAGGCGGCTCTGTGGGTAGCAGAGGATACAGGCGGCTCTGTGGGTAGTAGAGTATAGAGGCGGGTAGGTGGGTAGCAGCAGAGTATACAGAAGTCTCTGTGGGTAGCAGAGTATACAGAAGTCTCTGTGGGTAGCAGAGTATAGAGGCAGCTTTGTGGATAGCAGAGTAGACAGGCGGGTGAGTGGGTAGCAGAGTATACAGGCGGCTCTGTGGGTAGCAGAGTATAGAGGCGGCTCTGTGGGTAGCAGAGTATACAGGCGGCTCTGGGTAGCCCTTTCCCAGAAGCACTCGTTTTATAGCCGGAAGTCTGTGGGTGGAGCCTGTCACTAATTGACTTACATTGGGCTCAGTGCTCTGGCCGAGTACACAAGTATCTTGGGATGCTCGGCCAGAGCTTCGAGCACCCGAGCATTTTAGTACTCGCTCATCTCTACAGGTTATACAGGCGGCTCTGTGGGTAGCAGAGTATACAGGCGGCTCTGTTGGTAGCAGAGTATACAGGTGGGTCTGTGGGTAGCAGAGTATACAGGTGGGTCTGTGGGTAGCAGAGTATACAGGCGGCTCTGTAGGTAGCAGAGTATAGAGGCGGGTGAGTGGGTAGCAGAGTATAGAGGCGGGTGAGTGGGTAGCAGAGTATACAGGTGGCTCTGTGGGTAGCAAAGTATACAGGCGGCTCTGTGGGTAGTAGAGTATAGAGGCGGCTCTGTGGGTAGCAGAGTATGGAGGCGGCTCTGTGGGTAGCAGAGTATACAGACGGGTCTGTGGTAGTGATGAGCGAGTACTAAAATGCTCGGGTGCTCGAAGCTCGGGCTGAGCATCCCGAGATACTCGTGTACTCGGCCCGAGTAACGAGCCCAATGTTATCCTATGGGAGACACGAGTATTTTTATGAAATGACTGCCGGCTGCCTGGAAAAACCCTAAAAATGTCACAAAAGTCTCAGAAGAGTGCTGAAATGACATGGCAACACCATGGGGAAGACCCCTGGAAGCATTTCTCACTCAAAAGTCACAGCTGTGAACAATGTTGTCCGAGTTTCACGCCAATTTTACGGAGTGTCCAGAAAACCTTCCAAAATGACACCAAAATGAATATTTAGGGTGGAAATGTTAAGGGCACATACGCAATAGTGAGATACAGCTGGTGTATGTCACTTTTTGTGATTACATGAAAGATTTTACGTGAAAACATTGTGCGACACTCCGATGACCCTGACAAGAGACGTACATGAAGCCCTGTCTAGAAATAAAGTGCCCATTTTGAGGAACTGGGTCTATTGTAGTATCTTCCTTTGCCAGGGCAGTCCAAAATTGGGAGGTTCACCAATGCCCCTGGATACAGACATGCAGGATGGCCTGTAAACAAGAACTGGGTGTATTGTAGTATAGCCCTTTGGCCAGGGCAGCCAAAAATTGGGAGGGTCAACAATGACCCATGCTTACAGTCATGTAGTAGGGCCTGTAACCCTCAAGTGGGTATATTTTAGTATAGCCCTTTGGTCAGGGCAGCCAAAAATTGGGAGGTTCAACAATGACCCATGCTTACAGACATGTAGTAGGGCCTGTAACCCTCAAGTGGGTGTATTGTAGTATAGCCCTTTGGTCAGGGCAGCCAAAAATTGGGAGGCTCCTCTTTGTCCCTGGATAGAGACGTGCAGGAGGGCCTGTAACCCTCAAGTGGGTGTATTTTAGTATAGCCCTTTGGTCAGGGCAGCCAAAAATTGGGAGGTTCAACAATGACCCATGCTTACAGACATGTAGTAGGGCCTGTAACCCTCAAGTGGGTGTATTTTAGTATAGCCCTTTGGTCAGGGCAGCCAAAAATTGGGAGGTTCAACAATGACCCATGCTTACAGACATGTAGTAGGGCCTGTAACCCTCAAGTGGGTGTATTTTAGTATAGCCCTTTGGTCAGGGCAGCCAAAAATTGGGAGGCTCCTCTTTGTCCCTGGATAGAGACGTGCAGGAGGGCCTGTAACCCTCAAGTGGGTGTATTGTAGTATAGCCCTTTGGTCAGGGCAGCCAAAAATTGGGAGGTTCAACAATGACCCATGCTTACAGATATGTAGTAGGGCCTGTAATCCTCAAGTGGGTGTATTTTAGTATAGCCCTTTGGTCAGGGCAGCCAAAAATTGGGAGGTTCAACAATGACCCATGCTTACAGACATGTAGTAGGGCCTGTAACCCTCAAGTGGGTGTATTTTAGTATAGCCCTTTGGTCAGGGCAGCCAAAAATTGGGAGGCTCCTCTTTGTCCCTGGATAGAGACGTGCAGGAGGGCCTGTAAAGAAGAACTGGGTGTATTGTAGTATAGCCCATTTGTCAGGGCAGCCAAAAATTGGGAGGCTCCTCTTTGTCCCTGGATTGAGACGTGCAGGAGGGCCTGTTAAGAAGAACAGGGTGTATTGTAGTATAGCCCTTTTGTCAGGGCAGCCAAAAATTGGGAGGCTCCTCTTTGTCCCTGGATAGAGACGTGTAGGAGTGCCTAAAAACATTTTTCCCATTGAAAAGGAGCGGGTCTCCTGTCGTTGTAATGCCCATTCTAACAGAATGGGCTAAAAAATTTACCACTGCGGGTATACCTCAAACAAGAGCCTAACTATTCTAACGCTCATCATGGTGTCACATGAGGAGAAGGAGTAGAAGTCCAGCGATTAGCCAAAGTACGGAAGTGTGTACCCATGGGTGAGTGGAGGTACATGTCAAATTCAAATAACAAAATTAAATTCAGTTGTCATTTGCTGGTGGTGTGGTGAAGTCTGGCCCAATCCAACCCTTGTTCATCTTGATCAGAGTGAGCCTGTCCGCATTTTCAGTTGACAGGCGGGTGCGTTTATCAGTGATGATTCCACCTGCTGCACTGAAAACACGCTCTGATAAAACGCTAGCGGCAGGGCAGGCCAGGACTTCCAAGGCGTAGAGAGCCAATTCATGCCACGTGTCGAGCTTGGAGACCCAATAATTGAAAGGCACCGATGAATCTCGCAGTACAGTTGTTCGATCTGCAAGGTACTCCTTCAGCATCTGCCCGAACTTAGCATTTCTGGTGGCACTACCCCGCACGTCAGGGGCTGTGGTACGTGAGGGGCTGAGAAAACTGTCCCACATCGTAAAGACAGTTCCCCTGCCTCTGGCGGATTGGACTTGTGCCCCTCTCGGCCGTACGCCTTGGTTGTCCATCGAATCCTGACCTATGCCGCTAGCGTTTTGTGAGGGGAAGGATTTCACAACTTCCGTGACTATGGCCCTCTGGAACTGCAGCATTTTGGCTGACCTCTCCGCCTCAGGAATGAGAGACATAAAGTTCTCCTTGTAGCGTGGGTCTAAGAGTGTTGCCAACCAGTACTGATTGTCGGCCAAGATGTTCTGAATGCGAGGGTCACGAGACAGGCAGCTTACCATAAAGTCAGCCATGTGCGCCAGACTCTTAACAGCCATCACTTCAGTATCCAGACCAACACGATGACTGAACATGCTGTCCTCCTCCTCCTCCTCCTCCTCCTCATCTCCCCTGTCCTCTGGCCAGCCACGCTGAATCGAGGGTATGACTGGTGTGCATGTCATATCCCCAATTTGGCCTGAGAGTTGCTCCATGTCTTCATCCTCCTCCTCCTCCTCGTCATAGTCCTCCACTACACGTTGTGATGAGATGAGGCTGGGCTGTGTGTTATCAACCACACCCACTACAGTTTCTTGCTCTAAGTCATCGCGCTCGGCCTGCAATGCTTCCTCTTTTATTTTCAGCAGAGACCGTTTTAGAAGACAGAGTAGTGGTATGGTGACGCTAATAATGGCGTCATCGCCGCTCACCATCTTGGTGGAGTCCTCAAAGTTTTGGAGGACGGTGCATAGGTCCGACATCCATCTCCACTCCTCAGGTGTTATGTGTGGAGTTTGACCCATTTCCCGACGGCTTAGGTGATGCAGGTAGTCCACAACTGCCCTCTTCTGCTCACATATCCTGACCAACATGTGCAGCGTTGAATTCCAACGCGTGGGGACATCACACACCAGTCTGTGGGCCGGAAGACGCAAACGGCGCTGAAAGCTTGCAAGGCCGGCTGAAGCAGCAGGTGACTTGCGAAAATGTGCAGACAGACGCCGAACTTTTACCAGCAGGTCAGACACCTCCGGGTATGACTTCACAAACCTCTGAACCACCAGGTTGAGCACATGGGCCACGCATGGAACATGCGTCAGCTGCCCTCGCCTCAAAGCTGCCACCAGGTTCCGGCCATTGTCACACACGACCTTTCCTGGCTTTAGGTTCAGAGGTGTGAGCCAGTGATCTGCCTGCTGTTTCAGAGCTGTCCACACCTCTTCTGCATTGTGGGGTTTGTCACCTATGCAGACTAGCTTCAGCACAGCCTGTTGCCGCTTTGCAGAGGCAGTGCTGCAGTGCTTCCAGCTTGGGACTGGTGTGGAGGGTACAGTGGATGAGGATGCGCAGGTGGAGGAGGAGGAGGCTGAAGAGCATGACATTCCGGAGCTGTAGAGTGTCGGTGAAACCATGACAGAGGTAGGGCCTGCTATCCTTGGTGTGGGAAGGACGTGTTCCATCCCTCGCTCAGACTGGGTCCCAGCCTCCACAATATTAATCCAGTGTGTCGTCAAGGAGATGTAGCGGCCTTGCCCACAAGCACTTGTCCACGTGTCAGTGGTTAGGTGGACTTTGGCTGAAACAGCATTGTTCAGGGCACGTGTGATGCTGTTGGACACGTGGTTATGCAATGCGGGGACGGCACATCTGGAGAAATAGTGTCGGCTGGGGACCGAGTAACGTGGGACAGCAGCCGCCATCAGGTCGCGGAATGCGTCCGTCTCCACCAGACGGAAAGGCAACATTTCTAGCGCTATGAGTCGCGAAATGTGAGCATTGAGGACTGTGGCATGTGGGGCATTGGCAGCGTATTTGCGCCTGCGTTCAAATGTTTGCTGAATGGATAATTGAACGCTGCGCTGGGACAAGGACGTGCTTGATGGTGGTGTAATTTGTGCTTCAGCAACTTCAGGTGCTGGACTGGAGGCTTGTTCGCGGCCAGCATGGACAGGGGATTGGCTTGCATGCACAACAGCCGAAGACGTAGCAGTGACATCAGCACGCACCGCTCCTCGACTCTGTGGTACTTCCCACAAAGTCGGGTGCTTGGCTGACATGTGCCTGATCATGCTGGTGGTGGTCAGGCTGCTAGTTTTCGTACCCCTGCTGATAGTGGCATGGCAGGTGTGGCAAATGGCCTTTTTAGAGTCTTCTGGAGCCAACTTAAAAAACTCCCAGACTCGGGAAGACCGAACAATTGCACAGGCACCTTGAGTCGTGTTGTTGTTCCGGGGAACGGTTGCCTGCCTTCTGCCTGCGGACGCAACCCTGCTTCGTACTGGCTGTTGGGATGCTACGCCTCCCTCCCCCTGTGCACTGCTGTCCTCGCTCTGCATATCCTCCTGCCATGTAGGGTCAGCTACTGGATCATCCACCACGTCGTCTTCCTCTTCCGCACCCTGATCCTCCTCCTGACTTCCTGGCAATTGTGTCTCATCATCGTCCACCCCTTGTTGAGACACTTTGACAACGTTCCGTTCGTCATAACGCGGCTGCTCAAATATTTGGGCATCTGTACATACCATCTCCTCATGACCCACTTCAAGAGGAGGTGGCGACAGGCCAGATTCTGCGAATGGATACGTGAACAGCTCTTCCGAGTGTCCTAGTGTGGGATCTGTAATGTCCGTGGACGTGTACTCGGCCAGGTGGTAGGAAGGAGGATCAGGTTGGGAAATGTGCGGTGCAGTATCACGGCTACTGACAGTTGACCGTGCGGAAGACAGGGTGTTTGTGGAGGTGCCCATCTGACTTGAAGCATTATCCGCTATCCAAGTAACAACCTGTTGACACTGGCCTTGGTTCAACAGTGGTGTACTGCTGCGGGCCCCAAGAATTTGGGACAGGACGTGCGAGCGAGGAGATGTGGCCCTTTGTTGTTGCGAAATGAGTGCTTGCACACGACCTCGGCCTCTGCCTGCACCACCATCACGTCCACTTCCTTGTTCCTTGCCAACGCCCTTGCCAACGCCTTTGCGCATTTTGCCTGTATAGAGCGACAACTGTCTGGTGACTGTGGAGGTCACAGGAGATTAGGATTTTAGTTCCCTAACCTGTATAAAGGGTATGACGTACAACAGTCTGGTGACTGTTGAGATGACAAGAGTTAGGATTTTAGTTCCCTAACCTGTATAAACGTATGACGTACAACAGTGTGGTGACTGTTGAGATGACAAGAGTTAGGATTTTAGTTCCCTAACCTGTAGAAACGTATGACGTACAACAGTGTGGTGACTGTTGAGATGACAAGAGTTAGGATTTTAGTTCCCTAACCTGTATAAAGGTAGTACGTACACCTGTCTGGTGACTGTAATGGTTTCAAGAGAGGATTTTAGTCCCTAACCTGTATTAAGGTAGTACGTACACCTGTCTGGTGACTGTTTTGATGACAAGAGTTAGGATTTTAGTTCCCTAACCTGTAGAAAGGTATGACGTACAACAGTGTGGTGACTGTTGAGATGACAAGAGTTAGGATTTTAGTTCCCTAACCTGTATAAAGGGTATGACGTACAACAGTGTGGTGACTGTTGAGATGACAAGAGTTAGGATTTTAGTTCCCTAACCTGTATAAACGTATGACGTACAACAGTGTGGTGACTGTTGAGATGACAAGAGTTAGGATTTTAGTTCCCTAACCTGTAGAAAGGTATGACGTACAACAGTGTGGTGACTGTTGAGATGACAAGAGTTAGGATTTTAGTTCCCTAACCTGTATAAAGGGTATGACGTACAACAGTGTGGTGACTGTAGAGATGACAAGAGTTAGGATTTTAGTTCCCTAACCTGTATAAACGTATGACGTACAACAGTGTGGTGACTGTTGAGATGACAAGAGTTAGGATTTTAGTTCCCTAACCTGTAGAAACGTATGACCTACAACAGTGTGGTGACTGTTGAGATGACAAGAGTTAGGATTTTAGTTCCCTAACCTGTATAAAGGTAGTACGTACACCTGTCTGGTGACTGTAATGGTTTCAAGAGAGGATTTTAGTCCCTAACCTGTATTAAGGTAGTACGTACACCTGTCTGGTGACTGTTTTGATGACAAGAGTTAGGATTTTAGTTCCCTAACCTGTAGAAAGGTATGACGTACAACAGTGTGGTGACTGTTGAGATGACAAGAGTTAGGATTTTAGTTCCCTAACCTGTATAAAGGGTATGACGTACAACAGTGTGGTGACTGTTGAGATGACAAGAGTTAGGATTTTAGTTCCCTAACCTGTATAAACGTATGACGTACAACAGTGTGGTGACTGTTGAGATGACAAGAGTTAGGATTTTAGTTCCCTAACCTGTATAAAGGGTATGACGTACAACAGTGTGGTGACTGTTGAGATGACAAGAGTTAGGATTTTAGTTCCCTAACCTGTAGAAAGGTATGACGTACAACAGTGTGTTGACTGTTGAGATGACAAGAGTTAGGATTTTAGTTCCCTAACCTGTATAAAGGGTATGACGTACAACAGTGTGGTGACTGTAGAGATGACAAGAGTTAGGATTTTAGTTCCCTAACCTGTATAAACGTATGACGTACAACAGTGTGGTGACTGTTGAGATGACAAGAGTTAGGATTTTAGTTCCCTAACCTGTATAAACGTATGACGTACAACAGTGTGGTGACTGTTGAGATGACAAGAGTTAGGATTTTAGTTCCCTAACCTGTAAAACGTATGACGTACAACAGTGTGGTGACTGTTGAGATGACAAGAGTTAGGATTTTAGTTCCCTAACCTGTATAAACGTATGACGTACAACAGTGTGGTGACTGTTGAGATGACAAGAGTTAGGATTTTAGTTCCCTAACCTGTATAAAGGTAGTACGTACACCTGTCTGGTGACTGTAATGGTTTCAAGAGAGATTTTAGTCCTAACCTGTATTAAGGTAGTACGTACACCTGTCTGGTGACTGTTTGATGATCAAGAGTTAGGATTTTAGTTCCCTAACCTGTAGAAAGGTATGACGTACAACAGTATGGTGACTGTTGAGATGACAAGAGTTAGGATTTTAGTTCCCTAACCTGTATAAAGGGTATGACGTACAACAGTGTGGTGACTGTTGAGATGACAAGAGTTAGGATTTTAGTTCCATAACCTGTATAAACGTATGACGTACAACAGTGTGGTGACTGTTGAGATGACAAGAGTTAGGATGTTAGTTCCCTAACCTGTATAAAGGGTATGACGTACAACAGTGTGGTGACTGTTGAGATGACAAGAGTTAGGATTTTAGTTCCCTAACCTGTATAAACGTATGACGTACAACAGTGTGGTGACTATTGAGATGACAAGAGTTAGGATTTTAGTTCCCTAACCTGTATAAACGTATGACGTACAACAGTGTGGTGACTGTTGAGATGACAAGAGTTAGGATTTTAGTTCCCTAACCTGTAAAACGTATGACGTACAACAGTGTGGTGACTGTTGAGATGACAAGAGTTAGGATTTTAGTTCCCTAACCTGTAGAAAGGTATGACGTACAACAGTGTGGTGACTGTTGAGATGACAAGAGTTAGGATTTTAGTTCCCTAACCTGTATAAAGGGTATGACGTACAACAGTGTGGTGACTGTTGAGATGACAAGAGTTAGGATTTTAGTTCCCTAACCTGTATAAACGTATGACGTACAGCAGTGTGGTGACTGTTGAGATGACAAGAGTTAGGATTTTAGTTCCCTAACCTGTATAAAGGGTATGACGTACAACAGTGTGGTGACTGTTGAGATGACAAGAGTTAGGATTTTAGTTCCCTAACCTGTAGAAAGGTATGACGTACAACAGTGTGGTGACTGTTGAGATGACAAGAGCTAGGATTTTAGTTCCCTAACCTGTATAAAGGGTATGACGTACAACAGTGTGGTGACTGTAGAGATGACAAGAGTTAGGATTTTAGTTCCCTAACCTGTATAAACGTATGACGTACAACAGTGTGGTGACTGTTGAGATGACAAGAGTTAGGATTTTAGTTCCCTAACCTGTATAAACGTATGACGTACAACAGTGTGGTGACTGTTGAGATGACAAGAGTTAGGATTTTAGTTCCCTAACCTGTATAAACGTATGACGTACAACAGTGTGGTGACTGTTGAGATGACAAGAGTTAGGATTTTAGTTCCCTAACCTGTATAAACGTATGACGTACAACAGTTGGTGACTGTTGAGATGACAAGAGTTAGGATTTTAGTTCCCTAACCTGTATAAAGGTAGTACGTACACCTGTCTGGTGACTGTATGGTTTCAAGAGAGGATTTTAGTCCCTAACCTGTATTAAGGTAGTACGTACACCTGTCTGGTGACTGTTTTGATGACAAGAGTTAGGATTTTAGTTCCCTAACCTGTAGAAAGGTATGACGTACAACAGTATGGTGACTGTTGAGATGACAAGAGTTAGGATTTTAGTTCCTAACCTGTATAAAGGGTATGACGTACAACAGTGTGGTGACTGTTGAGATGACAAGAGTTAGGATTTTAGTTCCATAACCTGTATAAACGTATGACGTACAACAGTGTGGTGACTGTTGAGATGACAAGAGTTAGGATGTTAGTTCCCTAACTGTATAAGGGTATGACGTACAACAGTGTGGTGACTGTTGAGATGACAAGAGTTAGGATTTTAGTTCCCTAACTGTAGAAAGGTATGACGTACAACAGTGTGGTGACTGTTGAGATGACAAGAGCTAGGATTTTAGTTCCCTAACCTGTATAAAGGGTATGACGTACAACAGTGTGGTGACTGTAGAGATGACAAGAGTTAGGATTTTAGTTCCCTAACCTGTATAAACGTATGACGTACAACAGTGTGGTGACTGTTGAGTGACAATGAGTTAGGATTTTAGTTCCCTAACCTGTATAAACGTATGACGTACAACAGTGTGGTGACTGTTGAGATGACAAGAGTTAGGATTTTAGTTCCCTAACCTGTAAAACGTATGACGTACAACAGTGTGGTGACTGTTGAGATGACAAGAGTTAGGATTTTAGTTCCCTAACCTGTATAAACGTATGACGTACAACAGTGTGGTGACTGTTGAGATGACAAGAGTTAGGATTTTAGTTCCCTAACCTGTATAAAGGTAGTACGTAACACTGTCTGGTGACTGTAATGGTTCAAGAGAGGATTTTAGTCCCTAACCTGTATTAAGGTAGTACGTACACCTGTCTGGTGACTGTTTTGATGACAAGAGTTAGGATTTTAGTTCCCTAACCTGTAGAAAGGTATGACGTACAACAGTATGGTGACTGTTGAGATGACAAGAGTTAGGATTTTAGTTCCCTAACCTGTATAAAGGGTATGACGTACAACAGTGTGGTGACTGTTGAGATGACAAGAGTTAGGATTTTAGTTCCATAACCTGTATAAACGTATGACGTACAACAGTGTGGTGACTGTTGAGATGACAAGAGTTAGGATGTTAGTTCCCTAACCTGTATAAAGGGTATGACGTACAACAGTGTGGTGACTGTTGAGATGACAAGAGTTAGGATTTTAGTTCCCTAACCTGTATAAACGTATGACGTACAACAGTGTGGTGACTGTTGAGATGACAAGAGTTAGGATTTTAGTTCCCTAACCTGTATAAACGTATGACGTACAACAGTGTGGTGACTGTTGAGATGACAAGAGTTAGGATTTTAGTTCCTAACCTGTATAAACGTATGACGTACAACAGTGTGGTGACTGTTGAGATGACAAGAGTTAGGATTTTAGTTCCCTAACCTGTATAAAGGTAGTACGTACACCTGTCTGGTGACTGTAATGGTTTGAAGAGAGGATTTTAGTCCCTAACCTGTATTAAGGTAGTACGTACACCTGTCTGGTGACTGTTTTGATGACAAGAGTTAGGATTTTAGTTCCCTAACCTGTATTAAGGTAGTACGTACACTGTCTGGTGACTGTAATGTTTGAAGAGAGGATTTTAGTCCCTAACCTGTATAAAGGTAGTACGTACACCTGTCTGGTGACTGTTTTGATGACAAGAGTTAGGATTTTAGTTCCCTAACCTGTTTAAGGTAGTACGTACACCTGTCTGGTGACTGTAATGGTTTGAAAAGAGGATTTTAGCCCTAACCTATATTAGGTAGTACGTACACCTGTCTGTACTGTTTTGATGACAAGAGTTAGATTTAATTCCCTAACCTGTATTAAGGTAGTACACACCTGTCTGGTGACTGTAAAGGTTTGAGAAGGATTTTAGTCCCTAACCTGTATAAGGTAGTACGTACACCTGTCGTGGTGACTGTTTGAGTGACAAGAGTTAGGATTTTAGTTCCCTAACCTGTATAAAGGTAGTACGTACACCTGGGCTGGTGACGGTAGATTGTTTTTAAAGGGATATTTAGTGTGACCTAACCTGACATTAGTAGGTTAGTACCTAACCTAAACTAAGAGTGTGGTGACTGTAGATGACAGAGTTAGGATTTCTAGTTCCCTAACCTGTATAACGTATGATGTACACAGATGGTGACTGTTGAAGATGACACGATTAGGATATTAGTCCCTCCTATGATACCTTGTATTGAAGAAGAGTTGGTTTTGCCACGTAAAACAGACGTAAGTGTGTGACTGATTGAGATGACAAGAGTTAGGATTTTAGTTCCCATAACTACACCTGTCTGGTATAGGTTTCGAAAAAGGCGTCCAATGTATAAGTGTCCGTACAGCTTGTGCTGTTGGACAATGACTAGTCCACTGAGATGACTAACAGTTGGACTGTTGGATCGTTAGATTTTGTTCCCTAACCTGTATAAAGGGGTATGAAAAGCGTACAACATGTGTGGTGACTGTTGAGATGACAAGAGTTAGGATTTTCAGTTCCATAACCGCGTTCGTACAGTGATACTGTGAGATGACGAGTATCAGAGTATTCCCTAACCTGTATAAAGGGTATGACGTACAACAGTGTGGTGACTGTTGAGATGACAAGAGTTAGGATTTTAGTTCCCTAACCTGTATAAACGTATGACGTACAACAGTGTGGTGACTGTTGAGATGACAAGAGTTAGGATTTTAGTTCCCTAACCTGTATAAACGTATGACGTACAACAGTGTGGTGACTGTTGAGATGACAAGAGTTAGGATTTTAGTTCCTAACCTGTATAAACGTATGACGTACAACAGTGTGGTGACTGTTGAGATGACAAGAGTTAGGATTTTAGTTCCCTAACCTGTAAAAGGTATACGTACACCTGTCTGGTGACTGTAATGGATTGAAAGAGAGGATTTTAGTCCCTAACCTGTATTAAGGTATACGTACAACATGTTGGTGACTGTTTGATGACAAGAGTTAGGATTTTAGTTCCCTAACCTGTATTAAGTATGACGTACACCTGTCTGGTGACTGTAATGGTTGAAGAGTAGGATTTTAGTCCCTAACCTGTATAAGGGTATACGTACACCTGTCTGTGGTGACTGTTTGGATGACAAGAGTTAGGATTTTAGTTCCCTAACCTGTGTTAAGGTATGACGTACAACTGTCTGGTGACTGTAATGGTTTGAAAAGAGGATTTTAGTCCCTAACCTATATTAAGGTAGTACGTACACCTGTCTGGTGACTGTTTTGATGACAAGAGTTAGGATTTTAATTCCCTAACCTGTATTAAGGTAGTACGTACACCTGTCTGGTGACTGTAAAGGTTTGAAGAGAGGATTTTAGTCCCTAACCTGTATTAAGGTAGTACGTACACCTGTCTGGTGACTGTTTTGATGACAAGAGTTAGGATTTTAGTTCCCTAACCTGTATTAAGGTGGTACGTACACCTGTCTTGGTGACTGTAATGGTTTGAAGAGAGGATTTTAGTCCCTAACCTGTATTAAGGTACTAAGTACAAGAGTGTGGTGACTCTAATGGTCACAGAAAAGCTTGGATTCCGATCTGTATCACCCTGCCTATATCCTCCTAGATTAGTCCTGAGAAGGACTGTTCTGGTCACTGGAAATCTTGGACTACGATCTGGATCACCCTGCCTATGTCCTCCTAGATTAATCCTGAGAAGGACTGTTGTGGTCAGCAGCAGTTTGCAGCCCTGATCCGGATCTACCTATGAGGGCCGCAAATCTGTCCCTAATCAGCAGCAGACACTCTCCCTACACTCACTGTCTGGATGGCTGTGTGCCGAGCACAGCGCGCCGGGAGATATAAAGGCTCGGTCACGCTGTGCAGGGCGGCCAATCACTGCTATGCCACAACTAACAGGGCTGTGGCATTGCAGTGGTCTGTCAGCCAATCCCTGCACGTGGGCTGGCTCTCAAAAAAGCGCCAACATGGAGAGATGACGACCACGAGCACAGCACGAGTATCGCGAGATTACTCGGTGCTCGGCGAGTCGCCCGAGTACAGTGATACTCGTGCGAGTACCGAGTAGTGCCGAGCATGCTCGCTCAACACTAGTCTGTGGGTAGCAGAGTATAGAGTCAACTCTGTGGGTAGCAGAGTATACAGGCGGCTCTGTGGGTAGCAGAGTATACAGGCGGCTCTGTGGGTAGCAGAGTATAGAGGCGGCTCTGTGGGCAGCAGATTATACAGGTGCTCTGTGGGTAGCAGAGTATACAGGCGGCTCTGTGGGTAGCAGAGTATACAGGCGGCTCTGTGGGTAGCAGAGAATAAAGGCGTGTGAGTTGGTAGCAGAGTATACAGGCAGCTCTGTGGGTAGCAGAGTATACAGGCGGGTCTGTGGGTAGCAGAGTATACAGGCGGCTCTGTGGGTAGCAGAGTATACAGGCGGCTCTGTGGGTAGCAGAGTATACAGGCGGCTCTGTGGGTAGCAGAGTATAGAGGTGGCTCTGTGGGTAGCAGAGTATGCAGGCGGGTCTGTGGGTAGCAGATTATACAGGCGGTTCTGTGGGTAGCAAAGTATACAGGCGGCTCTGTGGGTAGCAGATTATACAGGCGGCTCTGTGGGTAGCAGATTATACAGGCGGGTCAGTGGGTAGCAGAGCATGCAGGCGGCTCTGTGGGTAGCAGAGCATACAGGGCACTCTGTGGGTTGCAGAGTATACAGGCGGCTCTGTGGGTTGCAGAGTATACAGGCGGCTCTGTGGGTAGCAGAGTATACAGGCGGCTCTGTGGGTAGGAGAGTATACAGGCAGCTCTGTGGGTAGCAGAGTATAGAGGCGGCTCTGTGGGTAGCAGAGTATACAGGCAGCTCTGTGGGTAGCAGAGTATAGAGGCGGGTGAGTGTGTAGAAGAGTATACAGGGGCTCTGTGGGTAGCAGAGTATACAGGCAGCTCTGTGGGTAGCAGAGAATAAAGGCGTGTGAGTTGGTAGCAGAGTATACAGGCAGCTCTGTGGGTAGCAGAGTATACAGGCGGGTCTGTGGGTAGCAGAGTATACAGGCGGCTCTGTGGGTAGAAGAGTACACATGCGGCTCTGTGGGTAGCAGAGTATGCAGGTGGCTCTGTGGGAAGC
The DNA here is from genome assembly GCA_033576535.1 of Allobates femoralis. NCBI lineage: Eukaryota > Metazoa > Chordata > Amphibia > Anura > Aromobatidae > Allobates > Allobates femoralis. The sequence continues at coordinate 867,859,983 of JARQOC010000003.1, read as the reverse complement.
AGAGTATGCAGGCAGCTCTGTGGGTAGCAGAGTATACAGGCGGCTGTGAGGGTAGCAGAGTATAGAGGCGGGTGAGTGAGTAGCAGAGTATACAGGCGGGTCTGTGGGTAGCAGAGTATACAGGCGGCTCTGTGGGTAGCAGAGTATACAGGCGGCTCTGTGGGTAGCAGAGTATACAGGCGGCTCTGTGGGTAGCAGAGTATACAGGCAGCTCTGTGGGTAGCAGAGTATACAGGCGGCTCTGTGGGTAGCAGAGTATAGAGGCGGCTCTGTGGGTAGCAGAGTATGCAGGCGGCTCTGTGGGTAGCAGAGTATACAGGCGGATGAGTGGGTAGCAGAGTATACAGGCGGCTCTGTGGGTAGCAGAGTATACAGGCAGCTCTGTGGGTAGCAGAGTATACAGGCGGCTCTGTGGGTAGCAGATTATACAGGCGGCTCTGTGGGAAGCAATATACAGGCGGGTCTGTGGTAGAAGAGTATACAGGTGGCTCTTTGGGTAGCAGAGTATACAGGCAGGTGAGTGGGCAGCAGAGTATACAGGCGGCTCTTTGGGTAGCAGAGTATAGGGGCGGGTCTGTGGGTAGCAGAGTAGACAGAAGTCTCTGTGGGTAGCAGAGTATACAGAAGTCTCTGTGGGTAGCAGAGTATAGCGGCAGCTTTGTGGGTAGCAGAGTAGACAGGCGGATGAGTGGGTAGCAGAGTATAGAGGCGGCTCTGTGGGTAGCAGAGTATACAGGCGGCTCTGTGGGTAGCAGAGTATACAGGCGGCTCTGTGGGTAGCAGAGTATGCAGGCGGCTCTGTGGGTAGCAGAGTATACAGGCGGCTGTGAGGGTAGCAGAGTATAGAGGCGGGTGAGTGAGTAGCAGAGTATACAGGTGGGTCTGTGGGTAGCAGAGTATACAGGCGGCTCTGTGGGTAGCAGAGTATACAGGCGGCTCTGTGGGTAGCAGAGTATACAGGCGGCTCTGTGGGTAGCAGAGTATACAGGCGGCTCTGTGGGTAGCAGAGTATACAGGCAGCTCTGTGGGTAGCAGAGTATACAGGCGGCTCTGTGGGTAGCAGAGTATAGAAGCGGCTCTGTGGGTAGCAGAGTATAGAGGCGGGTGAGTGAGTAGCAGAGTATACAGGCGGCTCTGTGGGTAGCAGAGTATACAGGCGGCTCTGTGGGTAGCAGAGTATAGAGGTGGCTCTGTGGGTAGCAGAGTATGCAGGCGGGTCTGTGGGTAGCAGATTATACAGGCGGTTCTGTGGGTAGCAAAGTATACAGGCGGCTCTGTGGGTAGCAGATTATACAGGCGGCTCTGTGGGTAGCAGATTATACAGGCGGGTCAGTGGGTAGCAGAGCATGCAGGCGGATCTGTGGGTAGCAGAGTATACAGGCGGCTCTGTGGGTATCAGAGCATACAGGGCACTCTGTGGGTTGCAGAGTATACAGGCGGCTCTGTTGGTAGCAGAGTATACAGGCAGCTCTGTGGGTAGGAGAGTATACAGGCAGCTCTGTGGGTAGCAGAGTATACAGGCGACTCTGTGGGTAGCAGAGTATAGAGGCGGCTCTGTGGGTAGCAGAGTATAGAGGCGGTGAGTGTGTAGAAGAGTATACAGGGCTCTGTGGGTAGCCGAATATACAGGCAGCTCTGTGGGTAGCAGATTATACAGGGGGTCAGTGGGTAGCAGAGCATGCAGGCGGATCTGTGGGTAGCAGAGTATACAGGCGGCTCTGTGGGTATCAGAGCATACAGGGCACTCTGTGGGTTGCAGAGTATACAGGCGGCTCTGTGGGTAGCAGAGTATACAGGCAGCTCTGTGGGTAGGAGAGTATACAGGCAGCTCTGTGGATAGCAGAGTATACAGGCGACTCTGTGGGTAGCAGAGTATAGAGGCGGCTCTGTGGGTAGCAGAGTATAGAGGCGGGTGAGGGTGTAGAAGAGTATACAGGGGCTCTGTGGGTAGCCGAGTATACAGGCAGCTCTGTGGGTAGCAGAGTATAAAGCGGGTGAGTTGGTAGCAGAGTATACAGGCGGCTCTGTGGGTAGCAGAGTATACAGGCGGGTCTGTGGGTAGCAGAGTATACAGGCGGCTCTGTGGGTAGCAGAGTATAGAGGCGGCTCTGTGGTAGCAGAGTATGCAGGCGGCTCTATGGGTAGCAGAGTATGCAGGCGGCTCTGTGGGTAGCAGAGTATACAGGCGGCTGTGAGGGTAGCAGAGTTATAGAGGCGGGTGAGTGAGTATCAGAGTATACAGTGCGGGTCTGTGGGTAGCAGAGTATACAGGCGGCTCTGTGGGTAGCAGAGTATAGAGGCGGCTCTGTGGGTAGCAGAGTATGCAGGCGGCTCTGTGTGGTAGCAGAGTATACAGGCGGATGAGTGGGTAGCAGAGTATACAGGCGGCTCTGTGGGTAGCAGAGTATACAGGCAGCTCTGTGGGTAGCAGAGTATACAGGCAGCTCTGTGGGTAGCAGAGTATACAGGCGGCTCTGTGGGTAGCAGATTATACAGGCGGCTCTGTGGGAAGCAATATACAGGCGGGTCTGTGGTAGAAGAGTATACAGGTGGCTCTTTGGGTAGCAGAGTATACAGGCAGGTGAGAGGGCAGCAGAGTATACAGGCGGCTCTTTGGGTAGCAGAGTATAGGGGCGGGTCTGTGGGTAGCAGAGAAGACAGAAGTCTCTGTGGGTAGCAGAGTATACAGAAGTCTCTGTGGGTAGCAGAGTATAGCGGCGGCTTTGTGGGTAGCAGAGTAGACAGGCGGATGTGTGGGTAGCAGAGTATAGAGGCAGCTCTGTGGGTAGCAGAGTATACAGGCGGCTCTGTGGGTAGCAGAGTATACAGGCAGCTCTGTGGGTAGCAGGGTAGACAGGCGGTGAGTGGGTAGCAGAGTATACAGGCGGCTCTGTGGGTAGCAGAGTATAGAGGCGGCTCTGTGGGTAGCAGAGTATACAGACGGCTCTGTGGGTAGAAGAGTATACAATCGGCTCGTGGGTAGCAGAGTATACAGGCGGGTCGGTGGGTAGCAAAGTATATAGGCGGGTCGGTGGGTAGCAGAGTATACAGGCGGGTCTGTGGGTAGCAGAGTATACAGGCGAGTCTGTGGGTAGCAGAGTATACAGGCAGGCTCTGTGGGTAGCAGATTATACAGGCGGCTCTGTGGGTAGCAGAGTATATAGGCGGCTCTGTTGGTAGCAGAGTATACAGGTGGGTCTGTGGGTAGCAGAATATACAGGCAGCTTTGTGGGTAGCAGAGTATACAGGCGGCTCTGTGGGTAGCAGAGTATACAGGCGAGTCTGTGGGTAGCAGAGTATACATGCGGCTGTGTGGGTAGCAGAGTATACAGGTGGCTGTGTGGGTAGCAGAGTATACAGGCGGCTCTGTGGGTAGCAGAGTATACAGGCGGCTCTGTGGGTAGCAGAGTATAGAGGCGGCTCTGTGGGTAGCAGTTTATACAGGAGGCTCTGTGGGTAGCAGAGTACACAGGCGGCTCTGTGGGTAGCAGAGTATAGAGGTGGCTCTGTGGTAGCAGAGTATGCAGGCGGCTCTATGGGTAGCAGAGTATGCAGGCGGCTCTGTGGGTAGCAGAGTATACAGGCGGATGTGAGGGTAGCAGAGTATAGAGGCGGGTGAGTGAGTATCATAGTATACAGGCGGGTCTGTGGGTAGCAGAGTATACAGGCGGCTCTGTGGGTAGCAGAGTATAGAGGCGGCTCTGTGGGTAGCAGAGTATGCAGGCGGCTCTGTGGGTAGCAGAGTATACAGGCGGATGAGTGGGTAGCAGAGTATACAGGCGGCTCTGTGGGTAGCAGAGTATACAGGCAGCTCTGTGGGTAGCAGAGTATACAGGCGGCTCTGTGGGTAGCAGATTATACAGGCGGCTCTGTGGGAAGCAATATACAGGCGGGTCTGTGGTAGAAGAGTATACAGGTGGCTCTTTGGGTAGCAGAGTATACAGGCAGGTGAGTGGGCAGTAGAGTATACAGGCGGCTCTTTGGGTAGCAGAGTATAGGGGCGGGTCTGTGGGTAGCAGAGTAGACAGAAGTCTCTGTGGGTAGCAGAGTATACAGAAGTCTCTGTGGGTAGCAGAGTATAGCGGCAGCTTTGTGGGTAGCAGAGTAGACAGGCGGATGAGTGGGTAGCAGAGTATAGAGGCGGCTCTGTGGGTAGCAGAGTATATACAGGCGGCTCTGTGGGTAGCAGAGTATACAGGCAGCTCTGTGGGTAGCAGGGTAGACAGGCGGGTGAGTGGGTAGCAGAGTATACAGGCGGCTCTGTGGGTAGCAGAGTATAGAGGCGGCTCTGTGGGTAGCAGAGTATACAGGCGGCTCTGTGGGTAGCAGAGTATGCAGGCGGCTCTGTGGGTAGCAGAGTATGCAGGCGGCTCTGTGGGTAGCAGAGTATACAGGCGGCTGTGAGGGTAGCAGAGTATAGAGGCGGGTGAGTGAGTAGCAGAGTATACAGGCGGCTCTGTGGGTAGCAGAGTATACAGGCGGCTCTGTGGGTAGCAGAGTATACAAGCAGCTCTGTGGGTAGCAGAGTATACAGGCGGCTCTGTGGGTAGCAGAGTATAGAAGCGGCTCTGTGGGTAGCAGAGTATAGAGGCGGGTGAGTGAGTAGCAGAGTATACAGGCGGCTCTGTGGGTAGCAGAGTATACAGGCGGCTCTGTGGGTAGCAGAGTATAGAGGTGGCTCTGTGGGGTAGCAGAGTATGCAGGCGGGTCTGTGGGTAGCAGATTATACAGGCGGTTCTGTGGGTTAGCAAAGTATACAGGCGGCTCTGTGGGTAGCAGATTATACAGGCGGCTCTGTGGGTAGCAGATTATACAGGCGGGTCAGTGGGTAGCAGAGCATGCAGGCGGATCTGTGGTAGCAGAGTATACAGGCGGCTCTGTGGGTATCAGAGCATACAGGGCACTCTGTGGTTGCAGGAGTATACAGGCGGCTCTGTTGGTAGCAGAGTATACAGGCAGCTCTGTGGGTAGGAGAGTATACAGGCAGCTCTGTGGGTAGCAGAGTATACAGGCGACTCTGTGGGTAGCAGAGTATAGAGGCGGCTCTGTGGGTAGCAGAGTAAGAGGCGGGTGAGTGTGTAGAAGAGTATACAGGGCTCTGTGGGTAGCCGAATATACAGGCAGCTCTGTGGGTAGCAGATTATACAGGCGGGTCAGTGGGTAGCAGAGCATGCAGGCGGATCTGTGGGTAGCAGAGTATACAGGCGGCTCTGTGGGTATCAGAGCATACAGGGCACTCTGTGGGTTGCAGAGTATACAGGCGGCTCTGTGGGTAGCAGAGTATACAGGCAGCTCTGTGGGTAGGAGAGTATACAGGCAGCTCTGTGGATAGCAGAGTATACAGGCGACTCTGTGGGTAGCAGAGTATAGAGGCGGCTCTGTGGGTAGCAGAGTATAGAGGCGGGTGAGGGTGTAGAAGAGTATACAGGGGCTCTGTGGGTAGCCGAGTATACAGGCAGCTCTGTGGGTAGCAGAGTATAAAGGCGGTGAGTTGGTAGCAGAGTATACAGGCGGCTCTGTGGGTAGCAGAGTATACAGGCGGGTCTGTGGGTAGCAGAGTATACAGGCGGCTCTGTGGGTAGCAGAGTATAGAGGCGGCTCTGTGGGTAGCAGAGTATATAGGCGGCTCTGTTGGTAGCAGAGTATACAGGTGGGTCTGTGGGTAGCAGAGTATACAGGCAGCTTTGTGGGTAGCAGAGTATACAGGCGGCTCTGTGGGTAGCAGAGTATACAGGCGAGTCTGTGGGTAGCAGAGTATACATGCGGCTGTGTGGGTAGCAGAGTATACAGGTGGCTGTGTGGGTAGCAGAGTATACAGGCGGCTCGTGGGTAGCAGAGTATACAGGCGGCTCTGTGGGTAGCAGAGTATAGAGGCGGCTCTGTGGGTAGCAGTTTATACAGGAGGCTCTGTGGGTAGCAGAGTACACAGGCGGCTCTGTGGGTAGCAGAGTATACAGGCGGTTCTGTGGGTAGCAGAGTATACAGGCAGCTCTGTGGGTAGCAGAGTATACTGGCGGATCTGTGGGTAGCAGATTATAGAGGCGGGTGAGTGGGTAGCAGAGTATACAGGGGGCTCTGTGGGCAGCAGAATATACAGGCAGCTCTGTGGGTAGCAGAGTATACAGGCGGCTCTGTAGTTAGCAGAGTATAGAGGCGGGTGAATGGGTAGCAGAGTACACAGGGGGCTCTGTGGGTAACAGAGTATACAGGCGGCTCTGTGGGTAGCAGAGTATAGAGGCAGCTCTGTGGGTAGCAGAGTATAGAGGCGGCTCTGTGGGTAGCAGAGTATAGAGGCGGCTCTGTGGGTAGCAGAGTATAGATGCGGCTCTGTGGGTAGCAGAGTATAGAGGCGGCTCTGTGGGTAGCAGAGTATAGAGGCGGCTCTCTGGGTAGCAGAGTATTGAGGCGGCTCTGTGGGTAGCAGAGTATACAGGGGGCTCTGTGGGTAGCAATGTATACTGACGGCTCTGTGGGTAGCAGAGTATAGAGGCGGCTCTGTGGGTAGCAGAGTGTAGAGGCGGCTCTGTGGGTAGCAGAGTTTAGAGGCGGCTCTGTGGGTAGCAAAGTATACAGGCGAGTCTGTGGGTAGCAGAGTATAGAGGCGGCTCTGTGGTAGCAGAGCATAGATGCCGCTCTGTGGGTAGCAGAGTATACAGGCGGCTCTGTGGGTAGCAGAGTATACAGGCGGCTCTGTGGGTAGCAGAGTATACAGGCGGCTCTATGGTTAGCAGAGTATACAGGCGGCTCTGTCGGTAGCAGAGGATACAGGCGGCTCTGTGGGTAGTAGAGTATAGAGGCGGGTAGGTGGGTAGCAGAGTATACAGAAGTCTCTGTGGGTAGCAGAGTATACAGAAGTCTCTGTGGGTAGCAGAGTATAGAGGCAGCTTTGTGCATAGCAGAGTAGACAGGCGGGTGAGTGGGTAGCAGAGTATACAGGCGGCTCTGTGGGTAGCAGAGTATAGAGGCGGCTCTGTGAGTAGCAGAGTATACAGGCGGCTCTGTGGGTAGCAGAGTATACAGGCGGCTCTGGGTAGCCCTTTCTCAGAAGCACTCGTTTTATAGCCGGAAGTCTGTGGGTGGAGCCTGTCACTAATTGACATACATTGGGCTCGGTGCTCTGGCCGAGAACGCAAGTATCTTGGGATGCTCGGCCAGAGCTTCGAGCACCCGAGCATTTTAGTACTCGCTCATCTCTACAGGTTATACAGGCGGCTCTGTGGGTAGCAGAGTATACAGGCGGCTCTGTTGGTAGCAGAGTATACAGGTGGGTCTGTGGGTAGCAGAGTATACAGGCAGCTCTGTGGGTAGCAGAGTATACAGGCGGCTCTGTAGGTAGCAGAGTATAGAGGCGGGTCAGTGGGTAGCAGAGTATAGAGGCGGGTGAGTGGGTAGCAGAGTATACAGGTGGCTCTGTGGGTAGCAAAGTATACAGGCGGCTCTGTGGGTAGTAGAGTATAGAGGCGGCTCTATGGGTAGCAGAGTATGGAGGCGGCTCTGTGGGTAGCAGAGTATACAGACGGCTCTGTGGGTAGCAGAGTATAGAGGCAAATCTGTGGGTAGTAGAGTATACAGGCGGCTCTGTGGGTAGCAGAGTATACAGGCGGCTCTGTGGGTAGCAGAGTATAGAGGCGGCTCTGTGGGCAGCAGATTATACAGGTGGCTCTGTGGGTAGCAGAGTACACAGGCGGATCTGTGGGTAGCAGAATATACAGGCGGGTCTGTGGGTAGCAGAGTATACAGGCAGCTCTGTGGGTAGCAGAGTATAACGGCGGCTCTGTGGGTAGCAGAGTATAGAGGCGGGTGAGTGGGTAGCAGAGTATACAGGGGGCTCTGTGGGTAGCAGAATATACAGGCGGCTCTGTGGGTAGCAGAGTATACAGGCGGCTCTGTGGGTAGCAGAGTATACAGGCGGGTGAATGGGTAGCAGAGTATACAGGGTGCTCTGTGGGTAACAGAGTATACAGGTGGGTCTGTGGGTAGCAGAGTATAGAGGCGGATGAATGGGTAGCAGAGTATACAGGCGGCTCTGTGGGTAGCAGATTATACAGGCGGCTCTGTGGGTAGCAGAGTATACAGGCGGCTCTGTGGGTAGCAGATTATACAGGCGGCTCTGTGGGTAGCATATTATACAGGCGGGTCAGTGGGTAGCAGAGCATGCAGGGGATCTGTGGGTAGCAGAGTATACAGGCGGCTCTGTGGGTATCAGAGCATACAGGGCACTCTGTGGGTAGCAGAGTATACAGGCGTCTCTGTGGGTAGCAGAGTATACAGGCGTCTCTGTGGGTATCAGAGTATACAGGCGGTTCTTCAGGCGGGTCTTGGTAGAGAGTAAAAGAGGGGGCTTGTGGGGAGCAAGTTACACGGGTATGTGTAGCAAAAAGGGGGCTCGTTGGTACAAAGGGGTTTCAGGGGGCTTTGGGAGCAGAGTAAAAGGGGGGTCTTGGGGAGCAGAGTATCCCCGGGCGGGGTGTGTGGGTAGCAAGATACAGGGGCTTGTGGGTAGCAGAGTATTCAGCGGCTCCGTGGGGACAGATATACAGGCGGGTCCCGTGGGTAGCAGAGTATTAGGCGGCTCTGTGGGTAGCAGAGTAAAGTGGGGGTGTGGGTAGAGAGTATAAGGCGGTCTTTTAGAGAGTTAAGGCGGCTCTGTGGGTAGCCAAGTGACAAAAGGGGACTTGGGGTAGCAGATATACGGGGGAGCTTGTGGGGAGCAGATATACAGGCGCCTCGGGGGGCCAATAAAAAGCCCAGAGCCCGCGGGGTGCCTAAAGGTTTAGCACCAATACAAAATTTTTCAATGTGCACATAATTTTAACCCCGTAAACTTTTAAAAAGAGACCTTTGCCAAAAATGTCTACAGGTTACAGGCTCTCTGGGGAGCAGAATATACAACTTGTTGTGGGTAGCAGAGTATAAGGCGCCTGTGGGGACGAGTATACAAAGTTCTGTGGGTAGCAGAGTATACAGGCGGGGTTTGGGGACAGGTAAAGGGGGTCTGTGGGGACAAGTATAAGGCGGTCTGTGGGTAGCAGATTAAGGGGGTGAGTGGGGAGAGAGTATCAGGGGCCCCTTGGGGAAACAAGTATACAGGCGCTCTTGGGGGAGCAGAGTATTTAAAGGGGTTGTGGTGCGAGTATAGAGGCGTTGGGGTGGGAAGCAAGTATCAGGGGCTCTGTGGGGAAGGTATACAGGCCCTCTGTGGGGAGCAAGTTACAGGCGGCCTTGGTACAGATATACAGGCGGGTGGGGTACAAGATGCGGGGGGGTCTGTGGTCATAACAAAAAGATTTCCTATTTTTAGTTGTGCTTGGAAAAAAGCAAATTTTATTCTTATTCTAAGGGCATGAGCCTAAGTAAAATCATGGTAAAAACTTGCCCTTGCTTTCTTTTTAAAAGTACTCAAAAATTTTCCCTAAGCATGACTCTAGACAAAAAGATTTCCCAAAATCTTTTTTTGTGCTTTGAAAAGTCAAAAATTTTTTTACCCTTTTACTAAGGGTGAGCCTAAGTAAGGGTCATGGTGAAAAAAACTTGCCTTGCTTTCTTTTAAAGATACTCAAAAAATTTTCCCCAATGCCGGGCTATAGACAAAAAGATTTCCAAAAATCAAGGGGGCTCTGTGGGTCTCAGAGTATACAGGGGGTCTGTGGGTAGCAGAGATACAGGGGGGGTCTTTGGGGGGGGGGGTGGGTAGCAGAGTAACAAAGGGGCCTGGGTACAGAGTATACAGGGCTCTTGGTACAGATATACAGGCGCTCTGGGTAGCAGAGTAAACAGGGGCTCTGTGGTACAGATATAAAGGGCTCTGTGGGTAAGAGTTTCCCCGGCGGTCTTGGGTAGCAAAATAAAGCCTCTGTGGGTACCGAAATAACAGGAGGTAGTGGGGGAGCAAGTAAAGGGCTTGTGGGGCCCAAATACACGCTCGGGTACAGAGTATACAGGCACCTGTGGTAGCAGAGATACAGGCGGTCTGTGGGTTAAAAAAAAGAGGCGGTTTTTGGAAACAGATTAAGGCGGCCTTTGGGTCAGAGTATAGAGGGGCCTTGGGTACGAGTAAAGGGTTTGGAGGTAGCAGAATATACAGCGGTCTGTGGGGGCAGAGTAACAGGTCTCTTTGGGAGCAGAGTAAAGGGGGGGCTCTGTGGGGACAAGTATAAGGGGGTCTGTTTGTAGCAGAGATGAGGGGGCTCGGGGTACGAGTATACGCGGGGTCTTGGGAGAATATAAGGCGGCTCTGTTGTGCAATATAGAGGCGGGTCTGTGGGTGCAAAAGTAAAAAGGGGGTCTTTGGGACGATAAAGCGGGTCTGTGGGTACAGATATAAGGCGGGGTCTGTTGTAGCAAGTATCAGCGGCTCTGTGGGTAGCAGAGTGTAAGGCGGGGCCTTTGGGGTAGCGAGTATCAGGCGTCTGTGGGTAGCAGATATAAGGCGGTCTTGGTGGGGAGGTGCCAAAATTGGGGTACAAAAAGGGGGCCCTAATTTCCAGATTTAAAATGAGCTTTGGAAAACAAGTTACAGGGCTTTGGGGAGCAGAATATACAACTTTCTGTGGGTAGCAGATATCCGGGGCTTTGGGGTAGCAGAGTAAAAGGGGCTCTGTGGGTAGCAGATATAAGGCGCTCTTTGGGGAGAGAGTACAAGGCGGCTCTTGGGTAGCAAGTATACAGGCGGGTCTGTGGGTGCAGAGTATAAAGGGGGGGGGGTGCAAGGGATAAAGGGCCTGTGGGGAGCGAATCAGGGGCTCTGGGGAGCAGATATAAGGCGCTCTGTGGGTAAGAGTAAAGGCGGTTATTGGGTACAAGATACAGGGGCTCTGGGAGCAGGTATACAGCCTCTGTGGGGACAGAGTATAAGCGGCTTGTGGGTAGCAGATTACGGGGGTGTGGGTAGCAAGTATGAGGGGCTCGTGGTTTGCAAAAAATTTAAAAATTGTCTTGGAAACAGAAATTTTTAAACTTGTTCTGGGGGGAAGAGAGGGATGGGCCCGCCCTTGGGGTAGCAAAGTATGGGGGCTCTGTGGGTAGCAGAATATAAGGCGGCCTTTTGGTAAAGGAACAGGCGGTCTTGGGGAGCGGTATACAGGGGGCCCGTGGGGTAGCAGAGATAAGGCGGGTCTTTTGGGAGCAGAGTATAGAGGGCCCTTTTTGGGTAGCAATTTTACAGGGGGTCTGTGGTAGCAATAAAAGGCGCTCGTGGAGAGAGAAACAGGGGTTTGGGACAGGAGGCGGCTTGTTGGTAGCGATTTACAGGGGGCTCTGTGGGTAGGAGTATAAAAAGCCCGGGGCTAAATTTGTGGGTAGGAGTATAGTGGCTCTGGGTAGAAATTTAAAGAGTCTGTGGGAGCAAGTATACCGGGGGGGCTCCGGGGTAGCAGAGTATAGAGGGGTTCTTGGGGAGCAGAGTAAAGGGGGCTTGGGTAGCAGAGTATAAGGCGGCTTGTGGGGGAGCAATATAAGGCGCTCTGTTGGGGGCAGAGTAAGAGGCGCTCGTGGGTACAGAGTATAAGCGGTCTTTGGGTAGAGATTAAAAGGGGGGGGCTGTGGGTAGCAGAGAAAAAAGGCGGGTTGTGGGTTTGCAGAGAACAGGGCTTGTGGGGGCAGGTTAAGGCTCGTGGGTAGGAGTATACGGGGTTGTGGGTAGAGATTGAAAAGGGGCTCTGTGGGAAACAGAATATCAGGGGCTCTTGGGTAGCGAGTTAAAGGGGCTCTGGGGGGTAGCGAATAAAGCGTCGTGGGTAAAGACCAGGCGGCTTTTTGGTAGCAGAGTATACAGGGCTCTGTGGGGAAAGTAAAGGGGGGTCTGTGGGGGAGCAGATTTTACAGGGGTCTTGGGAACAAATAAGAGGGGTTTTGGGGTAAAGGTAACAGGGGGCCCGTGGGTACAGATATAAGGGGTGGGGGAAGGAAACAGGGGGCTTTTTGTGGGTAGCAGAGTAAAAAGCGCCTCTGTGGGTAGCAGATTTACAGGGGGCTCTGTGGGTACAGAGTATAAGGGGCTCGTGGTACAGAGTATAGAGGGGCTCTTGGGGGGAGCGATATACAGCTTTTTGTGGGGGCAGATATAAGGCGGGTCTTTGGGGACAGATAAAGGCGGTCTGTGGGAGCAGAGTATACAGGGGGCTTGTTGTAGCAGAGTATAGACGGCTCTTGGGTAGCGAGAACAGGCGGGTCTTTGGGAGCAGAGTAAACGGGTTTTGTTTTGGGGAGAGAGTATACAGGGGACTGTTGGGGGCAAGAAAGGGGCTTGTGGGGACAGGTATTCAGGGGCCCTGGGTCAGAGTATACAGGGGGGTCGTGGGTACAGAGAAAGGCGGCCTGGGGGGGTAGCAGAGATACAGGGGCTTTGTGGGTACAAGTAAACAGCGGCTTCCTGTAGCAGAGTATACAGGCGTCTTGGGTAGCAGAGGTAAAGGCGGCTCTTTTGGGGGGCAGAGTATACAGGCCTCGTGGGGAGCAGAGTAACAGGGGGGCTCTGTGCCAAAAAAACCCCGAACCCGGCTGCCTGGTAGCAGAATACAAAAAAACAGGTTTTTTTGGGAAAGAAAAAAAACCCTTCAGTCGGCTCTGTGGTAGCAGAGTATACAGGCGGCCCCTGTGGGGAGCGAGTATAAGGCGGGGTGGTGGGTAGCAAGTAAACAAAGGGGCCGTGGGGACAATATACAGCGGCCCCTTGGGGACAGAGTATACAGCGTTTTTGTGGGTAGCAAATAGGGGGTGAGTGGGTAGAAGTATACAGGGGGCTCTTGGGGGAAATATTAAAAGGCGGCTCTGTGGTAGCAGGTATACGGGGGCTCTGTGGGTACAGAGTATACGGGGGTGAGGGGGAAAACAAGGACAGGCGGTTGGGGTATAGAAAAAAAATTCCAAAAGTTTTCTTGGGAAAAAACAAAGTTTTTTTAACCTTTTTGGGATAGAAATAAAAAGCGGGTCCTTTTTTCCCCCCCCATGTTTTTAGCAAAAAAATTTTTAAACCCTTTTTTTTTTTTTTTTTTTTTTTTTTTTTTTTTTTTTTTTATTTTTTTTTTTTTTAAGGGTGGCCCTTGGGAACTGGTAAAAAATTTTTTTTTTTAAAAAAAATAAAAATTTTTCCCTAAGCAGATATAAAAAAAAAGATTTCAATTCTTTTGTTGTTTGGAAAAATCAAATTTTATTAAAATTTTACTAAAGGGGATACCCAAGTAAATCATGGTAAAATACTTGCCCTTGCTTTCTTTTAAAAAATACTCAAAAAATTTTTTTCCCTTTAAAATGACTCAAGCAAAAAGATTTCCCAAAATCTAAAATTTGTTGGAACTGAGTCAAAGTTTTTTATTTTTTTACTAAAAGGGTTTAGCCCAAGTAAAAATATTTTAAAATTCTTGCCCCTTCCCTTTTTTTTAAAAAATATTTTAAAAATTTTTCCCTATCATTTACCAAAACAAAAAGATTTCCAATATCTTTAGTTTCTTTGAACAGTCAAAGTTTTATTATCCTTTTTTCTAAGGCTACCTAAGTAGGAAATGGGAAAAAAGTTGCCTTCTTTCTTTTAAAAAAAATAAAAATTTTCCCCAACATGACTCATAACAAAAAAAATTTCCAAAATCTTTAGTTTTCTTTGAATAAGTCAAAGTTTTTATTATTTTTTCTAAAGGGGGATGAGCCTAATAAGGACCCTGTAAAAAAACTTGCCTTGCTTTCTTTTTTTAAAGATACTCAAAAAATTTTTTCCCCAATGCTTTACCCTAACAAAAAGATTTCCAATATCTAAGGCTTGTGGGGCCAGATTTTAATTGTGGGAGAGGTAATAAGGCGGCCTTGGGGGAAATATCTTGGGTCTGTTAAGATTCAACCCTTTTCCTAACAGGACTCTTGGGACAAAAAGGGTTTTCAATATAAGGCGGTTTTTGGTCAGAGTATACAGGGGTCTTTTGGGGAGCAGAGTATAAGGGGCTCTGGGTAGCAAGTTACAGGGGTCGTGGTAAAAAAAGGGATAAGGGGGTCTGTGGGTACGAGTTTACAGGGGGCTCTGTGGGGAGCAGAGTATACAGGAGGCTCTGTGGGAAGCAGAGTATAGAGGCGGCTCTGTGGGTAGCAGAGTAAACAGGCAGCTCTGTGGGTAGCAGAGTATGTAGGGGGTTTGTGGGTAACAGATTATACAGGCGGGTCTGTGGGTAGCAGAGTATACAGGCGGGTCTGTGGGTAGCAGAGTATACAGGCGACTCTGTGGGTAGCAGAGTATACAGGCGGCTCTGTGGGTAGCAGAGTATACAGGCGGCTCTGTGGGTAGCAGAGTATACAGGCGGCTCTGTGGGTAGCAGAGTATACAGGCAGCTCTGTGGGTAGCAGAGTATACAGGTGGTTTGGTGATAGCAGATTATATAGGCGGGTCTGTGGGTAGCAGAGTATACAGGTGGGTCTGTGGGTAGCAGAGTATACAGGCGGCTCTGTTGTTAGCAGAGTATACAGGCGGCTCAGTGGGTAGCAGAGTATACATAAGGCTCTGTGTGTAGCAGATTATACAGGCGGCTCTGTGGGTAGCAGAGTATAGAGGCGGTTCTGTGGTAGCAGATTATACAGGCAGCTCTGTGGGAAGCAGATTATACAAGCGGCTCTGTGGGTAGCAGATTATACAGGTGGCTCTGTGGGTAGCAGAGCATACAGGCGGCTCTGTGGGTAGCCGAGTATACAGAAGGCTCTGTGGGTAGCAGATTAAATAGGCGGGTCTGTGGGTAGCAGAGTATACCGAAGGCTCTGTGGGTAGCAGATTATACAGGCGGGTCTGTGGGTAGCAGAGTATACAGAAGGCTCTGTGGGTAGCAGATTATTCAGGCGGCTCTGTGGGTAGCAGAGTATACAGGCATGTCTGTGGGTAGCAGAGCATACAGGGGGCTCTGTGGTTAGCACAGTATACAGGCGGCTCTGTGGGTAGCAAAGTATACAGGCGGTTCTGTGGGTAGCAAATTATACAGGCGGGTCTGTGGGTAGCAGAGTATAGAAGCAGCTCTGTGGGTAGCAGAGTATAGAGGCAGCTCTGTGGGTAGCAGAGTATAGATGCGGCTCTGTGGGTAGCAGAGTGTAGAGGCGGCTCTGTGGGTAGCAGAGTATACAGACGGGTCTGTGGGTAGCAAAGTATACAGGCGGGTCTGTGGGTAGCAGAGTATACAGGCGACTATGTGGGTCGCAGAGTCTACAGAAGTCTCTGTGGGTAGCAGAGTATACAGGCGGCTATGTGGGTAGCAGAGTGTACAGGCTGCTCTGTGGGTAGCAGAATATGCAGGGGTCTCTATGGGTAGCAGAGTATAAAGGCGGCTCTGTGGGTAGCAGAATATAGAGGCGGCTCTGTGGGTAGTAGAGTACACAGGCTGCTCTGTGGGTAGCAGAGTATACAGGCGGCTCTGTGGTAGCAGAGAATACAGGCGGGTCTGTGGTAGCAGAATATAGAAGCGGCTCTGTGGGTAGCAGATTTACAGGCGGCTCTGTGGGTAGCAGAGTATAGAGGCGGCTCTGTGGGTAGCAGAGTATAGAGGTGGCTCTCTGGGTAGCAGAATATACAGACTTGTCTGTGGGAAGCAGAGTATACAGGCGGCTCTGTGGGTAGCAGAGTATACAGAAGTCTCTTTGGGTAGCAGAGTATACAGGCGGCTCTTTGGGTAGCAGAGTATAGAGGCGGCTCTGTGGGTAGCAGAGTATACAGGCGGCTCTGTTGTAGCAGAGTATAGAGGCGGCTCTGTGGGTAGCAGAGTATACAGGCGGGTCTTTGGGCAGCAGAGTATACAGGGGGGGTCTGTGGGTAGCAGAGTATACAGGCGGCTGTGTGGGTAGCAGAGCATACAGGTGGCTGTGTGGGTAGCAGAGTATTCAGGCGGCTCCGTGGGTAGCAGAGTATACAGGCGGGTCTGTGGGTAGCAGAGTATTGAGGCGGCTCTGTGGGTAGCAGAGTATACAGGCGGCTCTGTGGGTAGCAGAGTATACAGGCGGCTCTGTGGGTAGCAGAGTATACAGGCTGCTCTGTGGGTAGCAGAGTATACAGGCTGCTCTGTGGGTAGCAGAGTATACAGGCGGCTCTGTGGGTAGCAGAGTATACAGGCAGCTCTGTGGGTAGCAGAGTATACAGGCGGCTCTGTGGCAAATAAAAAAGCCAAGAAGCCAGCGCTGCCTCAGGTTAGCACGCAATACAAAAAGTGCATGTGCACATAATTTCTAACTGTACTTTAAACTGAGACTGTCACGATTAGCTTAGTCAGGACCTGCAGCTCTCTGGCGCCCCCTTAGACTGCTGGCCAAATCCGGTACTGCCAGAGGATAAGGAGGGAGCCCAGCTGCTCTACTTTATGTGGTCTAGTGCGGCCCGTGATGTGACAGGATGTATATATACCTCCAGTTCCTTCCAGGAACATATATATACCTCGATCCAGTCACCCTCACGCCCACAATATCACATAAATACACAAAACGATATGCTGCCACCACCGGTCTTCAAGGTAGACCGGGTACCTGTATGATAGCGTAAAAATGAGCAGGGAGGACGTGATAAATCGTTCATAGGACAAGGAGATCGCGACTAGTAAATTAAAATAGTTTACTCCTCAGAAATAGGCAGTGATTATAAAAGATGTACAGAAGATTATATAAGAGACAATATTACATGTATGAATAACAGTTATAAAAAATAAAAGGAATAACGTAAGAAAAGTTTCAGACCTAGTCAGGCTTGGTGCTTAGTTTCTTGGAGGAGGCCCTTCTCCTGGATGGGTAGATTCTGTCGACAGTTAGCTGGTGTTGACTGTCAGACCTCAAGAGCAGAATGACCCAAAAAATGTCCTATTTGCTTTTATGAAACTGGGAGAGTCTTTGACCCCCCTTCGCAGAGTGAGCCCTCTTTTGTGGGCGTGTCTGCTGAGCCATCCTCTCTCACCAGACTTAATGAATCCCCATTTTCCATATCTAGAGATGGGGGGGGCTCACAGACATAAGATATGGCTCATTTTCCAGGTCAGGTGATTCTGAGAAGTTTGATACCAAATATGACTTGATGGTCTTATTTGGAATACCAGCAATCTCTTCCCAGGTTCCTGAATGTTGTACAACTGTACAAAATACATCATTGAATACACAACACGGTAACGAATCTGAAAATATGAATTCTGTGTTTGTGGCATGAACGGGTCGTCTTGAATTCAATATTGAAAACACGGTGGATTTAGACAAAAGATTTTCTTTAGAGAGCCAGCTGGTTTAAACTGGTGTCCAGCTCTACCTCTTGGAAGTTATTTATTGGGGCGTCGTAAATGGCTTAAGCTGGGGAATGCAGAACTTGTTTCTATGTAAACTGCACAGAAACCAACAAAAAGGGAGGGGGAATGAGGGGTTAGCCTGGACTGACTCTCCAATACCTTAAAAATCATGAGCAATATTCATTTTCATGACACCTCCCCCTTTTCGATGACGCTATGGAGGAAGAACCTCTCGGTACTCCTCCAAGCGTGTCCCTGTGGGCTCTCCCCGCCGGGATAACCCATCGGCATTGCCATGCTCGCTGCCTTTTCGGTGGTGCACGGTAAAGTCGTACTGCTGGAGCGTGAGGCTCCAGCGTAGCAACCTCCCGTTGGTACCGGACAGGGAGTTCAGCCAGCTCAGGGGGTTGTGGTCAGTCACGACAGTGAAGGGGCGCCCGTACAGGTAGGGCTGCAAGCGTTGCAGGGCCCATACAATGGCCAGACACTCCTTCTCTATCGTGGAATAGGCCACTTCCCTCGGGAGGAGCTTTCGGCTGAGGTACAACACTGGGTGCTCTTGGTTCCTTGAGTCAACCTGGCTGAGCACAGCTCCGAGGCCAAACTCACTAGCATCAGTCTGTACTAGGAATGGCTGCTTGCCGTCAATCGCCCTCAACACAGGGGAACTGCTCAGGGCCGTCTTCAGAGCCTGGAAGGCGACCTCGCAGGCCTCGGTCCAATTGACTGCATGGGGTAGGTTTTTCTTGGTGAGGTCTGTGAGAGGCTTCGCAAGGCTACTATAGTTTGGCACGAAGCGCCTATAGTACCCTGCAGTGCCCAAGAAGGACAGCACCTGCTTTTTGGTCCTGGGGGTGGGCCAGGACACGATAGCGTCCACTTTCCCGGGCTCTGGTTTCAGCGTGCCCCCGCCTACCCGGTGCCCCAGGTAGTGGACCTCGTTCATGCCCATCTGGCACTTTCCTGGCTTAATGGTCAAGCCTGCCTGGCGGATGCGCCCAAGCACCTGCCGCAGATGCTGGAGGTGATCCCCCCAGGTGGGACTGAAGACGGCAATGTCATCCAGGTACGCCACCGCGTACCTCTCCAGTCCCAGGAGCAGGGAGTTAACCATTCTCTGGAAAGTGGCCGGGGCATTTTTCATGCCGAATGGCATGACCGTGGATTCGTACAATCCAAAGGGGGTGATAAAGGCTGACCTCTCCTGGGCCTCAGGGCTCAGGGGAATCTGCCAATATCCCCGACTCAGATCCATAATGGAGAGATAGCTTGCACTAGCTAACCGCTCCAGCAACTCCTCAATGCGTGGCATTGGTTGTGCATCTGAGGCCGTGATAGCGTTGAGCCCCCTGTAGTCCACACAGAATCGAGTGGTCCGGTCCTTCTTTGGCACCAGGACTACAGGTGAGGCCCACGCGCTCTTGGACTCGGTAATCACTCCCAACTTCAGCATCTCATCGATCTCCTGGCGCATGACGTGCTGCACCTCGTCGGAGATTCGATAGGCTGTCCGCCGGAGTGGGGCATGATTACCGGTGTCCACCTCATGGACCGCCACCGCCGTCCTTCCAGGTATGTTGGTGAACATGACTTGGAAGGATTCCAACACCGCTCGCATCTGAGACCGCTGGCTTGTGGATAGCAAGGTGCTTATCTCCACATCCTCAATGGACCCGCTGGCCTTCGCTTGGGCCAACATGTCCAGGAGGGGATCTTCCTCCCCATCCTCGGGCAGGTTGCAGACCGGTAGGACACAGGGCCCACGTTCTTGATGAGCCTTCATCATGTTGACGTGAAAGGCCTTCCGCCTACCCCGCTCGGGGTCGAGGGTGACCACGTAGGTGACTGAGTTGAGCTGTTGGTGAATGACGTAAGGGCCCTCCCAGGCTGCCTGAAGCTTGTCTTTTGGTACGGGGACCAACACCCACACCATCTGACCCACCCGGTAGGTCCGCTCGCGGGCGTTCTGGTCGTACCAATGCTTCTGGTCAGCCTGGGCTTGCGCCATGTTGACATTCACCAACTGCGTCAAGGTCTGCATTTTGTCACGGAAACGCATGACATACTCCACGATGGACACTCCTGGGGTGCTCTGCTCCTCTTCCCAGGATTCTCTTACTAAACCAAGGGGTCCCCGGACCCGTCTGCCATACAGGAGCTCGAAGGGAGAGAACCCGGTCGAGGCCTGTGGAACCTCTCGGTAAGCAAATAGCAGGTGTGGGAGGTAACGTTCCCAGTCGCGTCCCTGGGACTCAACCAGCATTTTCAACATCTGTTTGAGGGTGGCATTGAAGCGTTCGCACAAACCATTTGTTTGCGGATGATACGCACTTGATACCAGATGCTGCACCTGCATTTTCTTACAGAGGGCCTTCATTATGCCAGACATGAACTGGGTCCCCTGGTCGGTAAGCATCTCCCTGGGAAATCCTACTCGGGAAAAGATGGCCAACAGGGCATCCGCCACCTTATCTGCCCTAATTGAAGACAGAGCTACTGCCTCTGGATACCGGGTAGCAAAGTCTACCACAGTGAGGATGTATCGCTTTCCAGAACTGCTGGGTATGGGCAGTGGTCCCACGATATCCACAGCAATCCGCTGGAAAGGCTCCTCTATCACTGGCAAAGAGTTCAGGGGTGCTTTAGGAGCCGGCCCTGCCTTTCCCACTCTTTGGCACGTGATACAGGAGCTGCAGTAGTTTTTCACATCTGTCCCCATTTTGGGCCAATAGAAGTGGTGCGACAACCGGGCCTTGGTTTTGCTAACCCCCAAGTGTCCAGCAAGGGGGATCTCATGGGCAATCCGCAACAACTCCTCCCTGAATTGGTAGGGAACGACCAGCTGTCGTTCTCTAGGCCAATCCTGTTGGGGTGTACCGGGCACAGTCTCCCGATACAACCTTCCTTGGTCCCAGAGTACCCTCTCCTTATCCGTCTCAGAGGGGGACTTACTGGCGAGGATCCTTAACGTCTCTAGGCTAGCATCTGTATGCAGAGCTGCCTGAAACTCCTGGCTGGAGGCAGCCAGGAGGGACTTTAAGGCCACATCCTCCTCGGGACTCTCTGGGACCTGCTCTGGGTCCGGAACCGGTTCGGTTATTCCTCTGGCTGAGGAGGGTCCAGAAGGCAGGGGGTTCCTGGCATTCTGGGCACTCTGACTGCGGGTGACGGCGGCTATGTAGGCCGTCTCCCCGGGGAATAACACCGTCCCATCAGCCTGCCTGGCTGTGGGTACTACTTCCCCATCATCCCCTGTTACCTCAGGAGCAGTGCTCATCATGGGGCAGCTACCATCAGCCCTGTCACCGTCTGTGGTGACACTGATCAGCTGCATGGCACTCCCCGCTTTATGGGCCCCGGGACTCTTCCCATCACCCTTAGCACTAACACTTGCTCCTGGTAGGGGATCCTCAGCAATATCACCCCGCAGAGTGACATGGCTGAGTTCTCCTGTACCTCCTGATACATCATCATCATCATGATCGTCATCATCATCAACATCATTATCATCATCATCAACATCTTCAGTTAAAGCATTGACCTTACCATCATTAGCATTAACCTTATTAACCATATCAGATCGGGGAGGGGAGTCAGGGACATAATAAGCGAACATTTTCCCCAAATCAGTCCCCAGTAAAACATTTGTGGGCAAGTTTTCGGACACCCCCACTTCCTTCACCCCACTCCCCGCACCCCAATCAATAAACACCCGGGCCATTGGCAGGGGACAGCGGACGCCCCCAATCCCGGTGACAGTCAGAGTCTTTCCTGGGATAAACTCTTCCGTGGACACCAGTTCAGGTCGGATGAGGGTTCGTTCGGCCCCAGTGTCCTTGAGGCCCACAGTGACAGTGTCCCCCACAGTGACAGACTGCAAATTTTCACAGGCCCTCCCAACCGACCCACCCACAAAAAAAACTGATGCCTTCTGCCCTGGAGCCTTGGGTGGTAGATTCTTCCTCTGCTTCTCTGGGCAAGTGGCACTGAGATGACCGGTCTGGTTGCAGAAGTAACACCTGCGGAGATCGGATACCGGCCGAGTGGGGTTGGCAGGGGGGCCAAGGCCTCCAGAAGGTCGGCTGGCAGGGGCAGGGATGGTGGTCATCTGCTTACCCCCCTTCCAGTTGGTGATGATCGGCTTCCGTCCCTCTGGTCTCCTGTTGGCCTCGTAGGTGTCTGCGATCTGCGCTGCTTTGTTCGCATCTGGTGGCTCCCGATCCATCACGAACTGTCGCACCTCCGTGGGGCAAAGATGCAGGAACTGGTCTTTCACCATCAGATCCTTTATCTGCTCAAAGGTGGTCACTTTCAGTCCTTGAATCCACTGCTCAAAGTTGGTTCTGAGCCCGTGGACCACATCACTATAGCTGTCGTGTGGTCCACGCTGGAGGTTCCGGAACTTTCTGCGGTACACCTCAGGAGTCAGCTGGAACCTCTGGATTAGAGCCTCCTTAATGGCTGCATAGTTCCCATCTAGCTCTCGAGGAAGAGCCACAAACGCCGCCAGAGCTTTGTCTCTCAGCGCCGAAATGAGGTACGGGGCATACTGGTCATTCGGCAGCTGGTACTGTAAGCAAGCCTTCTCAAACCCCCTCAGGAAAATGTCCAGATCACCGTTGTCATCCAGCACAGGGAAATGCTTGGGATTCGGCTGGAAGGTGGTTGAACGGGTCGATTCAGAGTTCAATGGGGTAGATGACTGCCTTTCCAGCTCGGCCATCCGCAGGTCGTGCTCTCTCTGAGCTTGGGCCTCAGCCCGTCGCTCTGCAGCCTCTCGCTCGGCTCGCCGCTCTGCAGCCTCTCGCTCGGCTTGGGCCCGCCGCTCTGCAGCCTCCTGGTATTGCTGAATGAGCTGCAGGCACCCTTGGGAATCCTCAGCGGGATATTGCTGTAAGGCCAGTTGCAGATAGGGGTCCATGCTGACCTGGTCGCTGACGCGGCATGCGTCTACAGGTGGGACCCCTGCAGGAACACCTGGTAGGACTTGGCTTACCTCCACAGGTAAGGGCTCAGCAGCAACACCGTCCACGCTCTGACTGACCTCTGCAGCCGGACGCTGTACATCAGCACTGACAAGGCTTTGGCTGGCCTCTCCGTTCACTGGGCTCTGGTGCTGGGCTTCCTCCACATCCAATTGCAGCAGTATCTGCTCCATCTGCTTCTTGGTTCTGCCAGAGGGGTCTATATTCCTGTATTTGCACAGGCAGGCGAGAGCCTCCTTGTTATAGTCTTTATACCAGCTTTTCACTGCTGTGGCCATGATTCCAAATCAAAAGATAGAATAGAAAAACAAAGAGGGGGGGGGGTAACTACTACACACACAGTATTGTCTCAGATCTAATAACCACTGAGTTCGATCTTCAAAACTTTTGCGCAGAGCTCTTGTAAGAACTGTGCAAGTTTTTAGTGAGAGGAATGATTGCTCAAACCAGATCACTAATGTCCTATGATCCCACCGCTCTGCCACCAATTGTCACGATTAGCTTAGTCAGGACCTGCAGCTCTCTGGCGCCCCCTTAGACTGCTGGCCAAATCCGGTACTGCCAGAGGATAAGGAGGGAGCCCAGCTGCTCTACTTTATGTGGTCTATTGCGGCCCGTGATGTGACAGGATGTATATATACCTCCAGTTCCTTCCAGGAACATATATATACCTCGATCCAGTCACCCTCACGCCCACAATATCACATAAATACACAAAACGATATGCTGCCACCACCGGTCTTCAAGGTAGACCGGGTACCTGTATGATAGCGTAAAAATGAGCAGGGAGGACGTGATAAATCGTTCATAGGACAAGGAGATCGCGACTAGTAAATTAAAATAGTTTACTCCTCAGAAATAGGCAGTGATTATAAAAGATGTACAGAAGATTATATAAGAGACAATATTACATGTATGAATAACAGTTATAAAAAATAAAAGGAATAACGTAAGAAAAGTTTCAGACCTAGTCAGGCTTGGTGCTTAGTTTCTTGGAGGAGGCCCTTCTCCTGGATGGGTAGATTCTGTCGACAGTTAGCTGGTGTTGACTGTCAGACCTCAAGAGCAGAATGACCCAAAAAATGTCCTATTTGCTTTTATGAAACTGGGAGAGTCTTTGACCCCCCTTCGCAGAGTGAGCCCTCTTTTGTGGGCGTGTCTGCTGAGCCATCCTCTCTCACCAGACTTAATGAATCCCCATTTTCCATATCTAGAGATGGGGGGGGCTCACAGACATAAGATATGGCTCATTTTCCAGGTCAGGTGATTCTGAGAAGTTTGATACCAAATATGACTTGATGGTCTTATTTGGAATACCAGCAATCTCTTCCCAGGTTCCTGAACGTTGTACAACTGTACAAAATACATCATTGAATACACAACACGGTAACGAATCTGAAAATATGAATTCTGTGTTTGTGGCATGAACGGGTCGTCTTGAATTCAATATTGAAAACACGGTGGATTTAGACAAAAGATTTTCTTTAGAGAACCAGCTGGTTTAAACTGGTGTCCAGCTCTACCTCTTGGAAGTTATTTATTGGGGCGTCGTAAATGGCTTAAGCTGGGGAATGCAGAACTTGTTTCTATGTAAACTGCACAGAAACCAACAAAAAGGGAGGGGGAATGAGGGGTTAGCCTGGACTGACTGTCCAATACCTTAAAAATCATGAGCAGCAGAGTATACAGGGGGGGTCTGTGGGTAGCAGAGTATACAGGCGGCTGTGTGGGTAGCAGAGCATACAGGTGGCTGTGTGGGTAGCAGAGTATTCAGGCGGCTCCGTGGGTAGCAGAGTATACAGGCGGGTCTGTGGGTAGCAGAGTATTGAGGCGGCTCTGTGGGTAGCAGAGTATACAGGCGGCTCTGTGGGTAGCAGAGTATACAGGCGGCTCTGTGGGTAGCAGAGTATACAGGCTGCTCTGTGGGTAGCAGAGTATACAGGCTGCTCTGTGGGTAGCAGAGTATACAGGCGGCTCTGTGGGTAGCAGAGTATACAGGCAGCTCTGTGGGTAGCAGAGTATACAGGCGGCTCTGTGGCAAATAAAAAAGCCAAGAAGCCAGCGCTGCCTCAGGTTAGCACGCAATACAAAAAGTGCATGTGCACATAATTTCTAACTGTACTTTAAACTGAGACATTTGGCAAAATGTCTACAGGTGTACAGATGGCTCTCTGGGTAGCAGAATATACAGTCTTGTCTGTGGGTAGCAGAATATATAGGCGGCTCTGTGGGTAGCAGAGTATACAGAAGTCTCTGTGGGTAGCAGAGTATACAGGCGGCTCTTTGGGTAGCAGAGTATAGAGGCGGCTCTGTGGGTAGCAGAGTATACAGGCGGCTCTGTGGGTAGCAGAGTATAGAGGCGGGTGAGTGGAAAGCAGAGTATACAAGGGGCACTGTGGGTAGCAGAGTATACAGGCGGCTCTATAGGTAGCAGAGTATACAGGCGTCTCTGTGGGTAGCAGAGTATAGAGGCGGGTGGAGTGGGAAGCAGAGTATACAGGGGGCTCTGTGGGTAGCAGAGTATACAGGCGGCTCTGTGGGTAGCAGAGTATAGAGGCGGGTTTGTGAGTAGCAGAGTATACAGGCGGCTCTTTGGGTAGCAGAGTATACAGGTGGCTCTGTGGGTAGCAGAGTATACAGGCGGCTCTGTGGGTAACAGAGTATAGAGGCGGGTCTGTGGGTAGCAGAGTATACAGGCGGCTCTGTGGGTAGCAGAGTATACAGGCGGCTCTGTGGGTAGCAGAGTATAGAGGCGGCTCTGTGGGTATTTCCAAGATTTCCAATATCCACGGTTGTGCTTGGAACTGAGTCAAAGTTTTATTATTCTTTTACTAAGAGCTTTAGCCTATGTAAGAATCATTGTAAAAATTGCTTGCCCTTTCTTTCTTTTAAAAGATATTTAAAAACTTTTTCCCTAATGCATTGACTCGTAGACAAAAAGATTTCCAATATCTTTAGTTGTGCTTTGAACTGAGTCAAAGGTTTATTATCGTTTTACTAAGGGCATGAGCCTAAGTAGGAATCATGGTGAAAATTGCTTGCACTTGCTTTCTTTTAAAGATACTCAAAAAATTTTCCCTAATGCACTGACTCATAGACAAAAAGATTTCCAATATCTACGGTTGTGCTTGGAATCGAGTCAAAGTTTTATTATTTTATTACTAAGGGCATGAGCCTAAGTAAGGATCATGATGAAAATAGCTTGCTCTTGCTTTCTTTTAAAAGATACTCAAAAACTTTTTCCCTAATGCATTGAAAAAGATTTCCAATATCTATAGGCGGCTCTGTGGGTCTCAGAGTATACAGGGGGCTCTGTGGGTAGCAGAGTATACAGGCGGCTCTGTGGGTAGCAGAGCATTTACAGGTGGGCTCTGTGGGTACCAGAGTATACAGGCAGCTCTGTGGGTACAGAGTATACAGGCAGCTCTGTGGGTAGCAGAGTATACAGGCGGCTCTGTGGGTAGCAGAGTATAGAGGGGGTTTGTGAGTAGCAGAGTATACAGGCGGCTCTTTGGGTAGCAGAGTATACAGGTGGCTCTGTGGGTAGCAGAGTATACAGGCGGCTCTGTGGGTAACAGAGTATAGAGGCGGTCTGTGGGTAGCAGAGTATACAGGGGCTCTGTGGGTAGCAGAGTATACAGGCGGCTCTGTGGGTAGCAGAGTATAGAGGCGGCTCTGTGGGTAGCAGAGTATAGAGGGAGCTCTGTTAGTAGCAGAGGATAGAGGCAGGTGAGTGGGTAGCAGAGTATACAGGGGCTCTGTGGGTAGCAGAGTATACAGGGGCTCTGTGGGTAGCAGAGTATAAAGGCGGGCTCTGTGGGTAGCAGAGTATACAGGCGGCTCTGTGGGTAGCAGAGTATACAGGCGGCTCTGTGGGTAGCAGAGTATACAGCGGGTGAGTGGGTAGCAGAGTATGCAGGCGGCTCTGTGGTAGCAGAGTATACAGACAGCTCTTTGGGTATCAGAGTATACACCGGTTAGTGGGTAGCAGAGTATGTCAGGCGGTCTGTAGTAGCAGAGTATACAAAAAGATTTCCAATATCTACGGTTGTGCTTGGAACTGAGTCAAACTTTTAATACTCTTTTACTAAGGGCATGAGCCTAAGTAAGAATCATGGTGATAATAGCTTGCCTTTGCTTTCTTTTAAAATATACTCAAAAACTTTTTCCCTAATGCATTGACTCATAGACAAAAAGATTTCCAATATCTTTAGTTGTGCTTTGAACTGAGTCAAAGTTTTATTATTCTTTTACTAAAGGCTTTAGCCTAAGTAAGAATCATGGTGAAAATAGCTTGCGCTTGCTTTTTTTAAAGATACTCGAAAACCTTTTCCCTAATGCATTGATACTTATAGAGAAAAAGATCTTCAATATCTACGGTTGTGCTTGGAATTGAGTCAATGTTTAATACTCTGTTACTAAGGGCATGAGCCTAAGTAAGAATCATGGTGAAAATCGCTTGCCCTTGCTTAATTTTAATAGATACTCAAAAACTTTTTCCCTAATGCATTGACTCATAGACAAAAAGATTTCCAATATCTACAGGTGGCTCTGTGGGTCTCAGAGTATACAGGGGGCTCTGTGGGTAGCAGAGTATACAGGCGGCTCTGTGGGTAGCAGAGTATACAGTTGCTGTGTGGGTACCAGAGTATACAGGTGGCTTTTCGTGGGTGAAGAGTATAGAGGCGGCTCTGTGGGTAGCAGAGTATACAGGCGGATGAGTGGGTAGCAGAGTATACAGGTGGCTCTGTGGGTAGCAGAGTATACAGTCGGGTCTGTGGGTAGCAGAGTATACAGGTGGCTCTGTGGGTAGCAGAGTATACAGGCGGCTCCGTGGGTAGCAGAGTATAGAGGGGGCTCTGTGGATAGCAGAGTATATACAGGCGGATCTTTGAGTAGCAGAGTATACAGGCGGCTCTGGGGTAGCAGAGTATACAGAAGTCTCTGGGGTAGCAGAGTATACAGGTGGTCTGTGGGTAGCAGAGTATACAGGCGGCTGTGTTGGTAGCAGAGTATAGAGGCGGCTCTGTGGGTAGCAGAGTATACAGGCGCCTCTGTGGGTAGCAGAGTATAGAGGCGGCTCTGTGGGTAGCAGAGTATACAGGCGGGTCTGTGGGTAGCAGTGTATACAGGCGGCTCTATGGTAGCAGAGTATACAGGTGGTCTGTGGGTAGCAGAGTATAGAGGCGGCTCTGTGGGTAGCAGAGTATACAGGCAGCTCTTTGGGTAGCAGAGTATGCAGGCGGCTCTGTGGGTAGCAGAATATACAGGTGCTGTGTGGGTACCAGCGTATACAGGTGGCTCTGTGGGTAGCACAGTATAGAGGCGGCTCTGTGGGTAGCAGAGTATACAGGCGGATGAGTGGGTTGCAGAGTATACAGGCGGCTCTGTGGGTAGCAGAGTATTCAGGCGGCTCTGTGGGTAGCAGAGTATACAGGCGGCTCTGTGGGTAGCAGAGTATACAAAAGATTCCAATATCTACGGTTGTGCTTGGAACTGAGTCAAACTTTTAATACTCTATACTAAGGGCATGAGCCTAAGTAAGAATCATGGTGATAATAGCTTGCCTTTGCTTTCTTTTAAAATATACTCAAAAACTTTTTCCTATGCATTGACTCATAGACAAAAAGATTCCAATATCTTAGTTGTGCTTTGAACTGAGTCAAGTTTTATTACTCTTTACTAAAGGCTTTAGCCTAAGTAAGAATCATGGTGAAAATAGCTTGCGCTTGCTTTTCTTTAAAAGATACTCAAAAACCTTTCCCTAATGCATTGATACTTATAGAGAAAAGATCTCCAATATTACGGTTGTGCTTGGAATTGAGTCAATGTTTTAATACTCTGTTACTAAGTGGCATGAGCCTAAGTAAGAATCATGGTGAAAATCGCTTGCCTTGCTTACTTTTAATAGATACTCAAAACTTTTTCCTAATGCATTGACTCATAGACAAAAAGATTTCAATATCTACAGGTGGCTCTGTGGGTCTCAGAGTATACAGGGTGCTCGTGGGTAGCAGAGTATACAGGCGGCTCTGTGGGTAGCAGAGTATACAGGTGGCTCTGTGGGTAGCAGAGTATACAGGCGGCTCTGTGGGTAGCAGAGTATAGAGAAGGCTCTGTGGGTAGCAGATTGTACAGGAGGCTCTGTGGGTCGCAGAGTATAGAGGCGGCTCTGTGGGTAGCAGAGTATACAGGCTGGACTGTGGGTAGCAGAGTATAGAGGGGGCTCTGTGGGTAGCAGAGTATACAGGCGGGTCTGTGGGTAGCAGAGTATAGAGGGGGCTCGGTGGGTAGCAGAGTATAGAGGGGGCTCTGTGGGTAGCAGAGTATAGAGGCGCTCTGTGGGTAGCAGAGTATAGAGGCGGCTCTGTGGGTAGCAGAGTATACAGGCGGCTCTGTGGGTAGCAGAGTATAGAGGTGGCTCTGTGAATAGCAGAGTATAGAGGCGGCTCTGTGGGTAGCAAAGTATAGAGGCGGCTCTGTGGGTAGCAGAGTATAGAGGCAGCTCTGTGGGTAGCAGAGTATAGAGGCGGCTCTGTGGGTAGCAGATTATACAGGCGGCTCTGTGGTTAGCAGAGTATAGAGGCGGCTCTGTGGATAGCAGAGTATACAGGCGGCTCTGTGGGAAGCAGAGTATACAGGCGGCTCTGTGGGTAGCAGAGTATAGAGACGGTCTGTGGGTAGCAGAGTATACAGGCGGCTCTGTGGGTAGCAGAGTATAGAGGCGGGTTTGTGAGTAGCAGAGTATACAGGCGGCTCTTTGGGTAGCAGAGTATACAGGTGGTCTGTGGGTAGCAGAGTATACAGGCGGCTCTGTGGGTAGCAGAGTATAAGAGGCGGGTCTGTGGGTAGCAGAGTATAGAGGCGGGTCTCTGGGTAGCAGAGTATAGAGGCGGGTCTGTGGGTAGCAGAATATAGAGGCGGGTCTGTGGGTAGCAGAGTATACAGGCAGTTCTGTGGTAGCAGAGCATAGCAGTCGGCTCTGTGGTTAGCAGAGTATACAGGCAGCTCTGTGGGTAGCGAGTATACAGGCAGGTCTGTGGGTAGCAGAGTATACAGGGGTCTGTGGGTAACAGAGTATACAGGCGGCTCTGTTGGTAGCAGAGTATACAGGCGGCTCTGTGGGTAGCAGAGTATAGAGGCGGGTCTGTGGGTAGAAGAGTATAGAGGCGGGTCTGTGGGTAGCAGAGTATAGAGGCGGGGCTGTGGTAGCAGAATATGGAGGCGGTCTGTGGTAGCAGAGTATACAGGCAGTTTGTGGTAGCAGAGCATGCAGTCGGCTCTGTGGGTAGCAGAGTATACAGGCAGTCTGTGGGTAGCGAGTATACAGGCGGTCTGTGGGTAGCAGAGTATACAGCGGGTCTGTGGTAAACAGAGTATACAGGTGCTTGTTGGTAGCAGAGTATACAGGCGGTCTGTGGTAGCAGAGTATACAGGCGCTCTGTGGGTAGCAGAGTATACAGGCGGCTCTGTGGTAGCAGAGTATACAGGCGGCTCTGTGGGTAGCAGAGTATACAGGCGGCTCTGTGGTAGCAGAGTATAGAGGTGGTGAATGGTAGCAGAGTATACAGGGGGCTCTGTGGGTAGCAGAGAATACAGGCGGCTTTGTGAGTAGCAGAGTATACAGGCGGGTCTGTGGGTAGCAGAGTATACAGGCGGGTGAGTGGGTAGCAGAGTATGCAGGCAGCTCTGAGGGTAGCAGAGTATACCGGCGGCTCTGTGGGTAGCAGAGTATACAGGCGGCTCTGTGGATAGCAGATTATACAGGCGGCTCTGTGGGTTGCAGAGTATACAGGTGGCTCTGTGGGTAGTAGAGTATAGAGGCGGCTCTGTGGGTAGCAGAGTATACAGTCATGGCCAAAAGTCTTGAGAATGACACCAAAATGATATTTTCACATGATCTGCTGCCCTCTGGTTTTTATTTGTGTTTGTCTGATGTTTATATCACATACAGAAGTATAATTGCAATCATATTATGATACCAATAGGTTATATTGACAGAATGAGTTAATGCAGCAAGTCAATATTTGCAGTGTTGCCCCTTCTTCTTCAGGACCTTTGCAATTCTCCCTGGCTGCTCTCAATCAACTTCTGGACCAAATCCTGACTGATAGCCGTCCATTCTTCCATTCTTGCAAAATCAATGCTTGCATTTTGGCAGAATGTGTTGGTTTTTGTTTGTCCACCCGTCTCTTGATGATTGACCACAAGTTCTCAATGGGATTAAGATCTGGGGAGTTTCCAGGCCATGGACCCAAAATCTCTATGTTTTGTTCCCTGAGCCATTAAGTTATCACCTTTGCTTCATGGCAAGGTGCTCCATCATGCTGGAAAAGGCATTGATGGGCGCCAAACTGCTCTTGGTGGGTTAGGAGAAGTTGCTCTTGGAGGACATTCTGGTACCATTCTTTATTCATGGCTGTGTTTTTAGGCAAGACTGTGAGTGAGCCGATTCCCTTGACTGAGAAGCAACCCCACACATGAATGGTTTCAGGATGCTTTACAGTTGGCATGAGAGAAGACTGGTGGCAGCGCTCACCTCTTCTTCTCCGAACAAGCGGTTTTCCAGATGTCCCAAACAATCGAAAAGGGGATTCATCAGAGAAAATGCCTTTCCCCCAGTCCTCAGCAGTCCACTCCCTGTACCTTTTGCAGAATATCAGTCGGTCCCTGATGTTTTTTTTGGAGAGCAGTGGCTTCTTTGCTGCCCTCCTTAAAACCAGGCCTTGCTCAAAGAGTCTCCGCCTCACAGTGCACTCACACCAGCCTGCTGCCATTCCTGAACAAGCTCGGCACTGCTGGTAGTCCGATCCCGCAGCTGAAACTGTTTTAAGATACGGTCCTGGCGCTTGCTGGTCTTTCTTGGGCGCCCTGGAGCCTTTTTGACAACAATGGAAGCTCTCTCCTTGAAGTTCTTGATGATGCGATAGATTGTTGACTGAGGTGCAATCTTTCTAGCTGCGATACTCTTCCCTGTTAGGCCATTTTTGTGCAGTGCAATGATGGCTGCACGTGTTTCTTTAGAGATTACCATGGTTAACTGAAGAGAAACAATGATACCAAGCACCAGCCTCCTTTTAAAGTGTCCAGTGGTGTCATTCTTACTTAATCATGACTGATTGATCGCCAGCCCTGTCCTCATCAACACCCACACCTGTGTTAATGGAACGATGTTAGCTGCTAGTGATGGGCGAGTCCTAAATTACTCGGAATCGCTTGACTCTAGCGAGTCCGAGCCCGGGACTCGCTACTCGTTGCGAGTCTAGCGAGTCCAATGTTAATGAATGGGGAAGCGAGTAATAGCGAGTAATGAGCAATTTAAAAATCGCAGATGTGTCTCAGAAAGCGCTCGCATTGCCGTGTTGGAAACCCCACTCGCAACTGTATTTTGCTGCTGTCTCCGAGGCCAAACTCGCATTTGTTTGTCTTATTTGGCGCCGATGAGGCGAGGCAAGCGATTTTCTCCAGCAAACCCCATGCTTTTAGCAAACAGGAAATAAGCCGACTCGAGCTGCCAGACGCGCACACACACAGAGCAAGCATGGCCCCTGTCAACACCCTGCAGTTGATTGACCTGGTGGAGGCTCGGCCCCTGCTTTGGCTGCCCACTGAGCCTGCCTATGGGGATAACATCCAGCGGACTACAGCCTGGAGGGAGGTCGCTCAAGTCATGTTCCCTGCATTCCATCGCAGTGGCCAGGATGCACAGAGCAATATGGGGGAGTTAAATGTGTTCACACTTTATATTGCATTTACCGTATATAGTCGTGTATAAGCCGACCCGTGTATAAGCCGACCCCCCTACTTTTGCCCCAAAAAACTGGGAAAACATATTGACCGCCATCCTGGCATACAGCGGTTATCACTGGTAGACAGCCCCCCAGCAGAGTATAAAGCTCCACCTGCAGAGTATACAGGCCCCCCAATGGGTATACACTCCCCCCATATTAAGGTATACAGCCCCCCCGTGGGTATACAGTTCCCCCAGCAGGGGGTATACAGGGCCCCCAGTGGGTATACAGGGCCCCCATAGTAGGGTATACAGCCCCCCCGTGGGTATACAGGCCCCCAGCAGTGGGTATACAGCCCCCCGTGGGTATACAGGGCCCCCAGCAGTGGGTATACAGGGCCCCCAGCAGTGGGTATACAGGGCCCCCAGCAGTGGGTATACAGGGCCCAGCAGTGGGTATACAGCCCCAGCAGTGGGTATACAGGCCCCCCAGCAGTGGGTATACAGGCCCCCCAGCAGTGGGTATACAGGCCCCAGCAGTGGGTATACAGGCCCCCCCGCAGTGGGTATACAGGCCCCCCAGCAGTGGGTATACAGGGCCCCAGCAGTGGGTATACAGGGCCCCAGCAGTGGGTATACAGGCCCCCAGCAGTGGGTATACAGGCCCCCAGCAGGGTGTGTATACAGGGCCCCAGCAGTGGGTATACAGGGCCCCCCAGTGGGTATACAGGGCCCCCAGCAGTGAGGTATACAGGCCCAGCGTGGTATACAGGGCCCCCCGTGGGTATACAGGGCCCCCATAGTAGGGTATACAGGGCCCTCAATGTGTTATCATGCGCCGTCGCATGGTTGCCTATATTTGAATGGGGTCACAATAGTACACTTAGTTTAAGGGCTGGTCTTCCTGGCTCTGAAGGCCAGGGGGTTGGGTGTATATAAATACCACTAATGAGCGGAGTCTGGTGCCCGCACTATTACATTCTCTATGCGTTGACATGTGCCCTGCCTCATTTGTGATTGTGGCCACGTGAGCTCAATGTCCGTAACGCTGTTGATGATGTTCCACACTGTCGTGTCACTGTGCCTTGTATACACATTACACACACAACATGAATAAAATGTTATTGTTGATTTGTACACATACTTTTAGTGTTTCAAATGTTACAGAGGTCTAAACCCGGTTTGAAATCATTTCACAGTTGACCTGATTATCAAGCGGTGGAGGAGCTGTCGGGATCAACACAAAAGGCAACACCGCAAGATCATGGAGGGGGGACCGGAAGCTGATCCAGGGCCGATATATCGCCACTACGACCGGTTGTCCTTCCTTGAACCGGTGGTCCGTATGCCAAGGTATGTGTCTGCAGCACTGTTGTGTACTATTATATATTATTATTTATTTATATAGCGCCATTAGGTTCCATAGCACGTTACGAGGATAAGGGTTAACGACAAAAAACAGTACATGAAGACAATCAGGTCATACAGGTACAAGAGGAGAGGACCCTGTCCACGAGGGCTCACAGTCTACGTATGAAGCTCTATAATGAGTGTGGTGGTTTACATACCCACACTGGGGTTTGTTTCTGCCATAGTGCAACACAATTCTATTACCTTTGGCAATGATCCAGGACATACACATTTATAGTCACATTGTGACGTTGGGACAAATAAGCAATGTTCTGCAGGGTGGTGGGAAACAAAGTTCCGTGACCTCACAATTAGCTATTATTGTTGGCATGTTTGTGGAACAAAGCCATGTTCTTCCCTGCAATGGCCTCTAAGATGTGTGGCCTTGTCTGCTTTGCCTGTCATAAGCCTCATTTGTATCAGTTCCAAATGGCCTCAACTTGCATAAGGGCCACATACATCCCTACACGTTTAGTTGTGGGTGTTTTTTTTCGGCTAAATAACGTTGCAAGGATATACCCCTTTTGCACTAAACTGTTTGTACACCATCCCAGATTGTTGACACAGTCACACACATTTGAGGACATACCCTGTATCACTACAAATATGTGTGGTTCAGTTTTCCCATGGATATATTTGGGGCTGCAAGGTGATGGTGTAGATATTAGGGCCCACATGTGAATTTTAGTTTTTTGTCGTTAACTCATGGCCACATTACGAATCCTCCGGAAAACATAGTGTATTAATGCTGTATAAAATCAAACTAAAGGGGGCCATATTTTAAGTGCAACAGGCTTTTATGTCCAAGGTCCTTTAGGAAACCAGAAGTTTGCCTTGCTGCTCCCGGTTTTTTGGTCAACCCCGTTGGAATAATTGTAAAACTGTCCATCTGTGCATACCACCTTGTTTGGCACCAACGATGTGTGACCTGCTGCTCAAAAACAACCCCATACTCTATGTCCATTACAGTCGTTTCAAAAGCCAAGCCATATGTTTTGTGGGTTTTATTTACCAAGACATTCCTGATTAGCATACATGGCAGCAAAACGAGTGTAGGCCACTAACGCCGAATTCTCATGTGTCACCTATGCTGCAGGACTCCATTTCCTGTCTTGCTCATCTGCCGTATAGATCTGGGTTATGTGCATTGAGACCAAGGCGCCCACACCGCGTCTTTTTGTGTCCATCTGATGGCAAACAACCCTGAAGAATGTGTTTGCCTCACAGTGTCAGGCTATAGCTTTGTCCACATAAAGTTACAACAAAAAGTCAAAGCAATAGTTGTGGCCACTAATATGTCTTCAAGTGCCTAAATAGCTGTCCTGCCTAAGGCAGGGCACAGTGTAATAGTGCAGACAAATTTTTAAATTTCTAATGTAATGGCAAAAAATCGTGGACCAACACTACCCACACATAGAATATTGGTTGAGGCATGAGCCAAAATGTCCTTAATTTATTTGCTGCAATTCCATCTTAAGGGCAACAATGAAAAGACACAGAATACACAGATACACTGAGTCAAAAAAGCGTGCACATGTTATGTTTGGCCTATGGTTTTGTTTCCAAACGCAACCCATTCACCAAATTTTTTTTATATTTACCCACAGAGCTGCTCACTACCAGAGGCGGCGTCGTAACCCGCCACCACAGCTGCCTGAGGAGGCGAGGGAGGCCCCTGAACCACCACCAGAGGAGGAGGGAGTACCACCACCACCTTTGGGGCCACAGGAAGAAGAGGAGGATGAAGGGCCACACCAGCGGTCTCCCCAACAAAACCAAGCTGTGGCCATCCAGCTTCCTCCACTGCCGACTGCCAGCAGTGTGGGTAGTCACCTGAACCCCAGCAGCTCTGCTCTTATCCCGGGGGCACCAAAAGACCATCGAGGACAATGTAATGCTGACTTTGCCCGCAGTCTCATACCATTCTTGGATGAGATTCCATTCGAGAGACGACTGCGGGCAAGGTCAGCAATCCACATTGTCCTTGATGCCTGTCGGGCCTCAAACCACCCTGGCCAGGTATTTTCTTACTTGGAGGGGTGGCAGCAGTCTAGCTCCAACAGGCTGGACAGGCCCTCACCCCGGGACAGCTACGTGGCGACCCAGAGATGGTGTCCACCAAACATGGACCTACCAACACAAGGCCAACCGGCCCAGATGACTCACCCTACAGGGTTACAAACATTGGGGGAGGCTATCCATGGGGCCCTGGACCTCCTCCACGACCAGGGTGATGGTGGCCCGGTAGAGGCTACCCCACACAATGAGCCAACCCACCACCAGCTGTAGTGCCCACTTTTTTTTTTTTTTGTTTGTTTTGTGATCCAAAAAGTGCATTGCACAATTTATTTTTTTTTTTTCTGTTTTATTTGTGAGCTTTTAGAAAGTTAAAAAAAAAAAAAAAAAGAATCTGACATCTTTGCCATTAAGGCGTAATAATACACATTTTTAAAAAAACTGCTTTGTGTCTGTCTTTTTTCAGGAAATGGATGTGTAGGTTGTTTTCTGGGTGGGCTTAAAGTCATCATCATTAGCAAGTACTTTACGGCCCGCATGGACATGAAGGCACCTTGTTAGTATGTGTAAAATCATGATTCCACATACAAATGTTGCTGACAAATAAATAGTGCCTGTGTTTGGGGGGGGTTACTTAATGACTCGGTATGGCAACAATACTAGGAACACAGATGCGAGAGGCTGGGACGTCTACTTGCAACACAGCGCGTCTACGTGTTATCTCCGTAGCGTACAGTGGGACCCTTCGCCAGGCTCCAGCAGGATCATAGTACAAGCAACGTCTCGATGCAGGCATAGGCTTGTTGCCTCAAAAAATTAGCCAAGGGGCAGGATCAAAATTTTTAAAATTAATGCAAGGCACTTGAGCCAAACAATATATTTTATTGCAGTTGGAGAAATGCCCACTATGCAGGCATAGGCTTGTTGCCTCAAAAAATTAGCCCAAAGGGCTTAATAAACTCTTTTTTAGAAATAGAGGAGGGCGCGTGGCCCATACTATATTCTTGCTTGTCCTGAGAGCATAGTACAAGCAACGCCCACGATGCAGGCATAGGCTTGTTGCCTCAAAAAATTAGCCCAAGGGGCTGTATTGTATTTACAAAAGAAAAAAATGAAAAATGCTCACAAGCGGATGCACTTGTAGAGTAAAATGATTTTTACTGATTGCGTATTTTTGTTATCATGCAGCAAATGTTGCAGGAAAATACTTATCACATCGTCTGAGCTGAGGGAGATGCCGATACTTCCTGTCTTAAAAGGGCATAAAGTTAAAAGCGCAATATTCCAATCCTATTAATTATGATTAGGTTACTCTACATTTGGGTACTATCGTCATGGGGGGCTTACAACTGCGATGATATCCAGTCCTTGTTGAACTTAATGAGAGTCAGCCTGTCGGCATTTTCAGTAGTAAGCCGTGACCTTCTATCAGTGACTATACCCCCAGCGGCACTGAAAACACGCTCTGATGTCACACTAGCAGCTGGGCAGGCCAGCACCTCCAAGGCATACAAACGAGCTCTGTCCAAGTGTGAAGCTTGGAAACCCAGTAATTAAAGGGTACAGAAGGGTGGTTAGGAAGCTGGTACTGTCACTGACATACTCGTTCACCATGTTGGAAAATTGTTGTCTCCTACTCAAGGTGACCGTAGGCATGATCCATTGTTGATCGGAAGGTCTGTTGAACATCGCCCAGTTGGTGGACATCTTACCCCCACCTCTTCTTGACATTGATGACGTTTGTGTCCCAACCAAAGCCTGCTGTTGCAAAGAGCTGGTTCTTCGGGGTATAGCGGAGTCAGACGGTGATATGGACATCAAATTGTCAACAACAACACTCTTGAAAAAATCTATCGTTAAGCCCCTGGGTGACTGCAACAGCAGCACGGAAATTTGTCTTTGTATCTGGGGTCCAAAAAGGTTGACAACCAGTAGAGGTTGCTGGCATATATGTGAATGACGCGTGGATCTTGGGAGAGACATTGAGACATTACGTCAGCCATGTGTGCTAAGCTGCAAAGACTCATCTCCTCGGTTACAACAGAATGAGGATCACTACGCATCATGGCCTCTAAATCGTCTCCGCCTCCTCCTCTTCAGCCCACCCATGCTGTACCGACATAAACGTAGGGTTAGGAGTACAAACAGGGTTCACATCAGTACAACAGAAAAATGAATCTTCTTCATCATCACCCTCATCACCTTCTTCTTCCAGACCCAATGTAGCCTGCTGATATTGGCTTGGCTGGCTAGGATCAGCGATGTTAAATTCTGGCTCCATAGCCATCCGCTGTGCCCTCAAAGATTCTGTTTTCAGATTCAGGAGCGATTCTTTAAGCAAATAGAGCATGGGGATGGTGAGACTGATAATGGACTGATCACCACTGACAAGTTTGGTGCAGTATTCAAAGTTCTCCAGCAACTCGCAAAGATCAGCGATCCAGACCCACTCGAAAGTACTAATGTGTCCACATGTTATGACCTATTCTCTATACCTAAGTGGTGGGTGTCCTAGATTGACATGTGTTGACCTACGTAACACTGGTGTAGGGTCTGTGAGAGTGGGTCTATGTGTGGCTGGTAAACTGGGTAGCAGTCTGCGACTACCTGATCTCATAGTAGGAATGGCAGGTACACCGATTGCAGGGATCTCTGGTTCCAGTACAACGGGTGGTTCTTGTATTCTTGGCACTTCTACTGCTGATGGAAACATTAAAGTTGGGATTAGATATGTACCTTCTATTTGAGGCTAATCTGCTGGTAACTCTCCAATGATTGTCTGGACTGTCTTTGGCTTCTCTTGCTCTTCTGGCTTTGGACAAGGTACATCTTCTTCTGGTTGAAGCGGTTGAGGGCACTTTTTCAAATGATCTCTGGACACTGTTGCTGTAGTTTCACCATGATCTTTACTGATTAAACAGGTTTTCTGGTTGTCAAAATTGGATGGTAATACAGTGTATGGTTCTTTTTCCCACTGATCATCTAGTTTGTGCATTCTCCTTTTTCTTCTCAAAACCAATTCACCTGGTGTTAAGGGCGTTCCTTGTGCACTCTTGTTGAAGTTGGTTTCTTGTCTTCCTCTAGATCTTTCCAGACTTCTCTCAACGCATTCTTTGATTTTCTGATATTGTTCTTTCCTTCTAGTATCCCAATCTGTATCTGTAGTATCTGCTTCAGGAACTACTATGCCTATCTCAAAGTCTGCTGGCAATTTTCCTGGTCTTGTTCTCATGAGGTATGCAGGGGTGCAATTTGTTGAACTACTGGGATGTTGTTGTAGATGTCAACTAGATATGGTAACTTTTCTGGCCACTGGTTGCGTTCTTCTAAGGGCAGAGTTTTTAGCATTTCAATTAATGTGATTCATCTTTTCGCACACTCCATTTCTTTGAGGATGGTAAGACGTGGTGCGTTTTTTCTTGCATCCGTATAGGCGACAGAACTCTTGAAATATTTCAGCTTCAAAGGCAGGTCCTTGGTCTGTCAATACCTGGTCTGGATAGCCATGAGGTCTGCAGAAATAAGCTTGAAATGTTCTTGCTGCTGTCTCAGCTGTTAAGTCTTTTACTGGAGCTACCACAAGGAATCTAGAATAATGGTCTACCATGGTCAGAGCATAGGTGTAGCCTGATTTGCTGGGTGTGAGTTTGACATGATCTATGGCTACCAGTTCTAATGGTTCTTTGGTGATGATAGGTTTGAGAGGTGCTTTCTGGCTGTTACGGACATTTCTTCTCATTGAGCATGGTCCACAAATTTTACACCATCTCTCTATGGAGGCTCTCATGCTGATCCAATAGAATCTTTCACGTAACAGTATTTCCAATTTTCTCCATCAAAGTGTCCCGATCCATCGTGGTACGCTTGCAATACCATTTGAACATCTCTCTTTGGGACCACAACTTGCCATACCATTTCATGCGTTCTTGGGTTAATGTATCGTCTAACACAATTGACCTTGATAGATGAATAACCGGCTTCTTTCTTTCCACAAGTGTTGAGCTTCTAATGGAGCATTCTTTTCAAGTTTGGAATTGGGTTGAGTTATTAGCTTCTTTACAAGACTTATTGCCGGATCACTGTCTTGAGTCTCTTTCCATCCATAGTGAGGCAACGGGTTTAGTTCAGCAGTCTGACGATTTTGGTAGACGCGATCTTCAGCGATTTGCCATTTTCTACTTTTATGGAAAGCTGGGAGTTCTATTTCCTCTAGGTCATCTTCCTCTTCTTCACTTCCTTGTAGACGTACTTGAGGGTTTCTGGAAAGAGCATCAGCATTTGCGTTATTGCGGCCTGCTCGATATTTGATAGTAAAGTCATAATTCGACAGTCGAGCCATCCAACGTTGCTCCAATGCTCCAAGTCTCGCAGTATCTAGAT
Organism: Allobates femoralis; assembly: GCA_033576535.1. Taxonomy (NCBI): domain Eukaryota; kingdom Metazoa; phylum Chordata; class Amphibia; order Anura; family Aromobatidae; genus Allobates; species Allobates femoralis. The sequence continues at coordinate 867,820,249 of JARQOC010000003.1, read as the reverse complement.
GTGTCAACGGGTTATTATCTGTGAAGACGGTGAACTTCGAAGCTGCAGGGTAATGCTTGAACCTTTCTGTTACGGCCCAGACCAAGGCTAGGAACTCCAACTTAAAGGAACTGTAGTTTTCCGGGTTCCTCTCGGTAGGTCGAAGTTTTCTGCTAGCATAGGCAATTACTCGCTCTCTACCATCTTGAATTTGGGAAAGGACTGCTCCCAAGCCTACATTGCTTGCGTCGGTGTAAAGGACGAATGGTAGGTTATAATTGGGGTAAGCCAGGATTTCTTCACCGGTTAGAGCCTGCCTCATCTGTTGGAAGGAATTTTCTTGTTCCTCTCCCCATTCTAATGGTGGCTCTGGAAATCTTTTCTTCTTAGATTGGCCTATGAGAAGATCTTGTAGGGGCGCAGCCATCTTTGTGTAACCCTTAATGAATCTTCTATAGTATCCAACCAAACCTAAGAACTGACGTACCTCGGTGATGGTGGTTGGTCTCTGCCAATCCTGGATTGCTGTTACCTTTTCCGGATCTGGTGCTACTCCATCTGCGCTGACCACGTGTCCCAGGTATTGGACTTTAGGTTTCAGCAGGTGACATTTAGATGGTTTGAGCTTCATCCCGTACTTCGCTAAAGCCTCAAATACCTCTGCCAGGTGTTTCAGGTGTTCCTCGTAAGTTCTAGAGAACACAATGACATCGTCCAGGTATAAGAGCACTGTTTCAAAGTTTCGATGTCCCAGGCAACTTTCCATGATTCTCTGAAACGTTCCTGGTGCATTGCATAACCCGAATGGCATGCTGTTGAATTCGCATAGTCCCATTGGCGTTGTGAATGCAGTCTTCTCTCGGTCTTCTTCTGCAACGGAGACCTGCCAATACCTACTAGTGAGATCTAATGTGGAGAAATAATTAGCAGTCTTTAATGCAGCAAGAGACTCCTCTATTCGGGGTAAAGGGTAAGCATCTTTGTGAGTGATCTTATTGACCTCCCTGTAATCCACACACATCCTCATTGTGCCATCCTTCTTCCTGACTAAGACTAAAGGGGCTGCCCAGGGACTACTGCTATCTCTTATAACCCCGGCCTCCTTCATGTCCCTCAGCATCTCTTTGGCATGATGATAGTGACCTGGTGGAATGGATCTGTGTCTCAACTTGATTGGTGGATGATCTCCTGTGGGTATGCGATGCTGTACCCCTTTAATCCTCCCAAAATCTAATGGATGCTTACTAAATATCTGCTCAAACTCCTGCACTACCCGGTACACTCCGTGCTTCTGATGAGAAGGGGTGGCATCAGTTCCTACATGCAACTGCTGACACCACTCCTCCAGCTGTCCTTTAGAATGACTATCCTTTGCCAGACTAGGCGAGGAAACAGGTTCCACTGCCTGTATGTTGTTGTTACAAACAGTATACAGCTTTGCCACAGTAGCATACACACGGATTGGTACTCGTCCCTGGCGTACATCCACCACCCCTCTGGCTGTCAGTAGTGTAGGTCTGTGCTCTGAAAATACTGGCTCTACAACTGCCTGGTATTCCTGTCCTCTGCAACCTATCGCTGCTCGACACCATATCATTTCGCTTTTTGGTGGTAATACAATGGGAACCGGGTCTGTTACCCGCACACTGCCAATTTCTCCCCCAGACAGATTTACCTGTTGCTTGTGGATGAGGGCTCGGATCTCTCGTTGGATGACTCTTGTCCGCCCATAACCAGCAGTCTGAGAAATCTGTCGGAGTAAAAACAACACTTCTCCAAAGCAATTTTCAATAACATTTGTACCAATAACCATGTAAGGGCATTTTTCATTAGGATTATCTTCAACCACAAATAACCCTTGACCTTTCAACTCTTCCCTCCCCAACTTTATTGTAGCTGCTCTGTATCCCACCTGTTTCTGTGGTTGGCCATTAGCTGCAATAATATAAAAATTGGGGTTTGGGGGTTCAAGATCATCATCAGACCAATACTGCTTGTAAAGGTTACGTGGGATCGTAGTGACCTGCGACCCGGTGTCCAGTAGGGCCGACATGGGGATTCCTTCTAGTGTAATGTTGAGGTACGGATGGCTTCCCACATACCGCTTACACCAGTCTTTTGGGCCCAGCTGCTCTACTCCTGGGAGTTGGCCCTCGGACCCAGGAATCTCGTGTTTAAAGGGCATCCTCTTGCAAAGTGTCCTGGTTTGTTGCATCGCAGGCAGATGGGTTGTCCTGAAGAATCTGTGCAATCCCTGGCTCTGCGTTGGAATGGTGCGTTGGTCCCCTGCCCGGGCAACATGGTTCTGCGTTGTAATGGTGCGTTGGTCCCCTGCCCGGGCGACATGGATCTACGTTGGAATGGTGCATTGGTCCCCTGCCCGTGCAACATGGTTCTGCGTTGGAATGGTGCGTTGGTCCCCTGCCCGGGTGACATGGATCTACGTTGGAATGGTGCGATGGTCCCCTGCACGGGTGACTTGGCTTTCCTCTGCATCCATGGGACATCCTCAGGCTATCAACTAGTTGGATTTTGCTTGGTGGTGGTGCCCCAGGCATATTTTGCAAGAGCTTTAATACATAGTCCATGTTTTTGGTTAACTGCAGCACCTGGTTTTGCATGTTATCATTTGCCACAGCTGGACTTTCTGCTTTTGCAGGTTCTGCAGAAAGAGGTTTAAAGTCTATGGGAGAGGCATTAGCCTGCCAGGATTGGTTTGCAGGTTCTGCAGGCGCTGGATCTCTTAACACAGTTACAGCTCGATCTTTTAAGTCACTAAAGTTCACTGTTGGGTGATCCAATACCCACATATGCACTTGTTGGCGGTGATAGTCTGACCTCAATCCCTCTGTAAACTGCTCAGCAAGCATTTTATCCTCTTCCAGTACACTTGCTGGGTCTACCTGTTTTAAGGACCGGAGTGCCCCTTGTAAACGGAGGGCATAGTCTCTGATGGTATCCTGCGGTCTCTGCTTACACTTATAGAACAGCATACTCAACTCAGACTGTGTGCGCTTTTCAAAAACTAGTTTTAGCTTATCAAACACCTTAGCAGCAGAGTCCCTGTCAATATCACTCCAGGACTCAGCCTCCAGCTCCGCTGCGCCTGTTAATTGTCCCAGCACAACGGTGGCCTGCTGCTTCTGCGTCATAGCATACATGTCCAGCATTGCACACATCTTATGCTTAAATGTTGCTAACGTACCAGGTTTTACCTTCATATGTTGGTAACCATTTGGCACCTGGTACATAAGGCAGGGTTATGTGCATTATTTGGGCTGCTGCTCCAGGTACTGCGTTCTGAGCATCTCCCCTATCAGGGACCCGCATATCATCCGTATCACTCATGGTGAGGCCCCCCTAGTTAATGGCTGCCAACCTGTAAGATGAAATAGATTTTTCCAGCCGTCGGCGGCTCTGCAGAGGAAGCGGGCACCTCAGGTCTCTCTCTAGCAGGGAGCTGCGCTTTGTCAATCTCTGGCAGAGTGGAAGGGGGCGGGGCTTATCTTCCCGCTCTTTCTCCTGCTGTGACGCAGCTGTAATTTCTGAGGCGGTGTAATGGCGGCCACACAGTCAATTCAATAAAGTCTTAAGGCGCACTTCACCTGGTAAATACCAGGCTGATTCGGATCCTGTTCGTGATGCCAGAAAATGATGCGACCAGGGCTGTGGGGGGTACTAGGTCACCGGGTCTGCTGAGTAGTGAGTCACAGGTGAACGGTATCCCGGTGCCGTGCGCTGGGGATCATTTGAAGGGGATGAAGGAATTATTTACAGGGGAACGTGACGCCACCTGTAGTGTCCGGTAATTTGGTACCGGCGCTGCCAGCCGGCCGCAGAGGTGATGGAGGGGGCAGCAAAGTGTGGTACAGCTCCCCACAGGTGGAGCTTTACATCAGGGCAGCAATAAAGGAAGATGGTGAGGGAAAGCAGTGAAGGAGGATGATGGTGAATTATAGCTGTTAAACAATCACACATACACACAGGGATAGTTGTTCCGGTACCTTTTTTTACTGGTGGTCACATAACAGGTACAGTCCAGAGTCATAACCAGGTCCCTGGTGCAATTTAGGATTAACTCCTTGGAAGGACATGAGGCCTCCTTTATCTCTGTGCTTTGCCTTGAGGGATGAGTCCTGCCTGAGTCTGAACCCTCCACTTCTTTATTATCTTAAACTAACAATGAGGTCCTTCTGCGGGGTCCCGATTCCTCCTGTGGCCCCTGGTCCTATATTTGGTTAGTTTAATGTCTCTGTACTCTATCCTCAGGGTTCAACTCCTCCTGAGTTGGCTGGGCTTTTCACTGTGGCTCTGCAGGCTCACAGCATCGGACTCCAGTGTCCGGTTGTGCTAAAGGAGAATATATTTTAATCCATTTTCTTGTTCCCTATCTCTTCTACTTGCCTCCGGCCCTTCCCTGGGGTATGAACAGCCAACAATCGTCCCCTTGGTCCTGGCCTAAAATCTCTCACCAGAGACCAGCAGCTCTGCCTCCTCCTTTCTTCCTCTCCTCACACGAACTAACTGCCAACCGTCTCCTGGGACTGTCTCCTCCTCTCAGCCTGGATCTTCTTAAAAGGGGAACTGAATTAATACAGCCAGTAGAGCTCCCCCTTCAGGACTGGAGTGGTAGATGGTGTGTGCTGAGTAGACCTAGATGTCAGTCCTTCCTTGCGCCAGTGTAACCTGTGGCAATCCCCCGCAGGGGTGCCACATTCCCCCCTAGTTAAATACAGTCCTCCAGGACTGAAACATTTTTTTCATAAACAAAATAGGTTATAACAATTTACATTTGGTTATTGAACAGAGTCTTAAAAATGAAAAATTTACAAAAACCAGGGATAAATAAGAAAACAGGTTACCAGTCCATACAGCGCTAGTCCATCCGCTGCAGGCTGTTTAGGGGTGTTGAAACAGGGGTTTGCCACTACCAGTCCTGTGGCTATGGTCCATTTTGAAAATAAGAAAAAGGGAAAGTTCAAGAGACCAACAGGTTAAGTTTCTTAAGATTAAAAGAAAAAGCATAACTATATACAATACGGGTGTATCTGCTTAGGAGGCCTGGCTTCACTATACCACCCCCAGGCACTTTCTTTTCCTAACTTAATATGCATGGGGGCTAGTCCAGTTCCTCCACCCTTCTGTACACTACCATTAATAACATATTTTCATTCTGAACATATTTACATTTTTCCCCATGTTATGACCTATTCTCTATACCTAAGTGGTGGGTGTCCTAGATTGACACGTGTTGACCTACGTAACACTGGTGTAGGGTCTGTGAGTGGGTCTATGTGTGGCTGGTAAACTGGGTAGCAGTCTGCGACTACCTGATCTCATAGTAGGAATGGAAGGTACACAGATTGCAGGGATCTCTGGTTCCAGTACAACGGGTGGTTCTTGTATTCTTGGCTCTATCCTGGCTGTATTCTCTGTACTCTATCCTCAGGGTTAAACTCCTCCTGAGTTGGCTGGGCTTTTCACTGTGGCTCTGCAGGCTCACAGCATCGGACTCCAGTGTCCGGTTGTGCTAAAGGGGAATATATTTTAATCCCTTTTCTTGTTCCCTATCTCTTCTACTTGCCTCCGGCCCCTTCCCTGGGGTATGAACAGCCAACAATCGTCCCCTTGGTCCTGACCTAAAATCTCTCACCAGAGACCAGCAGCTCTGCCTCCTCCTTTCTTCCTCTCCTCACACGAACTAACTGCCAACCGTCTCCTGGGACTAACTGCCTCCTCCTCTCAGCCTGGATCTTCTTAAAAGGGGAACTGACTTAATGCGAGCATTAGAGCTCCCCTTTCAGGTTTGGAGTGGTAGGTGGTGTGTGCTGAGCAGACCAAGGTGTCAGTCCTTCCTTGCACCAGTGTAACCTGTGGCAATCCCCCACAGGGGTGCCACAGTTGCGACGTCAGTGAGGTGCACAGTCAGCTGACACGGTCATGGGATTCTGATCGGCGGTGGTGAATAACGTCAGCAGTCACTATGCTAGGCGTGATTAAAGCAACAAGAGATTAATACTGCAGTTGCGGTATTACATAGAGTTATGTGCCTCTATGTGCTGCACACCGGACCGGAGGGCAAATTAGCCCTTCAGTTCTGTGTGCTGATCCAGTCCGGGCTGTCAGGTTCATCCCTGACAGCCCCGGACCGGATCACACCACAGTGTGAAGCCGCCCTTAACAAAATGTTCTGTGAAACTCAGTGTATTCAACATTTTGTAAATTGTTCTTGTGCTCAGTGAGAGATGAATTAAAATCTTACTTTTCAAAGGGGTGTACTCATTTATGCTAAACATTGTTTATTCAAATCTTTAAAACATACTGAACATAATTACAATCTCTTTCCTGCATGAATTTTCTCATGTTTTACAAGACTTGATTTTTCTATAAAACATTTCCCACATTCTGAACATGAATACCGCTTCTCTCCTGTGTGCATTCTCTCGTGTGTCACAAGATGTGATTTATATATAAAAGATTTCCCACATTCTGGACATGAATACCGCTTCTCTCCTGTGTGAATTCTCTCATGTGTCACAAGATGTGATTTATATATAAAAGATTTCCCACATTCTGAACATGAATACGGCTTCTCTCCTGTGTGAATTCTCTCGTGTTCCACAAGATGTGATTTTCGCATAAAATATTTCCCACATTCTGCGCATGAATACGGCTTCTCTCCTGTGTGACTTTTCTCGTGTGTCACAAAACTTGATTTATGTCTAAAGCATTCTCCACATTCAGAACATGAATACGGCTTCTCTCCTGTGTGAATTCTCTGATGTCTATCAAGATGTGATTTATTATTAAAAGATTTCCCACATTCTGAACATGAATATGGCTTCTCTCCTGTGTGAATTCTCACATGTGTAACCAATAACCATTTCTTTGTAAAACATTTCCCACATTCAGAACAGGAGTACGGCTTCACTCCTGTGTGACTTCTCTCATGTATAACAAGCTGTGACTTATCTGTGAAGGCCTTACCACATTCAGAACATGAGTACGGCTTCTCTCCTGTGTGAATTCTCTCATGTATAATAAATTTTGTTTTATTTGTAAAGCATTTCCCACATTCAGAACAGGAGTACGGCTTCTCTCCTTTGTGACTTCTCTCATGTCTAATAAGGTTTGATTTATATGTGAAGGTCTTCCCACATTCAGAACAGGAGTACGGCTTCTCTCCTTTGTCTTTTCTTTGTGTAGAAGAATCTGAGCTTTTAGTAAGTTGCTCGTCACACTGAAATCTTGTCTCCACTTCGTCACCTGGAATTGTGGTAATGATCTGAGATTGCTCAGGAGAGGGCTCCCCATGATTAGGGGGGTTATATGATAGTGAAGTACTGGGAATACCAGGAAGTAATTGAAGGGTAATGAGGTTTTCTCCATTAGATGGCTTCCTGGTCTCTTCTTCTTTACAATTTAGTGATAAACTGTTATCCTCACAAGGATTTCCTATAAGGATGAAAGATAGATTGGATGTGATTTTATTCTACGATACAACAGAGATTTCTACATTTATGTTATGGAGCTCAGAATGAAGACTCTAGTCAGTGAAAGTCTGTAATAAGGAAGACAATTACATGTCATAACATTAACACAATGATGGGTAAAGTGAGTAACACTTATACACTGGTGACATGGGCACAAGTCAGGGATGGCATAGATCAGACTGTAAATCAACAGTTTATTATCATATATATGCATTACTTAACAAGATAGTTTCAATAAAAATATAAATCTTTAATTTCCTTAGTTTGGTATCTTGCCTATGTGGATAGTTCTTAAAGAGAACCTGACGCCAGGATTTACCCCCTTAATGTACCACCAGTGCCATTTCACCCTCGTAGCAGCTTCCTATTATGCCCTTAGTGTAGGAAAGTGTTCATGCAATTAAAAATAGAGTTTTCATATTTCAGTACCGTATGACAATGAGATTGACTAGTCACAGAGGAGGCCCTACATCCAGGAGCAGTGGAGCTCCAGCCACAGTGATCATGTCCACACCATACCTAAGGGCAAGATAGGAAACTTAGGAAGAAGACTGAAAAAGCACAAGATACATTAAGGGTGTAAATCCTAATTTCAGGCTCCCTTTACCCCCTTCACAACACATGATGTAACTGTATGTCATGATCAGGAAGAGGTTCAGACAAAATTGATGTATAGTTACGTCCGGAGTCGGCCATAGACTGATGACTAGCGGACATTTTACAGCACGGAGCGCTGGTTACATTGATATTATTACTATGTTTTATTGGAGATTTGCTGGCTTGTCAGTTTAAGGTACAAAAGGGGAAGGAGTGGTAACAATGTGTCATCCTAGTTGGCCCCTGGACTCCAGTGTAATCAGGACTATATTACCATTCAATGTCCTGAATCTGGTGGGGGGTTGTGAGTCATTGTTCCTCCCTGCAGGGGGTCTCCTGGGTACACACCTGTGCAGACTGGACGGAGACTTCATTGAACTTCTTTTACTTTTGGAATTGAATGTACCTGATGGGTAAAGGGGTTGGGTGTGCTGATCTCTAGGGGGCCGATACCAAGAAAGGGCAGAAAAGAAGAAGACACATGCTTGGGGGGAGGTAATTAGTACTATGGATTGGAAGTAAAAGAATCTGTGTTGAGGTCCTGAGCTTATGGATGGTCTATAGAGTTTGGGGTTAGATACATGCACTTTGGTTGTGATATCTACTGTCAGGATTTGAGGATCTATCCTAAGGTTTATCGTGGAGCTGGATACATGTGCTATGGTCGTGATATCCATAGTCTGGAGGAACATAAGGACTATATTGCCAGCTGGTTTCTGATCTTGTGTAATGGGTATTGCCATGTGGCCATCTACCTGGAGTTACAGTAATACCATGAACGGATACAAATATAACGTGTTGCATCGTTACCCTGCCTCGGTGATTATTACAACCCACAACTTCAGATCCTCACACCCCTGATGGTAGATTCACTATAATGAGGCAGAGGGATTCACCTTGGACTCAGTCTGTCCTATGATCCGGCAGTGTCTGTGTTTTCAGTGGTGCAAATAAGTGTGGTTGGCCACAGTTTCGTGGACATCACTGACCAAAGGCCAGACGGAGTCCAGAGTAACTCTGCTGCCTCATTATAGTGAATGGATGCATTGGAGGTGTCATCTGAATCACGTCATTTAGATGGAAACTCCGATGTAAGTGCTCAATATAGAGCCCAGGATAAATGTGAGCCAAACTTTTATGTAATATGTTCCCAGTAAAAGCTTCAACTCAATCAACACAACACAAAAACAATTCTCCGCTCAAGTTCGTCATCTGTCAATGAAAATATTGTGGATTTTCACGTTACTGGTAGCACAAAGGCTCTGGAAAAGCTCTACAGCTCCCTCCAAGATAAATCTAAAGCATTCTACACTCCCAAATCTAAATGTCCCCTCCCTTCTGAGACCCACAGTGTGCCGAAACCACATTTATCATCCACATGTTTAGTAGTGAGGAAGCCCGCCTAATGTACAGAGTGTGTATCTCCAGATGCAAGAGCTGGGCACAATGTACAGGCACTACAATGTACAGGCACTATAATGTATAGGCACTGCAATGTATTGGGCACTACAATGTACTAGGCACTGTAATGTATAGGCACTACAATGTACTGGGCTATAAAAAGTACAAGCAATGTAATGTACAGGCACTGCAATGTACAAGCATTACAATGTACATGTCACAAATTGGGAGCTGAGGGAATCAGGTAACTAGATGGTGTGATGGGCATAGGGGTCGGGGGAGCCTAATCTGACCCTGATGCTGGGGTCCCTCGCTCGCTCTGATCTCGGAGGTACCACTGATGGTGAGGAGGTCCGAGCCGCTACCCTTTTACCCTAAGCTCCTAATTATCCCTAAGCTGAGAGCCCTTACCTCCACCCACGGGTCAAGGATCACAGCTACTCCCAAGGAAATAGAACTCCAGGAGAGACTTCAGCACAGCAGCAAGGCGTCTTCTCAGCTCAATGACCAAGAGTAAACTAACTCTATTAACGGCGTCTGACAGAGATGAGGGAAGGCTATTTAAAGCCAGGGGGAGGGGATTCCAGGGGATTCACACATCAACCTTTCAACGAGCAGCTGAACATAATAGTGAGTGCAGCTCTGGAGCACAACACAGGACGCAAGTCAGGATCAAGGCCTTCACATCTATACCTCATGCAGCTCTTAAGGTACCGTCACACACAGATATCTCTGGGAGACATTGCTTGCAACTCACTGGTTGCAGTGAAATCATGGACACATTGTTCTATTTGTACATGGCAACAAAATGGAACAAAGTGTCCATTATTTCACTGCAACCGGAGAGTTGTAAGCAATGTCTCCCATAGATATCTCTGTGTGTGACGGTACCTTTAAAGATAAGCAACACACAAAGCAGCATCCAGCAATGTCAGCGCAATCTAAGCACGTAACAGTACAGGGCACTGTAATGTACAGGGCACTACATTGCACAGGACACTACAATGTACGGGGCACTACAATGTACAGGGCACTACAATGTACAGGACACTACAATGGCAGATTTGAAATTTTCACTCAGCGACATTCATTCCCATTTGTTTCTGGATTCAAAATTGTCAGTACACCTGTAGAAACATTCCCAGAGGGGTGTAATTTACAAAATGGGGCCAATTGGGGGATTCTGTTCTTCTGGCATTTAGGGGCTCGGTATATGGAGTCCACAAACTATTCTAGGAAAATCTCAGCTCCAAGAGTGGAATAGCGCCCCCCAATGGTATAGAGTCCTGTGTCACCTGTGGTGTCAATATGATCACTGCTCCCTAGATGAGGTCAGTGAGAGGTTTAGTTGATATAATGGGGTCACTTATGGGGGATTTCTGCTGTTTGGGCCCCTCAGGGGCTCTGCCAATGTGACATGGCTCCCGCCAACCATAACAGTAAATCTACACTATAACATGGCGCTTGTTCCCTCCTGAGCTTTGCTCCGAGTCTCCAGAGTCGTTCCCAATTACATGTAGGATATTGCCGCACTCAGGAGAATAAACAATCTGCAGGGTCCGGTTTTGCCTTTATAAAAATGAAAAATTGGGGGCGAAAACAATATTTTAGTGGTAAAATTGTAATTATTCTTTCTACACCGCCCGATGGTATTACATTCTGTGAGGCCCCTGTGGTGGGAACATGGTCCCTGCACCCCTAGATGAGTTCATTGAGGATTGTAATTACTTATGGGGGATCTGCTGTTCTGGAATGTCAGGGGCTCTGCCAATGTGACCTCACCTTTACCCCTTCACAACCAGCCATTTTCTGTTTTTTCCTCCTTTACTTCCAAAAGATAAAAAATTCTTCTCCTGTCCCTGCCCTTATACTATAATGATAAGATGCACAGAGCGGTTTCTGTACCTGTAATTCAGTGACACTGAAGCTGCTCTTTTCTGCTCCCCATCCACTCTGGGACGTTACATCACATATCAGGAGGCATGGTCTGCTTAATGCTGTTGGTATAAGACAGCCCCCAGATAATAATAGGTGGTGTGGTCTGTTCCATGCTGTGGGTATAGGCCAGCCCCTTGATAATAGCTGTGGTGGCTGTGTGCACTCTGTGGCCATGCCCCGTTATCAGGGTGCTGGTTTATACCAACAGCATGGAGCAGACCACGCCCCCTGTTATTATGAGACTGGATTATACCAATAGCATGGAGCAGACCACACCCGCTGTTATCAGGGGGCTGGCTTATTCCAACAGCATGGAGCAGATTACACCCCCTGTTATCACGGGGTTGGATTTTACCAACAGCATGGAGCAGACCACGCCTCCTGTTATCAGGGTGCTGGCATATACCAACAGCATGGAGCAGACCACGTCCCCTGTAATCAGGGTGCTGTTTTATACCAACATCATGGAGCAGACCACGCCGCCTGTTATTGGGGTGCTGGCTTATACCAACAGCATGCTGCAGACCATGCCCCTATTATCAGGGGGCAGGATTATACCAACAGCATGGAGCAGACTATGCTCTTTGTTATCAGGGGGCTGGCTTATACCAACAGCATGGAGCAGACCACGCCCCCTGTTATCAGGGGGCAAGATTATACCAACAGAATGGAGCAGACAACGCCTCCTGTTATCAGGGGCTGGATTATACCAACAGCATGGAGCGGACCACGCCTTCTGTTACCAGGGGCTGTATTATACCAACAGCACGGAGTGTTGTGAATTCATTGGAGCTCCCTCCGGTGGTTGTTGCTGGTGATGCAGCTGACTGTGTGGGGTTCACAGGTGATGGTGATGATTGGCAATCTGGCTCTTGGAGCATGTAATGGTTTTAAGTGGATCAATTCTTGCCAGTTGTCTTTGGTTCCTGGAGGAGTTCATATCTCTCTTGTTTCTCCTGCTCTGTGGAGATCTTTGCAAGATAAGTGAATGGTTATTTGATATTTTGTGGCACACTTTTGTGTGCTTAAGAATCTGCTTGTTTTGTTTTATTCTGAGATGTGGGTTTGCAATTTAGTCTGTATATTTGTCTATCTGCTCTCAGTTAGGAAGTTTTATTCCTAGGAATTTTACCATTCACCATTACCATCTGTTATTCCAGTTCTGCGGACATTTGATTCATAGAAGACTGCAGATATAGAGGGCGACGGAGTCTTAGTGACTCAGGGTAATTTTTGTAATATCTGCTGTTGGTGGTTTTTGATAGTGTTTTATACTGACAGCAATAGTATTCTATCCTGTCATTCCTATATAGCTAGTGCGGCCTCTTTTGCTAAACCTTATACTCTGCCTGTTTGTTTTTCCTTCTCTTGTTTCCCAGTTAATATCTGTGGGGGGCTTGCTATTCTTCTGGGGTTCTGCTCTGAGGCAAGATAGCTTTTCCTACATCAATCTTTAGGAGCAGTTAGTTCTCCGGCTGTGCAGAGGTGTCTAGGTTTGGTTAGTTACATCCCACTGCTACTTCTAATTTCGGTGTGTAGTCAGGGATTGTGGTCAGTATCCAACAACTTCTGTGGAATCTGAATGTTACTCCTGAGTCATTGGATCATAACAGAGCAGACCACGTCCCCTGTTATCAGGGTGCTGTTTTATACCAACACTATGGTGCAGACCACGTCCCATGTTATCAGGGGGCAGGATTATACCAACAGAATGGAGCAGACCACATTCCCTGTTATCAGGGGCTGTTTTATACCAACAGCATGGAGCAGATCACGGCCACTGTTATCAGGGGCTGGATTATACAAACAGCATGAAGTAGACCACACCTCCTGTTATCAGAGGCTGGATTATACCAACAGCATGGAGCAGACCACTCCCCTGTTATCAGGGGGCTGGATTATACCAACAGCATGGAGCAGACCACACCCATTGTTATCAGGGTGCTGGTTTATACCATCAGCATGGTTCAGACCACGTCACATGTTATCGGGGTTCTGGCTTATACCAACAGCATAGAGCAGACTGTCACGAAGACTTAGTCAGGACCTGCAGCTCTCTGGCGCCCCCTTAGCCTGCTGGCCAAACCCGGTATTGCCAGAGGATAAGAAAGGAGCCCAGCTGCCCTAATTTATGTAGTCTACTGTGGCACGTGATGTGACAGGATGTATATATATATACCACCAGTACCTGCCAGGAACGTATATATACCTCGATCCAGTCACCCTCAGGCCCACAATATCACATAAATACAAAAATGTTATGCTGCCATCATCGATCTCTTACAGGTGGATCGGTAACCCGTATGATAGCGTAAAACGAACAGTGAGGTCGTGAGAGCTCGCTCATAGAACAAGGAGATCGAGACTAGTAAATTATAATATTTTACTCCCAAAGATGGCAGTGCTTATATAAAAGATTTACAGGATATTACATATGAGACAATTTACATGTATGCATAAACAGTTATAAAAAATAAAATGAATAAAATAAGAAATGGTCAGACCTTGCCACGCGGGTGACAAGCTTAGGTCCGTGGCGGGCTGGCTCCCCAGAAAGGTATGATTCCTCTACACAACGATAGAATTGCTATGTCCGGGCATCGGGATGAAATCACCCAAAAATGGCTGCTCTGGTTTTAATAAAGGCAGGGAACCTGTAGATCCCCCTCGTAGAGTTACCACTCCCTGGTAGGAGGGTCCTCTGAGACCTCCTCTTTCACCATGCTTAATAAATCTTCATTCTTCATATCTGGGGATGGGGTGGGCCCACATCCATGGTACACACCTCATGTTTACTTTCATTTAATTCGGAGAATATGGATACCAAATATGACCAATGTATGAGGTTCAGAAAGCCAGAACTCATTCCCCAGGTTCCTGAGTGTTACACAGGTATACAAGGCATATCATTAAATGCGCAAAAAGGTGAATAATCTAAAAATATTAATTATGTGTATGTGGCATAAACGGGTCCTCTTAAATCTGACATTCACAAACTAGAATTCAAGACAAAGAACTTTTTGGCGGGAGAAGAAAAGATGCACTCAGCTTTGCTTTGGTATTTACGACCCGTCGTAAAGGTTCGACTTGGAGGATGGTGAAGCCAAAGTCTATGCAAGTCCTGTGCAAGTGAACAGTCTTGCTCTGGGGGAGGGTGCACACATCTCAAAATCATGAGAACATATCAACTTTTCCTGACACAGACTATGCCTCCTGTTATCAGGGGCTGGATTATACCAACAGCATGGAGCAGACCACGCCCCTTGTTATCAGGGGCTGGATTATACCAACAGCATGGAGCAGACCACACCCCCTGTTATCAGGGCTGGATTATACCAACAGCATGGAGCAGACCATGTCCCCTGTTATGAGGGTGCTGGATTATACCAACAGCATGGAGCAGACCATGTCCCCTGTTATGAGGGTGCTGGATTATACCAACAGCATGGAGCAGACCATGTCCCCTGTTATCAGGGTGCTGGATTATACCAACAGCATGGTGCAGACCATGTCCCCTGTTATCAGGGTGCTGGATTATACCAACAGCATGGTGCAGACCACGCCCCCTGATCTCGGACAGCAGAGGTCTATTATTTTATGTGTGCTATTATCTGCAGTGCTGACGTCACACCCTGCAGAGAATCACTAACAATATTTATTACTTTCCTATTCTCCTCCATTACATTAGAATTAGGGCTAATGACCCGTCTACACCACCAGGGAAGATTAAAAATATAGGAAAAATATGTTTCCTACTTTCAGCTGTGTAAATCTAGGGAGCGTCTTATGGTAAGGAGGATGTTGTAGTCCGAAAAATAAATTGGAAATAATTGAAACCATTTTCTGCACATCACTAGGAGCCTTCTGTGGGATTCTCTGTATTTATTCACATTAGAGACTCGGATGGACGATTTCTAGACGACATTTTGTTTGTCTGTAAAGACCGAGAGTGAAGATTCTTCTAAAGGGGCGTCCCAACATCACAATGTCTCTTATAATAATGGAGGCATCATTGTTTGGGATAATGTAACTTATTTTTAAATTCTGTCCTATTTTGCACATATCACCCCCTAATGATGACCCTCCAGGTCACGTGATATCACACAATGGTCATCATCCACCGCTATCATCCCATACCAGTCATCACACACCCATCATCACCCTCCCGTCATCATCACCCGCCCGCCATCATCGCCTGCCCGCCATCATCGCCCGCCCGCCATCGTTCCATACCTGTGATAACATCTCCTGGACTCTCCTCCTTCCCGTCACTCACACACGGCTGATCCCCCTCGTCATCACTTCTTCTGTCTCATCCTCCACTTTAATAATAATCAGATCTTCCCCCTGATAGATCAGATGTAATAATCAGTGCAATATAAGAGATCCCCAAAATCTATGACCTCTATGACGGCAGGACCAGGAAAGCCCCCAACCCTCCATATAGATACAGGGCTCAGCCCCATCTACCTGGTGACTCTCCGGGACATTGTGATCCTCCTCTGGACAGTCCTGGGGATACAGAGGACGGGGACATCTCTCTGGGGGATTTCTCCTCCTGGATCCATCTGTGGAGACACAGAGACTGAATACATGACCGGCCGTGGATCTGTCTATATAGGAGACACTTCTCTGAACACCAGAACTGTTTACAGTTGTGGCCAAAAGTATTGACCCCCCTGCAATTCTGTCAGATAATACTCAGTTTCTTCCTGAAAATGATTGCAATCACAAATTCTTTGGTATTATTATCTTCATTTAATTTGCCTTCAATGAAAAAAACACAAAAGAGAATGAAGCAAAAAGCAAAACATTGATCATTTCACACAAAACTCCAAAAATGGGCTGGACAAAAGTATTGGCACCCTCAGCCTAATACTTGGTTGCACAACCTTTAGCCAAAATAACTGCGATCAACCGCTTCCGGTAACCATCAATGAGTTTCTTACAATGCTCTGCTGGAATTTTAGACCATTCTTCTTTGACAAACTGCTCCAGGTCCCTGATATTTGAAGGGTGCCTTCTCCAAACTGCCATTGTTAGATCTCTCCACAGGTGTTCTATGGGATTCAGGTCTGGACTCATTGCTGCCACCTTAGAAGTCTCCAGTGCTTTCTCTCAAACCATTTTCTAGTGCTTTTTGAAGTGTGTTTTGGGTCATTGTCCTGCTGGAAGACCCATGACCTCTGAGGGAGACCCAGCTTTCTCACACTGGGCCCTACATTATGCTGCAAAATTTGTTGGTAGTCTTCAGACTTCATAATGCCATGCACACGGTCAAGCAGTCCAGTGCCAGAGGCAGCAAAGCAACCCCAAAACATCAGGGAGCCTCCGCCATGTTTGACTGTAGGGAGCGTGTTCTTTTCTTTGAATGCCTCTTTTTTTCTCCTGTAAACTCTATGTTGATGCCTTTGCCCATAAAGCTCTACTTTTGTCTCATCTGACCAGAGAACATTCTTCCAAAACGTTTTAGGCTTTCTCAGGTAAGTTTTGGCAAATTCCAGCCTGGCTTTTTTATGTCTCGGGGTAAGAATTGGGGTTTTCCTGGGTCTCCTACCATACTGTCCCTTTTCATTAAGACGCCGACAGATAGTACGGGGTGACACTGTTTTACCCTCGGACTGCAGGGCAGCTTGAACTTGTTTGGATGTTAGTCGAGGTTCTTTATCCACCATCCGCACAATCTTGCATTGAAATCTCTCGTCAATTTTTGTTTTCCGTCCACATCTAGGGAGGTTAGCCACAGTGCCATGGGCTTTAAACTTCTTGATGACACTGCGCACGGTAGACACAGGAACATTCAGGTCTTTGGAGATGGAATTGTAGCCTTGAGATTGCTCATGCTTCCTCACAATTTGGTTTCTCAAGTCCTCAGACAGTTCTTTGGTCTTCTTTCTTTTCTCCATGCTCAATGTGGTACACACAAGGACACAGGACAGAGGTTGAGTCAACTTTAATCCATGTCAACTGGCTGCAAGTGTGATTTAGTTATTGCCAACACCTGTTAGGTGCCACAGGTAAGTTACAGGTGCTGTTATTTAGAAAAATCATGTGATGCTTCTCTAATTTGTGTAACAGTGTCAATACTTTTGTCCTCCCCCTTTTTTATGTTTGGTGGAATTAGATACAATTTGGCTTTAGCACAATTATTTTTGTGTTTTTTCATTGAAGACAAATTAAATGAAGATAATAATACCAAAGAATTTGTGATTGTAATCATTTTCAGGAAGAAACTGAGTATTATCTGACAGAATTGCAGGGGTGTCAATACTTTTGGCCACAACTGTATGTATCAGGGAGTAAAGTCCATAGTTGTGGTCCTCACCACCGGCACCGAGGTCCCAGCACATTGTGGACCTCATGTATGAAGTGATAATCAGCGAGGACAAAGCCTAACGCTCTCTGCTCTGCACTCGGAGGATGAGGACCCTGAGGAGAGGAGAGAGAAGACCTCGTCCATCAGATGAAGGAGGAACAAACACAACTTCTCCAAGTATCGTCTCCACCAGGGATGGGACCACCGAGGACCTGGAGAAAGCTGCACGTTTCTATCCATCAGTTTCTTGGATAGGATTGAAACCTTGATAATGACTCCTAGGATTGCTGTGTCCTATAGGTGGCGCTAGAGACCCCATACTCTTCACCTGGAAAGAGAACATTTGCATATGTTATTTCCCAGGGAGCATTGCACGGCCTATAACTCTCCGTACTCAGAAGTGACGCTCTCCTGGAGGAGAATCATTATCCTCTATAGAGAGGAGGCGCGGTGACCCGACCTTCTCCTCCAGTATGGAAAGTTCTGTGCTTCTCCTCCTGCAGAGCGAGTGATGAACACTGGGGGCCGGGGAACTGCTGGAAACCTCCATGTCACACTGATGGCCGATCTGCCCCATCTCTATGTCAGGGCAGCGGCTCGTGTTACATGGTCTGAGGGAGGCTCCGGGGTGGAGATTTATACAGGACTTTATGGAAGAAGGAGAATGAAAAGGAAGATCACACAAGTGTCAGCCAAGAAGAAGCCGAACATCCAAATACAACATGGAGCCTGCACCGATTCTGAGGGACGGACGAGCGACAGCGGATCAGGGGAAAAATCATCTATAAATCACCCCGGATCTGCCTGTGTAATAATCCACAACAGGATAGGAGAGAGAGAACGGGGAGGAGAGAGAGAACGGGGAGGAGAGAGAGAACGGGGAGGAGAGAGAGAACGGGGAGGAGAGAGAGAACGGGGAGGAGAGAGAGAACGGGGAGGAGAGAGAGAACGGGGAGGAGAGAGAGAACGGGGAGGAGAGAGAGAACGGGGAGGAGAGAGAGAACGGGGAGGGGAGAGAGAACGGGGAGGAGAGAGAGAACGGGGAGGAGAGAGAGAACGGGGAGGAGAGAGAGAACAGACAGACAGGAGAGAGAGAGAGAACAGACAGACAGGAGAGAGAGAGAGAGAGAACAGACAGACAGGAGAGAGAGAGAGAGAGAACAGACAGACAGGAGAGAGAGAGAGAGAGAGAGAACAGACAGACAGGAGAGAGAGAGAGAACAGACAGACAGGAGAGAGAGAGAGAACAGACAGACAGGAGAGAGAGAGAGAGAGAACAGACAGACAGGAGAGAGAGAGAGAGAGAACAGACAGACAGGAGAGAGAGAGAGAGAGAACAGACAGGAGAGAGAGAGAGAGAGAGAGAACAGACAGGAGAGAGAGAGAGAGAGAGAACAGACAGGAGAGAGAGAGAACAGACAGGAGAGAGAGAGAGAGAGAGAGAACAGACAGGAGAGAGAGAGAGAGAGAGAGAGAGAGAACAGACAGGAGAGAGAGAGAGAAAACAGACAGGAGAGAGAGAGAGAGAGAGAGAGAACAGACAGGAGAGAGAGAGAGAGAGAACGGACAGGAGAGAGAGAGAACGGACAGCAGAGAGAGAGAACGGACAGCAGAGAGAGAGAACAGACAGCAGAGAGAGAGAACAGACAGCAGAGAGAGAACGGACAGAGGAGAGAGAGAGAGAGAGAACGGACAGGAGAGAGAGAACGGACAGAGGAGAGAGAGAGAGAACGGACAGCAGAGAGAGAGAACGGACAGCAAGAGAGAGAGAACGGACAGCAGAGAGAGAACGGACAGAGGAGAGGGAGAGAGAGAGAACGGACAGGAGAGAGAGAACGGACGAGAGGAGAGAGAGAGAGAACGGACAGGAGAGAGAGAACGAGAGAGAACGGACAGGAGAGAGAGAACGAGAGAGAACGGACAGGAGAGAGAGAGAACGAGAGAGAACGGACAGGAGAGAGAGAACGAGAGAGAACGGACAGGAGAGAGAGAACGAGAGAGAACGGACAGGAGAGAGAGAACGAGAGGAGAACGGACAGGAGAGAGAGAACGAGAGAGAACGGACAGGAGAGAGAGAACGAGAGAGAACGGACAGGAGAGAGAGAACGAGAGAGAACGGACAGGAGAGAGAGAACGAGAGAGAACGGACAGGAGAGAGAGAACGAGAGAGAACGGACAGGAGAGAGAGAACGAGAGAGAACGGACAGGAGAGAGAGAACGAGAGAGAACGGACAGGAGAGAGAGAACGAGAGAGAACGGACAGGAGAGAGAGAGAACGAGAGAGAACGGACAGGAGAGAGAGAACGAGAGAGAACGGACAGGAGAGAGAGAACGAGAGAGAACGGACAGGAGAGAGAGAGACGAGAGAGAACGGACAGGAAGAGAGAGAGAGAGAGAGAGAGAACGGACAGGAGAGAGAGAGAGAGAGAGAGGAAACGGACAGGAGAGAGAGAGAGAGAGAGAACGGACAGGAGAGGGGAGAGAGAGAGAGAACGGACAGGAGAGAGAGAAGGAGAGAGAGAACGGACAGGAGAGAGGGGAGAGAGAGAGAACGGACAGGAGAGAGAGAGAGAGAGAGAACGGACAGGAAGGAGAGAGAGAGAGAGAACGGACAGGAGAGAGAGAGAGAGAACGGACAGGAGAGAGAGAGAGAGAACGGACAGGAGAGAGAGAGAGAGAACGGACAGGAGAGAGAGAGAGGGGAACGGACAGGAGAGAGAGAGAGAGAACGGACAGGAGAGAGAGAGAGAGAACGGACAGGAGAGAGAGAGAGAGAACGGACAGGAGAGAGAGAGAGAGAACGGACAGGAGAGAGAGAGAGAGAACGGACAGGAGAGAGAGAGAGAGAACGGACAGGAGAGAGAGAGAGAGAACGGACAGGAGAGAGAAGAGAGAGAACGGACAGGAGAGAGAGAGAGAGAAACGGACAGGAGAGAGAGAGAGAGAGAACGGACAGGAGAGAGAGAGAGAGAGAACGGAGAAGGAGAGAGGAGAGAGAGAGAACGGACAGGAGAGAGAGAGAGAGAGAACGGACAGGAGAGAGAGAGAGAGAACGGACAGGAGAGAGAGAGAGAGAACGGACAGGAGAGAGAGAGAGAGAACGGACAGGAGAGAGAGAGAGAACGGACAGAAGAGAGCGAGAACGGACAGGAGAGAGAGAGAGAGAGAGAGAGAACGGACAGGAGAGAGAGAACGGACAGGAGAGAGAGAACGGACAGGAGAGAGAGAACGGACAGGAGAGAGAGAACGGACAGGAGAGAGAGAGAGAGAGAACGGACAGAAGAGAGAGAGAACGGACAGGAGAGAGAGAACGGACAGGAGAGAGAGAGAACGGACAGGAGAGAGAGAGAACGGACAGAAGAGAGAGAGAACGGACAGGAGAGAGAGAACGGACAGGAGAGAGAGAGAACGGACAGGAGAGAGAGAGAGAGAGAACGGACAGGAGAGAGAGAGAGAACGGACAGGAGAGAGAGAGAACGGACAGGAGAGAGAGAGAGAGAGAACGGACAGGAGAGAGAGAGAGAACGGACAGGAGAGAGAGAGAACGGACAGGAGAGAGAGAGAACGGACAGGAGAGAGAGAACGGACAGGAGAGAGAGAACGGACAGGAGAGAGAGAACGGACAGAAGAGAGAGAACGGACAGGAGAGAGAGAACGGGGAGGAGAGAGAGAGAACAGACAGAAGAGAGAGAGAACGGACAGAAGAGAGAGAGAACGGACAGAAGCGCTGGGACATTTGCACAGAAACTGTAGAGCAAACATCTAAAGAAAGAGAAAAAGACTGAAAAAAAAAAAACGAGGACGAAGATTGAAGACTGATGAAGACGAGACGACAGCGGAGAAATGGTGACTCTCAGATCAGAAGAGAAGAACGAGGGAAAATGACGAGAAAGTGAAAACCAGCGATGGAGGGAGGAGATTATAGATTTCTCTTTACTGAAAGGTGATTAATTATATTCTACAAATATAAAGTGGAAAATTCTTGTATCAATGATTGTATTATAGGACGACGCATAAGAGACTTCATCACATCCACCGGAGCCAACAAGGAGCATCGCGTCTCACCTTGTGATGTCACCGGCCGCTGCTCCTCCATCATCACCTCCTCGTACCGGTCCTTGTGTCCTTCTAGATACTCCCACTCCTCCATGGAGAGAAAGACAGCGACGTCCTGACACCTTATAGGAACCTGACACACAATGATACCAACATCACCCAGAATCCTCCAGTGCTGTCCTGTATAATGTCCCAGCAGTCACCTCTCCAGTCATCACCCAGAATCCTCCAGTGCTGTCCTGTATAATGTCCCAGCAGTCACCTCTCCAGTCATCACCCAGAATCCTCCAGGGCTGTCCTGTATAATGTCCCAGCAGTCACCTCTCCAGTCATCACCCAGAATCCTCCAGTGCTGTCCTGTATAATGTCCCAGCAGTCACCTCTCCAGTCATCACCCAGAATCCTCCAGTGCTGTCCTGTATAATGTCCCAGCAGTCACCTCTCCAGTCATCACCCAGAATCCTCCAGTGCTGTCCTGTATAATGTCCCAGCAGTCACCTCTCCGCTCATCACCCAGAATCCTCCAGTGCTGTCCTGTATAATGTCCCAGCAGTCACCTCTCTGCTCATCACGCAGAATCCTCCAGTGCTGTCCTGTATAATGTCCCAGCAGTCACCTCTCCAGTCATCACCCAGAATCCTCCAGTGCTGTCCTGTATAATGTCCCAGCAGTCACCTCTCCAGTCATCACCCAGAATCCTCCAGTGCTGTCCTGTATAATGTCCCAGCAGTCACCTCTCCAGTCATCACCCAGAATCCTCCAGTGCTGTCCTGTATAATGTCCCAGCAGTCACCTCTCCGCTCATCACCCAGAATCCTCCAGTGCTGTCCTGTATAATGTCCCAGCAGTCACCTCTCTGCTCATCACGCAAGAATCCTCCAGTGCTGTCCTGTATAATGTCCCAGCAGTCACCTCTCCAGTCATCACTCAGAATCCTACAGTGCTGTCCTGTATAATGTCCTAGCAGTCACCTCTCCGCTCATCACCCAGAATCCTCCAGTGCTGCCCTGTATAATGTCCCAGCAGTCACCTCTCCAGTCATCACTCAGAATCCTACAGTGCTGTCCTGTATAATGTCCTAGCAGTCACCTCTCCGCTCATCACCCAGAATCCTCCAGTGCTGTCCTGTATAATGTCCCAGCAGTCACCTCTCCGCTCATCACCCAGAATCCTCCAGTGCTGTCCTGTATAATGTCCCAGCAGTCACCTCTCCAGTCATCACTCAGAATCCTCCAGTGCTGTCCTGTATAATGTCCTAGCAGTCACCTCTCCGCTCATCACCCAGAATCCTCCAGTGCTGTCCTGTATAATGTCCCAGCAGTCACCTCTCCGCTCATCACCCAGAATCCTCCAGTGCTGTCCTGTATAATGTCCCAGCAGTCACCTCTCCGCTCATCACCCAGAATCCTCCAGTGCTGTCCTGTATAATGTCCCAGCAGTCACCTCTCCGCTCATCACCCAGAATCCTCCAGTGCTGTCCTGTATAATGTCCCAGCAGTCACCTCTCCGCTCAGCAGCTCAATCATCTTGTTGCTGAGCTCTAGGATCTTCTTCTTGTTCCTCTCATGTATCGGGGAGTGTGGGGGAGGGGCTGTGATGAGGCTCCGCCCTCCTGACTCCTGGAGATGGATGATGGGAGTCACACAGTCCCCCGGTGTCTTCCTCACTATGGTGTAATCCTGTGTATGGAGAGAGAGACACTTATGGTACCGTCACACACTGCAATCTTGCCCGGCGATATAATGCGCGTGTGCACGTTTTTCATGGTCGCCTCAGATCACCAATGGCGGCCTCACACTCCGCAATCTCTCCCTGAAGGTGAGGCGATGTGTCACTCAGGAAGTCGCCTCACCTACAGCGGAAGCAATCCTGGATAATTCCCTCACCGCTTCACACGCCGCAATTGCAATGTGGGCGTACATGTTCAGCTGTGCGAGGAGATACGCGTGCCACAGTGGTTTACACCGCGCCCCAAACACGCTCATTAGACAACACAACAGCTTTACGATTGGTCAGCTGCTCTGGGAGGCGGGCTAATACATGACGTCATTGTCTATCGGAGTTTGCACCAATACACGCTCAAATATGGCGCGGTGTCAACTGACAGCCAATGGGAACACAGTAGCCAGCACCAATCAGGTCAGACGGGGCGCGGACTCCAGCACGCTGAGACACACCTACGGGAGATCATAGGTGACGCTGCTTCCATCACTATCGCCCTATCACACGCCACAACACGGAAATATCACCTCCAGGATTGCGGCTGATTCCTGAGCAGAGCAGAGATATCAGGCAACGGCCGAGAGGTGATTTATTGTTGTGAAAATCCCCCAATCACACGCCGCAACTGTGAGGCAACTTCACAGCGCTGGCTCCGGGGCGACATGTCACCTTATAGATTGTCAGGCGAGATTGGAGTGTGTGACGGTACCATTAGAGAGAGGCGGCATCATGAAATCCCCCAGTAACTACAATGATACAATAAAGCTGATAGAGATGTGGAGGAGTTACCTCTCCGCTCAGCAGGGAGATGATCTCCAGGGTGAGGTGGAATAATCTTCTGCTGATCTCATTCCCGTCCTCGTCCATCCTCGGGGTCATTCAGGAGAAGAAGGGATGGGATCTGGATCACTGGAGGGATCTCGTCCTGCGGCGTCTGTGTGATAAAGGAGAAGATGGGAATCATAGAGGAGAATAGAACGTGAGATACAGAACATCAGTCACTGAGCAGAGAGGAGCAGGTTCTCCGAGCCGTCACTACAAATACTGAGCAGAGAGGAGCAGGTTCTCCGACCACGAGCGATGGATCCTGTAACTAAGGACCGATCACATCTACAAGAGATCACCGACCACGAGCGATGGATCCTGTAACTAAGGACCGATCACATCTACAAGACGTCACCGACCACGAGCGATGGATCCTGTAACCAAGGACCGATCACATTTACAAGAGATCACCGACCACGAGCGATGGATCCTGTAACCAAGGACCGATCACATTTACAAGAGATCACCGACCACGAGCGATGGATCCTGTAACTAAGGACCGATCACATCTACAAGACATCACCGACCACGAGCGATGGATCCTATAACTAAGGACCGATCACATCTACAAGACGTCACCGACCACGAGCGATGGATCCTGTAACTAAGGACCGATCACATCTACAAGAGATCACCGACCACGAGCGATGGATCCTATAACTAAGGACCGATCACATCTACAAGACGTCACCGACCACGAGCGATGGATCCTGTAACTAAGGACCGATCACATCTACAAGACGTCACCGACCACGAGCGATGGATCCCGTAACTAAGGACCGATCACATCTACAAGAGATCACCGACCACGAGCGATGGATCCTGTAACTAAGGACCGATCACATCTACAAGAGATCACCGACCACGAGCGATGGATCCCGTAACTAAGGACCGATCACATCTACAAGACGTCACCGACCACGAGCGATGGATCCAGTAACTAAGGACCGATCACATCTAAAAGACGTCACCGACCACGAGCGATGGATCCCGTAACTAAGGACCGATCACATCTACAAGAGATCACCGACCACGAGCGATGGATCTGTAACTAAGGACCGATCACATCTACAAGAGATCACCGACCACGAGCGATGGATCCTGTAACTAAGGACCGATCACATCTACAAGACGTCCCCGACCAAGAGCGATGGATCCTGTAACTAAGGACCGATCACATCTACAAGACGTCACCGACCACGAGCAATGGATCCTGTAACTAAGGACCGATCACATCTACAAGAGATCACCGACCACGAGCGATGAATCCTGTAACTAAGGACCGATCACATCTACAAGACGTCACCGACCACGAGCGATGGATCCTGTAACTAAGGACCGATCACATCTACAAGAGATCACCGACCACGAGCGATGGATCCTGTAACTAAGAACCGATCACATCTAAAAGACGTCACCGACCACGAGCGATGGATCCTGTAACTAAGGACCGATCACATCTACAAGACGTCACCGACCACGAGCGATGGATCCTGTAACTAAGGACCGATCACATCTACAAGAGATCACCGACCACGAGCGATGAATCCTGTAACTAAGGACCGATCACATCTACAAGAGATCACCGACCACGAGCGATGGATCCTGTAACTAAGGACCGATCACATCTACAAGAGATCACCGACCACGAGCGATGGATCCTGTAACTAAGGACCGATCACATCTACAAGAGATCACCGACCACGAGCGATGGATCCTGTAACTAAGGACCGATCACATCTACAAGAGATCACCGACCACGAGCGATGGATCCTGTAACTAAGGACCGATCACATCTACAAGACGTCACCGACCACGAGCGATGGATCCTGTAACTAAGGACCGATCACATCTACAAGACGTCACCGACCACGAGCGATGGATCCTGTAACTAAGGACCGATCACATCTACAAGACGTCACCGACCACGAGCGATGGATCCTGTAACTAAGGACCGATCACATCTACAAGAGATCACCGACCACGAGCGATGAATCCTGTAACTAAGGACCGATCACATCTACAAGACGTCACCGACCACGAGAGATGGATCCTGTAACTAAGGACCGATCACATCTACAAGAGATCACCGACCACGAGCGATGGATCCTGTAACTAAGGACCGATCACATCTACAAGACGTCACCGACCACGAGCGATGGATCCTGTAACTAAGGACCGATCACATCTACAAGAGATCACCGACCACGAGCGATGGATCCTGTAACTAAGGAGCGATCACATCTACAAGACGTCCCCGACCACGAGCGATGGATCCTGTAACTAAGGACCGATCACATCTACAAGACGTCACCGACCACGAGCGATGGATCCTGTAACTAAGGACCGATCACATCTACAAGAGATCACTGACCACGAGCGATGGATCCTGTAACTAAGGACCGATCACATCTACAAGAGATCACCGACCACGAGCGATGAATCCTGTAACTAAGGACCGATCACATCTACAAGACGTCACCGACCACGAGCGATGGATCCTGTAACTAAGGACAGATCACATCTACAAGACGTCACCGACCACGAGCGATGGATCCTGTAACTAAGGACCGATCACATCTACAAGACGTCACCGACCACGAGCGATGGATCCTGTAACTAAGGACTGATCACATCTACAAGAGATCACCGACCACGAGCGATGGATCCTGTAACTAAGGAGCGATCACATCTACAAGACGTCACCGACCACGAGCGATGGATCCTGTAACTAAGAACCAATCACATCTACAAGAGATCACTGACCACGAGCGATGGATCCTGTAACTAAGGACCGATCACATCTACAAGACGTCACCGACCACGAGCGATGGATCCTGTAACTAAGGACTGTGAGGCACCGCCGGCATGATCCTCATGGCCGGGGTACATCACATGTAGGATCAGAGGATGATCCTGTGCACACTGGCCGGTTTTCCTGTGATGATAATACTGTGTGAACCAACCTGAACACAATGAGGTTTCATGAGCCTAATGAGCGGCAGTGAGAGTGAGATGAGATCGAGGAGTCCATGAGGAATAGGATGTAATGAGTGAGTGCTGACAACCCAGAACACAGGGAGTTAACCTGAGCTGTGTGAAAGGCTGATTAACAGCAGCTGAGGGGGTGTGTCCATGTGGGAGTGGCTGGCACGATAAGAGCCGGCCACCTGAGTGATTGAGAGATTGATCCTGGAAGCTGAGATTGATGCAGATGGAAGCTGAGACCAGCCAAGTGCAGAGCAGTCTAGAGGCTCTGAGTACATGATGGGAGCATGCTAGCTCCATGCCGGTGCCGAGGTCCGGGGTCGTGTCCGCACCTGGAGGGGGAAGCCGTGGTTGACCCATGGATGCTAGACCGGACGTGGTTCACCTCACGTCCGGGAAGGAGCCTGTGGGGATGCCTGGTGGAACCTGGGACACAGGTAGCGAGACCCGGATCCGTGCCCGGTAAGAAAGCAGTTCCCGAGTGATCGTGTGAACTGTGCACCTGGTGTGCGTAGATCATGTTAGGCGAGTATAGACCGCCCTTGGGACCGACTCAGTGGAGTCCGTTAAAGGTCCTGATGAACCGGAATGTATGTAGCCCTTGGAGGCAATTGTATGTAGTGTGCCAGGCGGGCATAGACCGCCTTTGGGTCCGAGTCAGAGTACTCCGTTAAGGGACCCGATGAACTATGTGTATGAGGGCGTAAGTAATGGCCCTGAATGAGAGATGATGACCTATGTAAGACCCATGTATAATCATGTGGAGAGACAGTGACCCAGCTGGTATGGATGATGTTGGAGGCGTTCCGTCCTTGGGACGAGAGGGAGGCTTGCCCTGCTGCTTGCAGAGGGTACCTGTCCCTCAACCACGACCTCTAATGGTGTGGGTGTGCCTGTGGTGCCAGACACAGGGGTAATAGGGCTCCTAGTAGGTATTGGATGAGGTTCCCGTGTACTATGGTTTGCCAGTCCCTGTAATGGGCCATGGAGGAGCCACAGTCCATGGATGTGGGCTGTGAGCAGGTGTGTGATCCATGGACGTTTGAATGATGGATCACATACGGTGTGTAAGGTCCCGGTCAGGCAGGATTCCTGACTACGGGTGAATGTATATCATCATGCTGGGGGGACTAAAGCCAGGCGGCAGGTACCGCCATTGGGACCCACAGGGCCCGTTGAGGCGTATGTAACGAAGGTCAGAAGCAGGGGTTAGAAGGGCTCCCGTACTGGGTAACGCGTGGTTAGGCCGGAGGCCGCAGCCCCACGGGTTACTAGGGTTTGCCAATCCCTGTTATGAACCCGGAGGGGTCATCATCGTACTGTAACTTATGTATAGTGTAAGTAGGCCGGAGGCCGTAGCCACCATGGGAGCTGTTAGTAGAGCTCCAATGGGGACAGAGATGGTTACAGGTCCCGGGTTACTATAAAACGTTATGTGCAATATAAGTGTTATGTGATGTTAAATGTAAATGTATGGTGTATTTATGTAAAGTGTTGTTAATCAATGTGATATGTGTCAAACATGCTACCCGGGTTATGTGATTACTATGTGAAAATAAACGAGTAGACATTGGTTAACCTTATAAACACGTGTTCTTGTCGTTTTGCAAGCGGGTTCCCCGGTTGCTGCCTCACAGGACCGATCACATCTACAAGACGTCACCGACCACGAGCGATGGATCCTGTAACTAAGGACCGATCACATCTACAAGAGATCACCGACCACGAGCGATGGATCCTGTAACTAAGGACCGATCACATCTACAAGACGTCACCGACCACGAGCGATGGATCCTGTAACTAAGGACAGATCACATCTACAAGAGATCACCGACCACGAGCGATGGATCCTGTAACTAAGGACCGATCACATCTACAAGACGTCACCGACCACGAGCGATGGATCCTGTAACTAAGGACAGATCACATCTACAAGACGTCACCGACCACGAGCGATGAATCCTGTAACTAAGGACAGATCACATCTACAAGAGATCACCGACCACGAGCGATGGATCCAGTAACTAAGGACCGATCACATCTACAAGACGTCACTGACCACGAGCGATGGATCCTGTAACTAAGGACCGATCACATCTACAAGACGTCACCGACCACGAGCGATGGATCCTGTAACTAAGGACCGATCACATCTACAAGACGTCACCGACCACGAGCGATGGATCCTGTAACTAAGGACCGATCACATCTACAAGAGATCACCGGCCACGAGCGATGGATCCTGTAACTAAGGACCGATCACATCTACAAGACGTCACCGACCACGAGCGATGGATCCTGTAACTAAGGACCGATCACATCTACAAGACGTCACCGACCACGAGCGATGGATCCTGTAACTAAGGACCGATCACATCTACAAGAGATCACCGACCACGAGCGATGGATCCTGTAACTAAGGACCGATCACATCTACAAGACGTCACCGACCACGAGCGATGGATCCTGTAACTAAGGACCGATCACATCTACAAGAGATCACCGACCACGAGCGATGGATCCTGTAACTAAGGACCGATCACATCTACAAGAGATCACCGACCACGAGCGATGGATCCTGTAACTAAGGACCGATCACATCTACAAGACGTCACCGATCACGAGAGATGGATCCTGTAACTAAGGACCGATCACATCTACAAGACGTCACCGACCACGAGCGATGGATCCTGTAACTAAGGACCTATCACATCTACAAGAGATCACCGACCACGAGCGATGGATCCTGTAACTAAGGACCGATCACATCTACAAGAGATCACCGACCACGAGCGATGGATCCTGTAACTAAGGACCGATCACATCTACAAGAGATCACCGACCACGAGCGATGGATCCTGTAACTAAGGACCGATCACATCTACAAGACGTCACCGACCACGAGCGATGGATCCTGTAACTAAGGACGATCACATCTACAAGAGATCACCGACCACGAGCGATGGATCCTGTAACTAAGGACCGATCACATCTACAAGACGTCACCGACCACGAGCGATGGATCCTGTAACTAAGGACAGATCACATCTACAAGACGTCACCGACCACGAGCGATGATCCTGTAACTAAGGACGATCACATCTACAAGAGATCACCGACCACGAGCGATGGATCCAGTAACTAAGGACGATCACATCTACAAGAGTCACGACCACGAGCGATGGATCCTGTAACTAAGGCCGATCACATCTACAAGACGTCACGACCACGAGCGATGGATCCTGTAACTAAGGACCGATCACATCTACAAGACGTCACCGACCACGAGCGATGGATCCTGTAACTAAGGACCGATCACATCTACAAGAGTCACCGACCACGAGCGATGGATCCTGTAACTAAGGACCGATCACATCTACAAGACGTCACCGACCACGAGCGATGGATCCTGTAACTAAGGACCGATCACATCTACAAGACGTCACCGACCACGAGGATGGATCCTGTAACTAAGGACCGATCACATCTACAAGATCACCGACCACGAGCGATGGATCCTGTAACTAAGGACCGATCACATCTACAAGACGTCACCGACCACGAGCGATGGATCCTGTAACTAAGGACCGATCACATCTACAAGACGTCACCGACCACGAGCGATGGATCCTGTAACTAAGGACCGATCACATCTACAAGAGATCACCGACCACGAGCGATGGATCCTGTAACTAAGGACCGATCACATCTACAAGACGTCACCGACACGAGGATGGATCCTGTAACTAAGGACCGATCACATCTACAAGACGTCACCGACCACGAGAGATGGATCCTGTAACTAAGGACCGATCACATCTACAAGACGTCACCGACCACGAGCGATGGATCCTGTAACTAAGGACCGATCATCTACAAGAGTCACCGACCACGAGGATGGATCCTGTAACTAAGGACCGATCACATCTACAAGAGTCACCGACCACGAGCGATGGATCCTGTAACTAAGGACCGATCACATCTACAAGACGTCACCGACCACGAGGATGGATCCTGTAACTAAGGACCGATCACATCTACAAGACGTCACGACCACGAGGATGGATCCTGTAACTAAGGACCGATCACATCTACAAGACGTCACCGACCACGAGCGATGGATCCTGTAACTAAGGACCGATCACATCTACAAGACGTCACCGACCACGAGCGATGGATCCTGTAACTAAGGACCGATCACATCTACAAGACGTCACCGACCACAGAGCGATGGATCCTGTAACTAAGGACCATCACATCTACAAGACGTCACCGACCACGAGCGATGGATCCTGTAACTAAGGACCGATCACATCTACAAGACGTCACCGACCACGAGCGATGGATCCTGTAACTAAGGACCGATCACATCTACAAGAGTCACCGACCACGAGCGATGGATCCTGTAACTAAGGACCGATCACATCTACAAGAGATCACCGACCACGAGCGATGGATCCTGTAACTAAGGACCGATCACATCTACAAAGACTCACCGACCACGAGCGATGGATCCTGTAACTAAGGACCGATCACATCTACAAGAGATCACCGACCACGAGCGATGGATCCTGTAACTAAGGACCGATCACATCTACAAGAATCACCGACCACGAGCGATGGATCCTGTAACTAAGGACCGATCACATCTACAAGACGTCACCGACCACGAGCGATGGATCCTGTAACTAAGGACCGATCACATCTACAAGACGTCACCGACCACGAGCGATGGATCCTGTAACTAAGGACCGATCACATCTACAAGAGTCACCGACCACGAGCGATGGATCCTGTAACTAAGGACCGATCACATCTACAAGACGTCACCGACCACGAGCGATGGATCCTGTAACTAAGGACCGATCACATCTACAAGAGATCACCGACCACGAGCGATGGATCCTGTAACTAAGGACCGATCACATCTACAAGACGTCACCGACCACGAGCGATGGATCCTGTAACTAAGGACCGATCACATCTACAAGAGATCACCAACCACGAGCGATGGATCCTGTAACTAAGGACCGATCACATCTACAAGACGTCACCGACCACGAGCGATGGATCCTGTAACTAAGGACCGATCACATCTACAAGACGTCACCGACCACGAGCGATGGATCCTGTAACTAAGGACTGATCACATCTACAAGACGTCACCGACCACGAGCGATGGATCCTGTAACTAAGGACCGATCACATCTACAAGAGATCACCGGCCACGAGCGATGGATCCTGTCCTTAGTGATGTAATGAGGTTTCCTAGCAGGGATCTTATCTACTTACATAATTGCCTTGTGTCTTCCCCCCGGTTGTAACGCTGTCACTTCCGTCAGAAGCCACAAGGCAGTTATGTGTCTACATCCAAGTATTGGGTGTAACAATATAGCGACTGCTGGCGGTGGTGCTGCCTGCCACACACACTACCACCACCGGAACCCCGACACCTCCAACCAACCACATACTCTGCTCTCACCCCCCGCTCCGTCCTTTCCCATCGCATACACAGGGGCGAGAGGCACAGGCACACACAGGGGGGGGGAAGAGGCACACACACACACAGGGGGGGGAGAGGCACACACACACACGGGGGAGAGGCACACACACACACGGGGGAGAGGCACACACACACAGGGGGGGGAGAGGCGCACACACACACAGGGTGGGGGAGAGGCGCGCACACACAGGAAGGGGGGAGAGGCACACACACAGGGGGAGAGGCGCACACACAGGGGGGGGGGGGGGGAGAGGCGCACACACAGGGTGGGGGAGAGGCGCACACACAGGGTGGGGAGAGGCGCACACACAGGAAGGGGGGGAGAGGCACACACACAGGGGGGGGGGGAGAGGCACACACACGGGGGGCGAGAGGCGCACACAGAGGGGGGGGGGGGGGAGAGGCGCGCACACACAGGGGGGGGGAGAGGCACAGGCACACACAGAGGGGGGGGGGGGAGAGGCGCACACACAGGGGGGGGGGGGGGGAGAGGCGCACACACAGACAGGGGGGGGGGGGGGGAGGCGCACACACAGGGGGGGGGGGAGGGGCGCACACACAGGGGGGGGGAGGGAGGCACACACACACACGGGGGGAGAGGCACACACACACAGGGGGGAGAGGCACACACACACAGGAGGGAGAGGCGCACACACACAGGGGGAGAGGCACACACACACAGGGGGGAGAGGCACACACACACAGGGGGGAGAGGCACACACACACAGGAGGGAGAGGCACACACACACGGGGGGAGAGGCACATACACAGGGGGGAGAGGCAGGCAGCACAGACACCTCCTCCACATCTAGTTCTTCCCTCCTGCAGTGGAGCCTTTGTATAATCACCTGTATAGAGGAGGACAGGGAATCTTCCTCCACCTACAACCAGGACGGATCTGCTGCACTGTGAGAGCTGAAGGACCTGTGATGACCTCATCAGTGTCATGTGATCAGGGGGTGGAGCTTAGGTGATGTCAGTGTCATGTGATCAGGGGGTGGAGCTTAGGTGATGTCCGTGTCATGTAATCAGGGGGTGGAGCTTAGGTGATGTCCGTGTCATGTGATCAGGGGGTGGAGCTTAGGTGATGTCAGTGTCATGTGATCAGGGGGTGGAGCTTAGGTGATGTCAGTGTCATGTGATCAGGGGTGGAGCTTAGGTGATGTCAGTGTCATGTGATCAGGGGGTGGAGCTTAGGTGATGTCAGTGTCATGTGATCAGGGGTGGAGCTTAGGTGATGTCAGTGTCCTGTGATCAGGGGGTGGAGCTTAGGTGATGTCAGTGTCATGTGATCAGGGGGTGGAGCTTAGGTGATGTCAGTGTCATGTGATCAGGGGGTGGAGCTTAGGTGATGTCAGTGGACGGCTGTGTTCTAGTGATGGGCAGTCCGGCTCTTTTTGATGATCCGGCTCTTTCGGCTCAAAAAACGGCTCTTTTTTACAATAATCCTCTGCTACAACCTGTGATGAATACAGAACCTCCACTGTACAGTGAGAACCTTATTCTACACCTCTGTATGTATCCAGTGAAGCAGTAAAGACTGTTATTAGCATTATTGTTTCCTCAGATTGTCAGCTCTTCAGGACAGGGCCCTCACTCCTCTTTTGTATTCTCATCTTTTATTGCTTTCTAATATGTGGTGTTTTTTGTACATGTCCTTATTAGTAAATGCTCTGATATGTGTCAGTCCTAATTCTTAAATATAAAGGTTGCAATTACTGTGCAACATACACTGTACACACTACACACATTGTACACACATACATACACACATCGTACACACATACTGTACACACATTGTACACACATACTGTACACACTTACATACACACATTGTACACACATACTGTACACACTTACATACACACATTGTACACACATACTGTACATACTACACACATTGTACACACATACTGTACACACTTACATACACACATTGTACACACATACTGTACATACTACACACATTGTACACACATACTGTACACACATACATACACATACTGTACACACATACATACACACATTGTACACACATACTGTACACACATACATACACACATTGTACACACATACTGTACACATATACATACACACATTGTACACACATACATACACACATTGTACACATACTGTACACACATACATACACACATTGTACACACATACTGTACATACTACACACATTGTACACACATACTGTACACACTTACATACACACATACTGTACATACTACACACATTGTACACACATACATACACACATACTGTACACACATACTGTACATACGTACATACTACACACATTGTACACATACTGTACACACATACATACACACATTGTACACACATACTGTACATACTACACACATTGTACACACATACTGTACATACTACACACATTGTACACACATACTGTACACACTTACATACACACATACTGTACATACTACACACATTGTACACACATACTGTACACACTTACATACACACATTGTACACATACTACACACATTGTACACACATACTGTACACACATACATACACACACTGTACACACATACATACACATACTGTACACACATACATACACACATTGTACACACATACTGTACACATATACATACACACATTGTACACACATACATACACACATACTGTACACACATACATACACACATTGTACACACATACTGTACACACATACATACACACATTGTACACACATACTGTACACACTTACATACACACATTGTACACACATACTGTACATACTACACACATTGTACACACATACTGTACACACATACATACACATACTGTACACACATACTGTACACACATACATACACACATTGTACACACATACTGTACACATATACATACACACATACATACACACATACTGTACACACATACATACACACACATTGTACACACATACTGTACACACATACATACACACATTGTACACACATACATACACACATTGTACACACATACACACACACACATTGTACACACATACTGTACACACAAGATATACACACACATATATATACACACACATATGATAAATACACACACACACAAGATATACACACACGATATATACACACACGATATATAACACACACATGATATATACACACACATATGATAAATACACACACACACATATGATATATACACACATATAAATACACACACGATATATACACACACATATGATATACACACACATGATATATACACACACGATATATACACACACACATGATATATATACACACACATGATATATACACATATGATATATATACAACACACACACGATATATACACACACACACGATATATACACACACATGATATATACACACACACATATGATATATATAACACACACACGATATATACACATATGATATATATACACACACACGATATATACACACACACATGATATATACACACACGATATATAACACACACACATATGATATATATATACACACACGATATATACACACACACATGATATACACACACACATGATATACACACACACACACACATATGATATATACACACACACATGATATATAACACACACACGATATACATACACACAATATGATAAATACACACACACATAGATATATACACACACATGATATACACACACACACAGCGCCTTCCACTAAACATTGAAGAGATGGATTTTGTAAGATTTTCTCTTTTTTTTATACCAGAAAAAAAAACTGGGTTAAACACCAGTCCTGGATGTCAGTAGGCCAACTACACTGGGCACTATGTGCTGACTTCCTACTACACTGGGCACTATGTGCTGACTTCCTATTACACTGGGCACTATGTGCTGACTTCCTACTACACTGGGCACTATGTGCTGACTTCCTATTACACTGGCACTATGTGCTGACTCC
The DNA here is from genome assembly GCA_033576535.1 of Allobates femoralis. Lineage (NCBI taxonomy): Eukaryota > Metazoa > Chordata > Amphibia > Anura > Aromobatidae > Allobates > Allobates femoralis. Next base: position 867,783,484 of record JARQOC010000003.1, on the reverse strand, counting down.
CTATTACACTGGGCACTATGTGCTGACTTCCTACTACACTGGGCACTATGTGCTGACTTCCTACTACACTGGGCACTATGTGCTGACTTCCTATTACACTGGGCACTATGTGCTGACTTCCTACTACACTGGGCACTATGTGCTGACTTCCTACTACACTGGGCACTATGTGCTGACTTCCTATTACACTGGGCACTATGTGCTGACTTCCTACTACACTGGGCACTATGTGCTGACTTCCTACTACACTGGGCACTATGTGCTGACTTCCTACTACACTGGGCACTATGTGCTGACTTCCTATTACACTGGGCACTATGTGCTGACTTCCTATTACACTGGGCACTATGTGCTGACTTCCTATTACACTGGGCACTATGTGCTGACTTCCTATTACACTGGGCACTATGTGCTGACTTCCTATTACACTGGGCACTATGTGCTGACTCCCTACTACACTGGGCACTATGTGCTGACTTCCTATTACACTGGGCACTATGTGCTGACTCCCTATTACACTGGGCACTATGTGCTGACTTCCTATTACACTGGGCACTATGTGCTGACTTCCTATTACACTGGGCACTATGTGCTGACTTCCTATTACACTGGGCACTATGTGCTGACTTCCTATTACACTGGGCACTATGTGCTGACTCCCTATTACACTGGGCACTATGTGCTGACTTCCTACTACACTGGGCACTATGTGCTGACTTCCTATTACACTGGGCACTATGTGCTGACTCCCTATTACACTGGGCACTATGTGCTGACTTCCTACTACACTGGGCACTATGTGCTGACTTCCTATTACACTGGGCACTATGTGCTGACTTCCTATTACACTGGGCACTATGTGCTGACTTCCTACTACACTGGGCACTATGTGCTGACCTCCTATTACACTGGGCACTATGTGCTGACTTCCCATTACACTGGGCACTATGTGCTGACTTCCTATTACACTGGGCACTATGTGCTGACTTCCTATTACACTGGGCACTATGTGCTGACTTCCTATTACACTGGGCACTATGTGCTGACTCCCTATTACACTGGGCACTATGTGCTGACTCCCTATTACACTGGGCACTATGTGCTGACTTCCTATTACACTGGGCACTATGTGCTGACTCCCTATTACACTGGGCACTATGTGCTGACTTCCTATTACACTGGGCACTATGTGCTGACTCCCTATTACACTGGGCACTATGTGCTGACTTCCTATTACACTGGGCACTATGTGCTGACTTCCTATTACACTGGGCACTATGTGCTGACTTCCTATTACACTGGGCACTATGTGCTGACTCCCTATTACACTGGGCACTATGTGCTGACTTCCTATTACACTGGGCACTATGTGCTGACTTCCTATTACACTGGGCACTATGTGCTGACTTCCTATTACACTGGGCACTATGTGCTGACTCCCTATTACACTGGGCACTATGTGCTGACTTCCTATTACACTGGGCACTATGTGCTGACTTCCTACTACACTGGGCACTATGTGCTGACTTCCTATTACACTGGGCACTATGTGCTGACTTCCTATTACACTGGGCACTATGTGCTGACTTCCTATTACACTGGGCACTATGTGCTGACTCCCTATTACACTGGGCACTATGTGCTGACTTCCTATTACACTGGGCACTATGTGCTGACTTCCTATTACACTGGGCACTATGTGCTGACCTCCTATTACACTGCCTCTATATACAATTATTGAAGCTGCACCTATATCTCTCCACGTTTTGCCTAAAATCCTATTCCTTACCCAACAACAGCTCTATTCTCCCCCTGCAGTGTCCTCCTGACTAAAGACTGAGAAGATGATCAATGATGATAAACAAGCTGAGTCCTCCTACACATCCCATATGCCAGATAAGGTCAGGGAAACTTAACCCATAAACATGCTGCTGGTCTTGTGCCCACTGCCCTGAGGAAGAAACAATGTGTGTGTATAGCTTTAATTGGGAGAAGGGGCTTCCGCCATGTGTTGGAAACTTTGTTTACACTTCCAGTGTTAGCTCACTTATCTCCTGCTGCTCCTCCCAGTCACTGTCAGGCTTAATAAAGCTGCCAGCAGAGGGGAAAAAAAAACAAAAAAAACACGGCTCTCTGGCTCGTTCACTGTGAAGAGTCGGCTCTTATCAGTCACATGAAAGAGCCGGCTCAATGTGTCGGATCGTTCGCGAACGACACATCACTACTGTGTTCCCCCAGGACTCAGGGTCTCCGGATCGTGGAAATAGAGAATGTTCAATATGGGACCGATTGTTGTCACATTGTGTGAGGATCCTGTGGATCATAGTGATCCCTGTACCCCGAGATATGATCCTGGAGGGATCTAGTCTCCACAATCAGATCCCTTGTGTGGGGGATCTCTGGTGATCAGGTGAGGGCTCCGGCCGTCATCTATTCCACACACATTTGTGTCCTAATGTCACATTCCTCTTCCTGTTCTGACTCCGCCCATTTGTCCTCCTGTTCTGACTCCGCCCATTTGACCAAACAGAACTTTCTCTACATGTGGGGAATGACCACACTCACAATAAAGTGGGTCCGGGGCAGACACAGGCTGGAGGGGCCCCTGTGCAAGACATTTATAGGCTTCACCCCCTTCATAGTGCAACAAAGTTATGTAAATCTATAGATTGTAATATTATAAATGCTGAGGATTATAGTGCGGGGAAATCTGCAAATATCATGGACTGTATATATATAATACTGAGGCTATGCGGGGCTGTATATATAATACTGAGGCTATGCAGGGCTGTATATATAATACTGAGGCTATGCGGGGCTGTATATATAATACTGAGGCTATGCGGGGCTGTATATATAACACTGAGGCTATGCGGGCTGTATATATAATACTGAGGCTATGCGGGGCTGTATATATAATACTGAGGCTATGCGGGGCTGTGTATATATAATACTGAGGCTATGCGGGGCTGTATATATAATACTGAGGCTGTGCAGGGCTGTATATATAATACTGAGGCTGTGCGGGGCTGTATATATAATACTGAGGCTATGCGGGGCTGTATATATAATACTGAGGCTATGCGGGGCTGTATATATAATACTGAGGCTATGCGGGGCTGTGTATATAATACTGAGGCTATGCAGGGCTGTATATATAATACTGAGGCTGTGCGGGGCTGTGTATATAATACGGAGGCTGTGCGGGGCTGTATATATAATACTGAGGCTATGCGGGGCTGTATATATAATACTGAGGCTATGCAGGGCTGTATATATAATACTGAGGCTATGCGGGGCTGTATATATAATACTGAGGCTATGCGGGGCTGTATATATAATACTGAGGCTATGCGGGGCTGTATATATAATACTGAGGCTATGCGGGGCTGTATATATAATACTGAGGCTATGCGGGGCTGTATATATAATACTGAGGCTTTGCGGGGCTGTATATATAATACTGAGGCTTTGCGGGGCTATATATATAACACTGAGGCTATGCGGGGCTGTATATATAACACTGAGGCTATGCGGGGCTGTATATATAACACTGAGGCTATGCGGGGCTGTATATATAACACTGAGGCTATGCTGGGCTGTGTATATAATACTGAGGCTATGCGGGGCTGTGTATATATAATACTGGAGCTATGCGGGGCTGTGTATATAATACTGAGGCTATGCGGGGCTGTGTATATATAATACTGAGGCTATGCGGGGCTGTATATATAATACTGAGGCTATGCGGGGCTGTGTATATAATACTGAGGCTATGCGGGGCTGTGTATATAATACTGAAGCTATGCGGGGCTGTGTATATAATACTGAGGCTATGCAGGGCTGTGTATATAATACTGACGCTATGCAGGGATGTATTTATTATCTGGAGGCTACTGCTGGGATGTATATATCATTGAGAGGCCAGTTGTAGCATCCAAATAATGTATACAGCCCAGCACAGCCTCCAAATAACACATACAGCCCAGCACAGCCTCCAAATGACATCTATAGCCAGCACAGCCTCCAAATGACATATATAGCACAGCATAGCCTCCAGGTAATGTATACAGCCCAACACAGCCTCCAAATAACATACATAGTCTAGCACAGCCTCCAAATGACATATATAGCACAGCATAGCCTCCAGGTAATGTATACAGCCCAGCACAGCCTCCAAATAACATATTATTATTTATTTATATAGCGCCAGTAGATTCCATGGCACTTTACATGATGAAAGGGTAGACGAAGACAAGTTCAATATATATGTGTAGTCTAGACGAACAGGAGGGGAGCGGATCCTGTCCGCGAGGGGTCACAGTCTATGAGGGACTGGTGGGGATACAGTAGGAGGGGGTAGTGCCGAACATGAGACGGTGCGGTGGACAGGGTCTCATTGCAGATTGTAGGCTTGTCGGAAGAGGAGAGTCTTCAGGTTTCATTTGAAGGTTCCCAGGGTAGGCGAGTGCCTGATGTGTTGGGGGAGAGAGCTCCAGAGGATAGCGGATGCACGGGGTAAATCTTGTATGCGGTTGTGAGAGGAAATAAGAGGGGAATAGAGAAGAAGTTCTTGGTAGGAATGTAGATTGCGTGAGGGTAGGTATCGGGAGACCATCTCAGAGATGTATGGGGGGGACAGGTTGTGGATGGCTTTGTAGGGCTTGGCAGAGGGGAGAGAATGGGGAGTAGCGAGAAGACAGGTGAGTGAGTTGGACAGCGAAGTTTAGGATAGATTGGAGAGGTGCGAGGGAGGTAGCAGGTAGGACGGTTAGCAGGAGGTTACAGTAGTCAAGGCGGGAGATGATGAGAGCATGAACAAGTGTTTTAGCCGTGTCGTGGTCAAGGAAAGCGCAGATCAGGGAAATGTTTTTGAACTGGAGTCAGCAAGATGGCGAGGGCTTGGATGTGAGGCTTGAAGGAGAGGGTGGAGCCTAGGATAACCCCAAGGTATTTAGTGTGGGGGAATGGGGAGAGCAAGCAGTCATTGACTTTAATGGATATGTCAGGTAGAGGGGGAGAGCAACTTGAGGGGAACACGATGAACTCAGTTTTGTCAATGTTCAGTTTGAGGAAGCAAGCAGAGAAGAAAGAGGTGATGGCGGACAGGCAGTTTGGAATTTTGGATAGTAGAGAGGTAATGTTGGGCCAGATAGATGGAGCTGGGTGTCGTCCGCATAGAGATGGTACTGAAGGCTGTGGGACTTGATGAGTTGTCCTATGCCGAGGGTGTAGATGGAGAATCGTAGGGATCCCAGAACCGAGTCTCTGAGGACACCGACAGGGGGTAGGGCAAAGAGGAGGTGTGGGAGTGGGTGATGGTGAAAGTCCGGTCAGTTAGAGGGAATGGCCAACGGTGTTGAAGGCGGCAGATAGGTCAAGGAGAAGGAGGACTGAGTAGTGTCGCTTGCTCTTGGCGGTGAGTAGGTCGGTGGTGACTTTGGTTAGGGCTGTTTCAGTGGAATGGTGGGAACGGAAGCCGGGTTGTAGGCGGTCAAAGAGGGAGCAGGAGGAGAGGTGGGAGGACAGTTCAGAATGGATGTGTTGTTCAAGTAGTTTTGAGGCAAAGGGGAGAAGAGATATGGGGCGATGGTTAGAAACAGATGCTGGATCGAGGGAGGATTTTTGGAGGATGGGTGTGATCAAGGCATGTTTGAAGGATGAGGGGAAGACACCGATAGTAAGTGATAGGTTGAAGAGGTGGGTTAGGGCAAGAATGAGGACTGTGGTGAAGTTCAGGATGAGGTGGGAGGGGAGTGGGTCGAGGGCATAGGTGGTGAGGTGTGATCATGACAGAAGGAGGAAAGTTGATCCTCTGTCATGATGCAGAAGCTTCCTTTGGACAAGGAGGGTTGGGCGGCGTTGGTGGAGGGCCGGGGGGACGGTGGGTGAAACCTTTCTCTGATTTTGTCGATCTTCTGTTTGAAGAAAGAGGCAAAGTCATTGGCAGAGATGAGGGGAGAGGGAGGAGGTGCATGGGGTCAGAGTAGGGAGTTGAAAGTTTTGAATAGTTGTTTGGGGTTGTGGGACAGGACGATAATTAGAGATGAGAAGTAGGCTTGTTTTGCGTCGGTGAGTGCGGTCTTGAAGGCAGAGAGGTCTGTTTGTACATGGTAAAGTGCACCACGCAGCACAGCCTCCAAATGACATATATAGTCCAGCCTCCAGGTAATATATACAGCCCAGCACAGCCTCCAGGTCATATATACAGCCTCCAAATAATATATACAGCCCAGCATAGTTTCCAGGTAATATATACAGCCAAGCTAATATGTATGTAACATATATAGCCCAGCATAGCCTCCAGGTAATGTATACATCCCACAACAGCCTCCAGGTAATATATACAGCCTAGCATAGCCTCCAAAGAACATATACAGCCTAGTACAGCCTCCAGGTAATATATATAGCCACTCCCCCTTTCCATAATGCTCTCCCCGATATGCATCCCCCTTCTCAATAGTGCTTCTCCGCCTATGTGGCCCCTCCATGCATGCAGCTTCTCCCCCCCCATGTAGCGCCCCATTCATGCAGCTTCTCCCCCCAATTGGCCCCCCATTCATGCAGCTTCTCCCTGTATCTGGCCCCCATTCATGCAGTTTCTCCCCAAATGTGCCCCTCCTTGCATGCAGCTTCTCCCCATGTGTCCCACCAAATCATGCTGATGCGCCCTCCCAATACATGCTGCTGCTTTTCTACGCATTTTCTCCAGCCCTCAGGCACTTTTACCTGGAGCAGGAGGATCCGATTCCATTCTGTCTCACAGTGCTGCAGCGTTGTCATTTCCGGGTCAGGGAGAGCTCAAGCTGATCTCCTACCTCAATGGACACAGAACCCGGAAGTGACAGCGCTATCAATGTAGCATCCCAGTACTCAATGGATGCTGGGATGCAGCCACCGCACCCACCGTCCCGCCACATCCACCCAAGCAGGGTCGGCTCAAAGTTTTTGTGGGCCCCAGGCAAAAGTCTCAGTGGGCCCCTTTAGCACATACTTCTGTATGTATATGTATATATATATATATATATATATAATATATATATATATTTTTTTTTTAATAAAAGTTGTGGACTGTAACATATATATGTGTGTATATATATCCCACAAATATTATCCCTACCGCGCTGTCTCTCCCCTCAGTGTGTTGTCTCTCACCCTTGTGTGTTGTCTCTCACCCTTGTGTGCTGTATCTCACCCTTGTGTGCTGTATCTCACCCTTGTGTGCTGTATCTCACCCTTGTATGCTGTTTATCCCCCCATATGCTTGTCTCTCCCCCATAGACACTGTCTCTCCCACCCTGTGCGCTGTCTCTCCCCCCTGTGCGCAGTCTCTCCACTCTGTGCCTGTCACCTCTTATGCGTTGTTTCTCCTTTTGGGTGAAGCTGAGAAGCGGCCCCTGAAGTAAGGGGAATCCGGAATAGTGCACCGGACTATTGTTGTCTACGTTTTTTGGCCAAATAAATCCGTGTGCCGTGACCAGTGGTGCTGGATCCCGTGTCTTTGCCTCCCTGACGCCGCTACACCTCACACTACAGATATTTCACGTTCATTCCACACCTAAAATGCTCAGGTAACATAATATACACCTGGTTATATGGGATATGTGTTCATTCTCCTATTATCTACAGATATTTCATCTTCATTCTACACCTATAATGCTCAGGTAACATAATATACACCTGGTTATATGGGATATGTGTTCATTCTCCTATTATCTACAGATATTTCATCTTCATTCTACACCTATAATGCTCAGGTAACATAATATACACCTGGTTATATGGGATATGTGTTCATTCTCCTATTATCTACAGATATTTCATCTTCATTCTACACCTATAATGCTCAGGTAACATAATATACACCTGGTTATATGGGACATGTGTTCATTCCATGTCTTAGATACCCAAGAAACCTTTTATACATCTACATAATGTTTCTGTAATAAGTTATTATCTTCATTCTTTTTATTTATTCCTTTTCTTCATTCTTTTTAGTACGTCCCCGCTGAATTTACAGCTCCTGCTCCTTACACTGCAAATACCTGTTAATTAATGGCCGCCGCTGCTCGGAAGTCCCTCTCCTTACCGGCAAAACGGAGGGGAACACAGCCTGCTCCGGGACCCGGCGGTGTGGCACCCTCAGGAGCGGGTATATCCAGGTATCTCCGCAGCACAGGCTGGCGGGCCCTGGGAAAGTCTCCCTCCAAGATGGCGGCCGCGCCAGGCTCTGTAGTTCTCTCCAGCCCGGACACCGTGGGAATCCCTCCCCAGCTGGCCAGAGAGACACAGGGGATGATTGAGGAGCCAAGACACAGGGGATGATTGAGGAGCCGGGGAATACCGGTGGGACACAGTCTGTACGACCATCAGGTACTTTGGCTGCTATGCACCCTGCGGTGGCTCCTGCCTCCCTCCAGACCCAGAGACACCTTGTAGACTCTGCTGCTGTGGCTGCAGCATTCACACAGTCACAGGGGAATGGAACCCAGGAGTTGCCGGCTCAGGGGAGGAGAGGAGAAGCTGGGACTTTGGAGCTGCTGGAGATCCCAATGACTCTCCGCATAGTGAACCCCCCAGGCTGTGATGGGGGGGGCCAGAGGGGTCAGAATTACACGGGGTGCAGGCTCATGGTGGTACATCTCCTCCTCCTGGCTCTATGGAGCTTTGTGTTACACCGCAATCAGCAGTAAACAGGAAGACCCTAGCTAATGATGCCCCCCCAGTGATCTCTACAGGCAGCCAGAACCACAGGGAGCTCCTGATGCCTGAGGGCCCTTCGTTCCAGCAGCATGGCATGCCAGACCCGGAACCCAGGGGACCCCCCACATTAGAAGACCAAAATAGTAGCCATCAGCCTTTGGTCCTAACGCCCACAGGATCTAGCCCTTTTCTACCCCCTCCCTCCGTCTCAGCACCAGGTAGGGGAATCTGGGAGGATTTCAAGGCCCGTATTGCCAACCTTCCTACGCGGGAGGAAATAGACAGTTTTGTGTCTAAACTAGAATCATCTTTTAAAGTAGAGACTAAAGCCATACGGGCAGAGGTCAGTCAGCTCACCAGCAGAGTCGTTGCCTCTGAGTCATTATCTGACGACTTTGCCAAACGTATTAGTGCTCTCGAAATGCAAGCAGTGGAGCAATCAGCCCGTACAGAATATGCCCTGGATCTCACGGAAGACCTCGAAAATAGGGATCAAAGGAACAACGTTAGGATTCGGGGTCTTCCAGAATCGATCTCCCCAAGACAATTGAACGCTACTCTAAGGAGCTTCTTGAACAACATCAGAGATAAACCAGAGGACTTTGATCTCGAATTTGATAGGACACATGGGTCTCTTGGCCCTCCTCCGTCTGAGGGCGAGAGGCCTAAGGATGTCGTTTGCCGGATTCACAATTATCGGGTGAAAGAAGAGATCTGTATGAAGGCACTCACGTTTCAGGGTCACAATATCCTACTACTGGCACACCTCTCCCGCCGCACCCTTTTGAAACGTAGAGGTCTGCGCCCTCTCCTCGAACTTCTTCGCTCCCATGACCTTCAATATTCCTGGGGCTATCCCTTTTGCTTGCAGGCACGTAAGGAGGGTCGACTAGTAAGCATGTCACACCCCAGAGACATTCCCAATTTTCTTCACCAGTTGGAGATAGATGACCCCGGCATCAGAATTACTAGTTGGCCCACTGCACCCACAGGAGTTGAGTTTGGGCTCCCACAGAGGGTCCCAAATCGGAGGCGACGACGTAAACGGAGACCAACCAACCGCAGGGATCCGTCCGACTTCGACCAACAGGATCGCGGTTGACTCCTGTTTTGAACAATATCTTAGGAATACTTCATTCCCATGAAAATATGTTGTTGTTTTTTTTGAAGATTGAGGGGAGGGTGACTTTGGGAAGGTTGTCATTGACTTGCACCTGTTACTACGCAGAGGTCTACCTGATATTGATCCCTCTCAAGCTTCACTTGGGCTATTGCCTAAGACTGCCACATACGGAGGGATATCCTTGCAGTGGTTATACAAGTTGTTACCCATTCTAGGTTTAAATTCAGCATGTTCTGTTAAGAATATATGAGTTATTTTTTTTATTTTTTTCTCTTTTATTTTTTATTTTTATTTCTATTTGGCTTTGTAAAGCAACGATTCATTGATACAGCATTGCGGTGGGGGACCTCAATCCGTCTACCGGAAAGGACACGCACCTCCAAGGGGCTCCACATCTTGCAGGCAAGAGTGGGAAACTTATATTTCCCACACCAGGAAGCCAGAGCTCTTCTGGTTTCTCCTTCCTTTCCTAGTTTTAAATTCTTTATCCTTACATACTCATATTTCAATTTTCTATTCTTTACTCTTCTAATACCCTCTTTCTTTCTTCCACTTCTACCGCCTTTCCTTCCTAACTCTTCCTCCCTCTCCCCTCCCCCCTCCCCCATTACCCAGACATCAGTGCGGTACCCTAATATTTCCAATATCCAATCCTTTCACATTATTAACCGCATCTCAACAGTACAATGACTTCTTTAACAGTATGCACGCTAAACGTGAGAGGGTTCAATACTCCTCAAAAAAGATCACAGATCCTATATGACCTCCACAAACAACACGACCAAATAATCCTCTTACAAGAAACTCACTTTAGATCGGACTCGATCCCCACTATCCAGTGGCGTGACTAGAGTCCGAAGGGCCCCGATGCGAAATTTGGACCTGGGCCCCCCCCCTTCCCCGCGTGCCTACATTGGTCAGATGTACAGGCCCCATGCAGTGGCGTAGCAATTGATTGTGGCGCCCGGGGCGGTCGAAAAATTTGCCGCTACTGCTGCCCCTTCGGTCGTTGATATTCCGGAAGCAATGTCTATAATGATTTAGGATCAAGTCTGTTAAGTTAAAGATTACACCATCCACATGACTACATCACCAGAACCACCGGCAATACAATAACACATTACTAGAACCCCTGTCAGTATATTGCCAGAACCATTGTCAATACAGTAATACATCACCAAAACCAGTCAATACATCATCCCATACTGTTCACCCCATATGTCCCATGCAGCTCATTCTCCATCCATATGTTCCATGCAGTTTATACTCCCAACCCCCCCCCCATACCCCTCCCATGTTCCACGAAGCCTGTCCCTCATCCATGTAGCTTCTCCCCTACGTTCCATGTACCTTCTCCCCATCCACCCATCCATCCATCTTCTGCCCCCTTTTCCATGCCCCCCTCCTCCATCCATCTTCTGCCCCCTCTTCAAAGCCGCCTCGTCCATCCATTAATCCATCCCATTCGGCCCCCTCTTCCAAGCTGCCCCATCCATCCATTCGGCCCCCTCTTCCAGGCTGCCCCATCCATCCATTCTGCCCCCTCTTCCAGGCTGCCCCATCTATCCATCTATCCCATTCTGTCCTCCCCAGGCTGCTATCTTTGGCTGTAACAGCGCCTTACCTGACTCCACGCTCCTGATTCCAGATCCCTCATCCCAGCAGCTTCTTCCTCTGCGGCTCCCTGTCTCCAGCTCGCCTGCACTCTGCACCAGCACCAGGCACCCGGACCACCCCTGTGTACATCCATATCCCTGCACCCCTGTCCCATTCATATCCCAGCACCCCTGTCCCATCCATATCCCTGACCCCTGTGCCCCATCCATATCCCAGCACTCCTGTGCCTCATCCATATCCCAGCACCCCTGTGCCCCATCCATATCCCAGCACCCCTGTGCTCCAACCCTGTGCCCCATCCATATCCCAGCACTCCTGTGCCCCATCCATATCCCAGCACTCCTGTGCCCCATCCATATCCCAGCACCCCTGTGCCCCAACCCTATGCCCTATCCATATCCCAGCATTCCTGTGCCCCATCCATATCCCAGCACCCCATCCATATCCCAGGTACCCTGTGCCCCATCCATATCCCTGTGCCCCATCCCTGTGCCCCATCCATATTCCTGTGATGTGCCCCATCCCTGCACCCCTATGCCCCATCCCTGTGCCCCATCTTCGGCTGTTCCCAGCTACTAGAGCACAGCACGAATCGATGCACAGTGTACTGACACCGGCATTGAGGCTGTACCCGCCCTGCCGCCTGCTCCTCACACACTTACCCGGCGCAGTGCTGCCTAAGCCACTGCCGTCGGATGTGCTGCTCGGGCGGGAACTTCAAATCCCCGTCTCTGCTGCCGCACCCACACACAAGTGCCGCCTGGGGCGGACCATACCCCTCACGCTACGCCACTGGCCCCATGTAATGTTCTAAATCCTATAAAGACTCACAAATTGACCTCTCTCCCCTTCATTATGTGTTACTGTCCCTCATCCTACTATATATGGTCCTCCTCCTGGAATATGTCCTTATCCTAGTATATATGGTCCTCCATTATAGTAGAATGCAGCCTCATAGCCCTTCATATAATATAATGCAGCCTCATAACCCGTCTTATAATATAATACAGACTCCTAGACCTCCAGACAAAATAATGCAGCATCATAGCTCTGCAGATAATATAATGCAGCCTCACAGCCCTCCAGATATACTGCAGCATCACAGCCCTTCATATAATATTATGCAGCGTCACAGCCCTCCGGAGAATATAATGCAGTCTCACAGCCCTCCAGATATACTGCAGCATCACAGCCCTTCAAATAATATTATGCAGCGTCACTGCCCTTCATATAATGTCACAGCCCTCCAGATGTAATGCCGCGTCACAGCCCTCCAGATAATGTAATGCAGCGTCACAGCCCCCAGATAATGTAGTGCAGAGTCACAGCCCCCAGATAATGTAATGCAGTGTCACAGCCCTCCAGATAATGTAATGCAGCGTCACAGCGATTCATATAATATAATGCAGTGTCACAGCCCTTCATATAATGTAATGCAGTGTCACAGCCCTCCAGATAATGTAATGCAGTGTCACAGCCCTCCAGATAATGTAATGTAGCGTCACAGCCCTCCAGATAATATAATGCAGCGTCACAGACCTGCAGATAATATAATGCAGCGTCACAGCCCTCCAGATAATGTAATGCAGCGTCACAGCCCTCCAGATAATGTAATGCAGTGTCACATCCCTCCAAAAGTGATGCAGCGTCACATCCCTCCAGATAATGTAATGCAGCGTTACAGCGATTCATATAATGCAGCATCACAGCCCTTCATATAATATAATGCAGCGTCACAGCCCTCCAGATAATATAATGCAGCGTCACAGCCCTTCATATAATATAATGCAGCGTCACAACCCTTCATATAATGTAATGCAGCGTCACAGCGATTCATATAATGCAGCATCACAGCCCTTCAGATAATATAATGCAGCGTCACAGCCCTCCAGATAATATAATGCAGCGTCACAGCCCTTCATATAATATAATGCAGCGTCACAGCCCTTCATATAATATAATGCAGCGTCACAGCCCTCCAGATGATGTAATGCACCGTCACAGCGATTCATATAATATAATGCAGCGTCACAGCCCTTCATATAATATAATGCAGTGTCACAGCCCTCCAGATAATGTAATGCAGCGTCACAGCCCCCAGATAATGTAATGCAGCGTCACAGCGATTCATATAATATAATGCAGTGTCACAGCCCTTCATATAATGTAATGCAGCGTCACAACCCTCCAGATAATGTAATGCAGTGTCACAGCCCTCCAGATAATGTAATGCAGCGTCATAGCCCTCCAGATAATGTAATGCAGAGTCACAGACCTGCAGATAATATAATGCAGCATCACAGCCCTGCAGATAATATCATGCAGCGTCACATCCCTCCAGATAATGTAATGCAGCGTCACAGCCCTCCAGATAATGTAATGCAGCGTCACAGCCCTCCAGATAATGTAATGCAGCGTCACAGCCCTCCAGATAATGTAATGCAGTGTCACAGCCCTTCAGATAATGTAATGCAGCGTCACAGCTCTCCAGATAATGTAATGCAGTGTCACAGCCCTGCAGATAATATAATGCACCCTCATAGCTCTCCAGATAATATAATGCAGCGTCATAGCCCTCCAGATAATATAATGCAGCATCACAGCCCTTCATATAGTATAACAATAATTCAGCCTCATAACCCTCCATATAGCATACATCTTCCCCACACAGACACACTTCCCCTGTACAACCTGCGCCACTCACCCAGTTACACTGCCCTCTGTACAGCCCTCCCCCCCCCTCACAGACACAGCCCACTGTACACACAAGGTCAAACACGCGGTCTAAACACACACACGGTCTAAAGACACACACACACGCGGTCAAACACACACGCGGTCAAACACACACGCAGTCAAACACACACGCAGTCAAACACAGTCAAACACACACACGCAGTCAAACACACACGCGGTCAAACACACGCGGTCACACACACACACGGTCACACACACACGCGGTCAAACACACACGGCCACACACTGACACACACGGTGACACATACACGGTGACACACACACGGTCACACACACATGGTCACATACACAGTGACACAATGACACACACATGGTGACACACACACGGTGACACCCACACGCACGGTCACACACAGTGACACAATGACACACGGTGACACACACACACTGTCACACACACGGTCACACACACACACGGTCAAACACACACGGTCAAACACAGTGACAGACAATGACACACACAGTGACTGACACTCCCTGTACCGACCACCAGCTGTGATCAGTCTATGTGGCCACCGGGGCCCCCGCTCTACTCCTGACTGAGGTATATGTTGGTTTCAATGCACCGACGCCCAGCTGTTATCAGTCACTGTGGCCCCCAGGGCCCCGCTCACCTCCTGACACTGAGGTCTGTGCTGGATACCCTCTACCGATCTCCCCCCTCTCCAAGAGCTGCAGCTCTTCTGCATTTGTGCTCCCGCCGGCAGCTCCGTTCTGTGTGTGATGAGGTCACATGACCTCATCACAGTGCAGCAGCGGCGGCCGCGGGAGATTTAAAGCGGCCTACCAGTCCTCCGGCACCTGTGATCAGCCGCCTGGGGACCGGCCGGGGAGAGCGTTGCGCAGCGCAGTGACATGGATGCACATCCATGTAACGCTGTCACAGCGGTCGGTGGGTTCCGGGCCCAGTCTCACTTGCGACCCCTGAGACCGCGGATGGTACGCCACTGCCACTATCCCAAACAGATTCTATACCGCATAGACTCACAGCAGCAACTCAGAGTCCAGGTCCAGAGGAGTCTCTATTGGGATTCACAGGAGACTCTCTCATGAGATTGTGGATATGGTAATTGACCTGGGGGGCAGGTTTATATTTTTAAAAATGCGTATGGGCCCAAATGTCTTAACGATTGTTAACTGTTACCTCCCAAACAGAAAGCAACCTGAGGCCTGTAAATCTATTCTGCTGCAGCTTTCCGAGTTCGCTGATGGGAGGAGACTTTAATTTTGTCATGGACTACTTGGTTGACTCCACGTCCAGAACAGGTAAAGTTCCGAGCAGATCCCTACGGTCACTTAAGAGCCTCCTCCGCACTCTGCAGCTTGGGGGCATTTGGCGTATATTACATCCTCAGGGTAGGGACTATTCGTATTTTTCGGCTGTTCATAATTCATATAGCCGTATTGACTTTTTTCTGGTGAGTCACTCGGCTTTGGGGTGGAATCCTGGCGCTAGAATTGGAGACATCCTCTTTTCGGACCATGCTCCCGTGTACCTGAGTTTGGAGTTACCTGATCTCCCTCGTAGGTCATGGTCATGGAGGCTCAATAGTCAGCTTCTGGAGGACAATGTGTGCCTTGCGGAGCTTAAGGAGGATGTACCCGGTTTTGTGTCGGTCCACGGCACAGACGAGACACCCCAACCCTCAAATGGGAGACTTTGAAGTGTATATGGAGGGGAACTCTAATTAAACATGGTGCCTGCCTTAAAAGGAATAGGGCTGAACAGATTGGGTTCCTCCTCTCTCAGATCCACAGTTGGAAATAAATCATAAACGGACATTATCCAAAGTAATTGGGGAGGAACTCATGAGTGAGCGCCTGGAATTAAAAGCTCTGCTTGAGCGAAATTATACACATCGGATGGAGAAATCCAAAAGCTACTTTTATAGTTCTGCCAACAAATGCGGTCGGCCTCTCGCTCGCATGCTGCATCCAGACAGGGACACAACTTTGTTCCTAAAACTAAAAATGAAAGGAATGGAGTTACCCATAACCCAAAAGAAATATTGGAGGTTTTTAGGTCTTACTATAATTCTCTTTATAACATCAAAGGGAAATTTACAGACCTCCCTAGGGAAGATTTAACTAAAAAAATCAAGGCTTATATTGGTTCAACCGCTCTGCCTGTTTTAGGAGAGACTGACATTTTAGCCTTGGAGTCGGACATTGCGGAGACGGAACTTTTAGACGCAATCAAGGACACTCCACTTTCGAAATGCCCGGGTCCAGACGGTTTCACTCCAGTCTTCTATAGGACCCTTCAGGACGTGCTCACCCCACAGCTATTGGCCACATTCAATTCTATATCGGAGGGGACAGATTTTGCCCCACAATCGTTGGAGGCCCACATCACTATTCTCCACAAACCTGGGAGGGATCCAATCTTGGCTTCCAATTATCGGCCCATTTCTTTATTGAATGTGGACATAAAAATTTACTCAAAAATCCTGGCGAACAGACTGGTGCAGTTGCTCCCCTCTATTATTGATGGTGGGTTTTGTCAAGGGCCGGGAGGCCAGGGACAATACTCTGAAAACCCTGCTCTTTATACAGAAGGCTAAGCTACGGCAGCTTCCGCTGTGTTTGTTGTCGGTGGATGCTGAAAATGCCTTTGACAGAGTCCACTGGGGTTTTATGGGGGAAGCACTGCGCCAGATAGGGTTGGGCCCCCGATCCTTGGCTAGGATTTTCTCCTTATATTCCAGGCCATCTGCGAGGGTTCGAGTGAATGGGGCTCTGTCGGACCCTTTCGGTATCGGCAACGGGAAACGACAGGGGTGTCCTTTATCCCCACTCCTATGTGTTGTGGTCATGGAGCATCTGGCAGTGGCCCTGCCGAACAGCGTAGATGTAACAGGAATTCAATTGGGTCAACAACATCATAAAACTGCGATGTTCGCGGATGACCTCCTGTTATTTGTATCCCAACCCCGTGTCTCGTTTCCGAATTTCATGAAGGAATTTGAGGCGTTCGGCTCCCTGAGCAATTTTAAGGTAAAATTATACGAAATCGGAAGCTCTGAATATATCTCTTCCACCTGAGGAACTCTGCCATCTTAGTTCTTCTTTCCCTTTCCAGTGGAAAAAAAGACTCCATTAAATATTTAGGGATATACATCCCCAGCGATTAATACAGTATTGGTCTCCGCAATCATTACGCTGTGATGACACGGGTGGAGGGGCAGCTGGCGGCTTATAGTCCCCTAAAGTTATCGTGGTTGGGCAGAATAAATGTGATCCGTATGGATATTCTCCCACACTTCCTTTATCTCTTCCAAACGACCCCTTTCAAGCTACCTAGGACCTTCTTCACCAGATTGGACTCCTATTGTGTCTGTTTGTCTGGGGAGGCAAGAGACCGAGGTTGAAATTGAAAATCTTAACGGCTCCAAAGAGTTGTGGTGGAATGGGTCTCCCAGACTTTAGAGCCTATAACCAGGCAGCTACACTGGTTAGGTTGCTGGACTGGCAATACAAAGGCACTTTGAAGAAGTGGGTGTCGATGGAGCAGGAGGGAGTCCTGGTCCCGCTACACTATTTGCCTTGGATGACTCCATCTGATGTGGGGTGCCTGGGGATTGAAACAGAACTCACCATGGACTCTGACAGTTTGGCATCCTATAGAATGTTCCTTCTCAAGAGAGGGTACTCTCAGTCCCCTCACACCACTATTTGACAACCCAGCCTTTAGGTAGACGGGAATTCCTTGGTTGCGCGAGTGTGGAGGAGGTTCGGCTCAGACAGCTTATGGTAGACGGGAAACTGCGGTCTTTTTCAGACCTTCAGCAGCAATCTCCTTCTTTACAACTGAAATGGTTTGGAGTATCTCCAGCTCAGGTCATATCTCTCGCCATCGGGTCATTCCTGTAGGGTATGCGCAGTCCTGAATCCCCTGGAAACTAATTTTAACCTTGGGTCGCCCCCTGCTCATGCCATTTCTGACCTTTTATAGATCTATTGTATTGGGAAGGAAACAGGAGGAATGGGCCTATCAGAAGGCATGGGAAAGGGAATTGGGACGTGAACTCACTGCTATTGAGTAGCAGAAGAGCTTCCTCTGTGCCCATTCATTGGCCTCTCCATGTCCAGCTATAAAATTCTGTCCAGGTGGTACCTGTGCCCGGCCAGGCTGCACAGAATCTCCCCTTCACATTCTATCATATGCTGGAGGTGTGAAGCGGCAATTGGTACTGAGCTGCACATCTGGTGGGAGTGTGATGGAGTACATGACTATTGGAGCAAGGTCTTTAGGAACTATACACTGGTGACGGGCAACGTCATACAGGGTTCACCTGAGATGGCCCTCCTTTCCCTTTTACCTGGCTCCATTGGTTATATTAAAAAAAGACCTCCTGCGATTCTTTATTACCGCTGCCCTGGCTGTTATCTCATGTCTCTGGAAATCAAAGGAGCAACCATCCATCCGAGAGTGGTATAAAGAGTTAACTGACACATTCTGCATGGAAGAACTTGTTGCGGAGTCAACGGACTCTCAAGCCAAATTCACTCATATATGGACTGATTGGATATTGTTTCAGGACTCACCCAGCTTTCCAGGATATTTTTCACTAATGAAGTGGGGTTGTCCGTCAGGATGTAACAGACCTGGCTCCGCATTGATGTCTCCCCCCTTTTCCCACTCCCAATTCCCATACTCCAATGCTCTCTGCTTCTTAAATCTTTAGACTCTTCTTTTTCCCACTCAGCCTTGATCTCTCCTTTTTCTCATAATTCTCTTTGACTCTTCATTTATATTTTCTATTTCACATGTACCATATCAGAGCGAGGCTTTTATTCATCTATCGAAACTAAAGGAACGCTTAAGTTGAGCTTTTCCATCAAGATCGGATAGATTGGTTATTATACAGTGTCAAGATGGGGTGTCTCCTCGTTGCCTAGATCTCCAGCATAATGCTTTCTTATCAGACTCCAGGGGAGATGTAACCAGAGACTAATAGCATTGAGCTTATGGCGATGTTTATTTTGAACATTATGAATATTCGATACCCTCTCTATGTATTTGTTTTCATGTACTTTGTTGTCCCAGGCCTGCATCTGGTCATATATGTCGTCTTTAATCTCGAAAATTGCGAGATATCTTCTTTATTTATACTGTTAAAACTTCTTTCTTTACCCAAAAAAATGAGCACACGGACGTAGAGATTGGTGATCAAGATAGAGAGCAACTCAAAATTCAATTGATATGTAATCGCCCTATTGGCACACTAGATTGTAATATATGTACAGGTATTATAAAGATATGGCAGATATTACAGTCAGTTATGCAAATAAAAGATAAATGGGATACCCATAGATTTACAGGCAAATGTAATCAGTTACCTGTTCCTTGGTGGCCACAAGGAGGCAGTGTGCAGCCAACAAGGTTCTTTGGGTATACTCTGGCTTGAGATGTAACAGCGCCTCCTCAGAAGTAATACACAAATCCAGTGGAGGACGGGCATTCGGTTAGTGTGTCGGCCCATGGACTGTCCTGCAGTTCACACCCCCTGGGTTGCGATATGTAATATTCAAAAGCTACTATGGGTCATAACTTTACCTGGGAGCGTTGTGGGTGGAAGATAATGCAGCCATACTTTTCCTTTCCAATGGTAGGACACAGAACCGCTTTGCAGTCATGCCACCAGCCAATATTAAGTTTGGGTAGTTGTCCAGATCTTGGCGCTGGTTTCAGCACCAAGGTGATGGACAGCGGCAGTGCAGTGCATATTGGAGGAGGCTATTGAGTGGGAGCACGTGACCTCCCGCTGCCTCCTGAGGACCGCAGCCAGCCCGCCCCAGCCTCGGACACCACTGCAGAGCTGCACCCAGCCTCCCCAGCAGTAAAGGACCGTACATTCCCATTATAAGACGCACCCCCCACTCTTCCCCAAAATTTGGGGGAACAAAAGTGCGTCTTATAATGCGAAAAATACGGTAATTAACTGGCAAGCAGAAGAAGAAAAAAATCAAAAAATCAAAAACTATCTTTATTTATGCATGCATATTCATAAAGCTGTTAGATATTTATAGGCATAATGTAATATTGACATTATACATATTGGAAATTGTTCTTGTGTTCAGTAAGAGATAAATTAAAATCTTACTTTTCAAAGGGGGTGTACTCATTTATGCTAAGCATTGTTTATTAAAATCTTTAAAACAAAGTGAATATAATTACAATTTCTTTCCTGCATGACTTTTCTCATGTTTTACAAGACTTGATTTGCGTCCAAAGCATTTCCCACATTCTGAACATGAATACAGCTTCTCTCCTGTGTGAACTCTCTCATGTCTCACAAGATTTGATTTGTTTATAAACGATTTCCCACATTCTGAACATGAATATGGCTTTTCTCCTGTGTGACTTCTCTTGTGTGTCACAAGACCTGATGTATTTATAAAAGATTTCCCACATTCTGCACATGAATACGGCTTCTCTCCTGTGTGACTTCTCTTGTGTGTCAAGAGATTTGATTTATATGTAAAGTATTTCCCACATTCTGAACATGAATACCACTTGTCTCCTGTGTGAATTCTCTCGTGTATCTCAAGACCTGATCTACTTATAAAAGAATTCCCACATTCTGCACATGAATACGGCTTCTCTCCTGTGTGACTTCTCTTGTGTGTCACAAGGCCTGATCTATTTATAAAAGATTTCCCACATTCTACACATGAATACGGCTTCTCTCCTGTGTGACTTCTCTTGTGTGTCAAGAGATTTGATTTATCTGTAAAGCATTTCCCACATTCTGAACATGAATACGGCTTCTCTCCTGTGTGACTTCTCTCATGTCT
This sequence comes from Allobates femoralis, assembly GCA_033576535.1. Classification (NCBI taxonomy): domain Eukaryota; kingdom Metazoa; phylum Chordata; class Amphibia; order Anura; family Aromobatidae; genus Allobates; species Allobates femoralis. Next base: position 867,762,483 of record JARQOC010000003.1, on the reverse strand, counting down.
CACAAGACTTGACTTATGTCTAAAGCATTCCCCACATTCTGAACATGAATACCGCTTGTCTCCTGTGTGAATTCTCTCGTGTGTGACAAGATTTGATTTTTGCATAAAAGATTTCCCACATTCTGCGCATGAATACAACTTTTCTCCTGTGTGAATTCTCTTGTGTGTCACAAGATTTGATTTTTTCAAAAAAGATTTCCCACATTCTGAACATGAATACGGCTTCTCTCCTGTGTGAATTCTCTTGTGTGTCACAAGACTTGATTTATATCTAAAGCATTCTCCACATTCAGAACATGAATATGGCTTCTCTCCTGTGTGAATTCTCTGATGTGTATCAAGATGTGATTTAATATTAAAAGATTTCCCACATTCTGAACATGTATACGGCTTCTCTCCTGTGTGAATTCTCACATGTATAACGAATTTCGAATTATTTGTAAAGCATTTCCCACATTCAGAACAGGAGTACGGCTTCACTCCTGTGTGACTTATCTCATGTATAACAAGCTCGGACTTATATGTGAAGGCCTTCCCACATTCAGAACAGGAGTACGGCTTCTCTCCTGTGTGACTTCTCTCATGTCTAACCAACTCTGACTTAAATATGAAGGCCTTTCCACATTCTGAACAGAAGTACGGCTTTTCTCCTGTGTGACTTGTCTCATGTCTAACAAGCTGTGACTTATATGTGAAGGCCTTCCCACATTCTGAACAGGAGTACGGCTTCTCTCCTGTGTGAATTCTTTCATGTCTAACAAGAAGTGACTTATATGAGAAGATCTTCCCACATTCAGAACAGGAGTACGGTTTCTCTCCTTTGTCTTTTCTTTGTGTAAAATAATCTGAACTTTTAGTAAGTTGCTCGTCACACTGAAATCTTGTCTCCACTTCATCACCTGGAATTGTGGTAACGATCTGAGATTGCTCAGGAGAGGGCTCCCCATGATTAGGCGCGTTATATGATAGTGAAGTACTGTGAATACCAGGAAGTAATTGAAGGGTAATGAGGTTTCCTCCATTAGATGGCTTCCTGATCTCTTCTTCTTTACAATTAAGTGATAAACTGTTATTCCCATAAGGATTTCCTATAAGGATGAAAGATAGATTGGATGTGATTTTATTCTACGATACAACAGAGATTTCTACATTTATGTTATGGAGCTCAGAATGAAGGCTCTAGTCAGTGAAAGTCTGTAATAAGGAAGACAATTACATGTCATAACATTAACACAATGATGGGTAAAGTGAGTAACACTTATACACTGGTGACATGGGCACAAGTCAGGGATGGCATAGATCAGACTGTAAATCAACAGTTTATTAACATATATATGCATTACTTAACAAGATAGTTTCAATAAAAATATAAATCTTTAAATTCTATAGTTTGGTATCTTGCCTATGTGGATAATTCTTAAATGGAACCTGACGCCAGGATTTCCCCCCTTAATGTAGCACCAGTGCCATTTCACCCTCGTAGCAGCTTCCTATTATGCCCTTAGTGTAGGAAAGTGTTCATGCAATTAAACATAGAGTTTTCATATTTCAGTACCGTATGACAATGAGATTGACTAGTCACAGAGGAGGCCCTACATCCAGGAGCAGTGGAGCTCCAGCCACAGTGATCATGTCCTCACCATACCTAAGGGAAGGATAGGAAACTTTAGTAGACTGAAAAAGCACTCAAGATACATTAAGGGCGTAAATCCTAATTTCAGGCTCCCTTTATCTCCTTCACAACACATGATTGAACCTAAGGTTTATTGTGGAGTTAGATACATGCTTGGGGGGAGGTAATTAGTACTATGAATTGGAAGTAAAGGAATCTGTGTTGAGGTCCTGAGCTTATGGATGGTCTATAGAGTTTGGGGTTAGATACATGCGCTTTGGTTGTGATATCTACTGTCAGGATTTGAGGATCTATCCTAAGGTTTATTGTGGAGCTGGATACATGTGCTATGGTCGTGATATCCATAGTCTGGAGGAACATAAGGACTATATTGCCAGCTGGTTTCTGATCTTGTGTAATGGGTATTGCCATGTGACCATCTACCTGGAGTTACAGTGATACCATGTACGGATACAAATATAACGTGTGGAATCGGACTGTGGAGACCTGTGTGTCTTAAACAGTGCCTTCCCCCTTCCCACCAGTCCCATAATGACAACACGGACAGGCCTAGATGGGTTAAAACAGGTCGGTCACAGTTTATTAATTTTTCGTGAGCAGAGAAAGGCACTTACATATCACAACGGGCTGATCGCTGAATGCCCTGTCCGCGATGGACAGGCGAGCTGGCCAATGAGCGGTTACAAACCTTTGCCCTTCTCCACATTTTCTGCCACGGAGGATCATGTGTACTCCCTACACAGGACTCCGACCCCCACCCAACACCATAAAGGCCTGCTGCTCTCCATTCTGTAAGCAATATAACAAGGCCAATGTCCGTAAGCAATATGTCAAGACCAATGTTTGTTTGTAGTAATGCTGCGTTTTTTCCTTCCTGTGGGTGGTGATGTACCTCTTAACAGAGCCCAAACGTTGTGTTGACCTGCAGAATCCCATCTTGCTGACACCAATAACATCTCCAGGTAAAAAACTCTAGAATGTTCTCATTACCGTGTAGTATTCGTCGATCTTGTCCAAACATTGCTCCGGCATGTATTATCCAATTCTACCGACACCAATATCTTTTCCGGGACGAATCAGGTTAAACATCCTATATCTGTCCTCCTTACTGTGTAGAAGTGGGCGATTTTGCTCGAACACATAATGGGCTCGTCACCGAGAGCGCTGTCTGTGAAGACAGGCGAATGGCCAACGAGCTGTTATGAGCTTTGGCTTTGTAATATCTCCGCCCCTCATATGGATGATTGATTACCTTAACACATCTTGTAGAAGTAGGTTAACATTCTATGTTCGTTACCGCCAATCAATACTAAATCTGTGACGCCACCGATTGCCGATACTAACAATCGGGCTTGGGTGATGGCAGGAGGAGTGACACCCAGTGATGGTGGGACTCCAGCCCCCGCTCGAGTTAAGGCAGTAGGAGTGACTATGTGATGGAGGGACTCTGGCTCCCGTGCGGGTGATGTGGCCATAGTTGTCACTGGCATGTTTCAACAATATTACCAGCTCCCTGGGGGGGGGGGGCCTATAGCCTCCTGAAATATACAAGATGTGTCAATTCATTTGCAAAAGCGTGTCTCATATATCTTAGGAATTTGGCCCAGTTTTAGCTATATTGAGAATTGCTTTTATGTAAATGAAAGCGTTTGACTACTTTTAGCGGGCATACCGGGCCATCTAGTTAGCGAAGTAGGTGATGGGTACGCAATATTTGGCGACGTAGGTGATGGGTACGCGATATTTGGTGAAGGGGGTGATGGGTGCGCGATATTTGGTGAATTGGGTGATGGGTGCGCGATAGTTGGCGAATTAAGTGATGTTTATGCGATATTTGATATAAGGGCAAAGCGAAGTAGGTGATGGATACTCGATATTTGGCGTAATAGGTGATGGATACTCGATATTTGGCGTAATAGGTGATGGGTACTCGATATTTAACTAGGTGAATATCGTGATGATATTTGATTTTGACGCAAGACGTCGGTGAGTTCACGAGCATATTTTAATTTACCGGCCCAGCAGTGTACAACCACTGAGTGTTGGATTAGAGGTTATTGAAGGAACGAGGGGAGGGGGGGGCAGGTCCTGTGATAGCATCGGTCGTAACCACACGTCCGTCGCTTTGACTCCCCAGCCTAGATTGGGCTGCAGGGCCAGACGCCTTCGGAACTCTTCATCATACATCCGCCAGGCAGAACCACCGTGGGTTTTGTATGAATTATATATGAAATCTTGATATATAAATAATTCTGAGCAGCGTTCCGGATGCTCCTGGCCCATTATACAGCCTAGGACTCCGAATGCTTGTAGCCAGTTGTTCATTGTTTGCGCTATTTTTGGTCTATTTCTCTCATATAAACGATCGCTTGTTTTTGTTTCTTTATCCACTGTCTGTTGGTCGGCTGATAAGAACGACCATATATCAATATAATCATTATTCCATATTCTGTGTCTGGTTTCTGGGTCTACGTGTGCGCCTAGTGGGCTAATGCCGCAGAAGAACAGATCTTTGTGTTCGCTCGCTAGTTGAGGGGCCGCTTTGGTGTTAGTTGATCCAGTGAAGTGTTGTATTAGAGCTGTAAAGGCTGAGACTAGTTTGCCTCTATTAGTGTTCTGCGCGTTGCTATGTATGGTGTTGCCTAAGTTTGTTGTGAAAAGCACATCGCCATGTGACGCAGGAGGAGCGGCTCCCAATGATGGAGGGACTCCAGCTCCCGCTCGGGCGATGGCAGGAGGAGCGTCTCCCGGTGAGGGAGGGACCCCACTCCCGCTCGGGCGATGCTCTGGTACCTACTGGTGGAAGCTCTGGGAGATGGAGACGGATGTCCCCTGCTGACACTCAGTGATGGATCCTGTGGCAATTGTCGTGTTGTGTGTACCTGAGACTGCCTATCGGGGCTCTCAGATGTGCCGGACCATCCTGATGAGTATGGGGAACGGCATCTAGAGGTCCGAGACCTGTGGCAGCTCCTACATGAGTTGTGTCTCCGGTAGTAGTGTGAGACACGCCTGTCAGAGGGACGGCGGGAATGATGGCGGGAGTTGTATGAGGAGGATCTGCGGCGTCTATCCCTGCGTCTGCTGGGACTATGGGATGTGCTGGGGGCGATTGAAGCATTTTGGGGTGAGGTAGTGGGGCTGTTACTATGATGTAACGTGTCTCGGGATGTGATGGGACGTGCGGAGGCGTTACTGTAATGTGCTGTGGTATGCGCAGCCTCGCTGTGTTTGGCGTTATTCGCCTGTGTGTATGAGGCGGCCGCGTGAGGTGTATACGGTGTACTATGTGGTGCTTGTACTGAGGGGGTAGTATGTGGGGGTAGCAGTGGTGATTGGTGCACTTTCTTTATTGACTGTGTCCCTGTCCTGGTGATTTAGCTGCAGGGCGCTCTCATCGGTCAGGTTGGGCCGATCAGCGCGCTCTGCTGCTGCACTGTCAGTCATACTCTGCCCTGACTCCCTGTCCCCCAGTGCAGTCATCACATATGATCCTGCGGGAGGGGAGGAGGTGGCCGGGCACTTCCGCTGGAGAGCGCTCTTCTCGGTCAGCTTGGACCGGTCAGGGCGCTCTCCAGCTGTATGGGATCTCCCCTGCCCTGTCTGTGGAGGCATCGCATCGATGCCATCAGCAGGGAGGATGTTGGCCGGGCACAAGATCGCTGAGACATGCGGGGGGACAGTGGGCGGCGATGCACCTGGCCGGATGTGATGCGGCGGAAGGGGCGTGGCTAATATCGGCTCCCGGACCCGGCGCTTACTGGCTGGTTTTCGGGCGCCACGGGGGGCCCGCCGCACGTGGGGGACCGCACCATGCCTCCTCTCCTGCCGCCCATGGCCCGATGCCTCTACGGCACTCTGGAGCCACTGTGGAGGGCGAGACCGCCGGGTACCCCGCCGGCCTGCCTGGACCGGGTCAGGACTGGCGGCAAGACCGCCAGTGAGGGACGGGGGGCCAGCGGGGAGTGCAGCAGATGACTGCGGGCCAGTGGTCAGGGAGGAGGACGGAGGCAGGGTGGATGGGAGTAGGGTGGCGGCGTTGGAGCATGGGGCCGAAACCATGTAGGGACCCAACGGCTCAGGGGGAGACCCTATCGTAGAGCAGGCAGCATGGGAGAGATTAGGAGGAGCAGGAGAGGGCAGAGCATGCAGGGGGTCAGGAGAGGGCACAGGGAGGGGAGCGCTGAGGCCAGAAATGAGGGCTTGTAGCCAACGCTCACCTTCCTGTGCCGTCCTCTGTCGCAGGGTCTCCATCAGGGGATCAGACATCACTGCAGGGGCTTCACAGGGGTCCGCCGGGGGGAAAAGAGAATGTTACTGAGCTGGACCCCTGAATTTAACCCCTGTAGGTGTGGCCTGACGCCCCTTCCCCTTGGACACCATTGGCTACTTCGCAGCCAAATTCATGCAATCACCTGGGGAATGGTGGAAGGGGGGAATTGGGCACTGAACTGTATTTTACTTTAGCTGTAGTCAGATGGGCTCCACAGTCAGAGACACGTTCCTTAGTCAGTACCGTGCCTGCCATTACCCTGCCTCGGTGATTATTACAACCCACAACTTCAGATCTTCTCTGGCACTACAATAATCTGGTGTCCTGCACTAGTAATGCCTTCCCTTTTTAATCAAGGCAAAGCTGCACCTTGTATGAGTGCAATGGTCAACTGACCAAAGTAATGCTGTGGTAAGGAAAAATGTTCTAAATTTGTCCTTTGCTGTTTTTGGACACTGATTTAGTGGCTAGGACTTGTGATAAGTGGGGACCCGTGAAGTGGGTCACAAGCTTACGTGTTATGTTCCAAATAAGCGCTTCAACTCAATCAACACAACAAAACCAAACAATTCTCCGCTCAAGTTCGTCATCTGTCAATGAAAATATTGTGGATTTTCACGTTACTGGTAGCAGAAAGGCTCTGGAAAAGCTCTACAGCTCCCTCCAAGATAAATCCAGAGAACCCTACACTCCCAAATCTAAATGCCCCCTCCCTTCTGAGCCCCACAGTGTGCCGAAACCACATTTATCATCCACATGTGTAGTAGTGAGGAAGCCCACTTAATGTACAGAGTGTGTATCTCCAGATGCAGGAGCTGGGCACAATGTACTGGGCACTACAATGTACAGGGCACTACAATCTACAGGGCACTACAATCTACAGGGTACTATAATTTACAGGGTACTACAATCTACAGGGCACTACAATGTAAAGGTACTACAATGTACAGGGCACTACAATGTACGGAGCACTACAATGTACAGGGCACTACAATCTACAGGGCACTACAATGTATTGCGCACTATATTATAAAGGTACTACAATGTACAGGGCACTACCATGTATAGGCACTACAATGAACAGACACTACAATGTATTGGGAACTAATATGAACAGACACTACAATGTACTGGGCACTACAATGTAATGTGCACTACAATGTACAGGGCACTACAATGTACAGGCACTATAAGGTACAAGGTATTACAATATACAGGCATTATAATATACTGGGAACTACAATGTACTGGGCACTACAATCTACAGGGCACTATAAGGTACAAGGTATTACAATGTACAGGGCACTACAATGAACAGACACTACAATATTCTGGGCAGTACAATATTCAGGGCACTACAATGTACAGGGCACTACAATGAACAAGGCACTACAATGAACAGGGTACTACAATACAGGTACTACAATGCACAGGCACTACAATGTACAGGCACTACAATGTACAGGGCACTACAATGTACAAGGCACTTCAATGTACAAGGCACTACAATATACAGGGCACTATAATGTAAAGGTACTGCAATGTACAAGGCCCTACCATGTACAGGCACTATAAGGTACAAGGCACTACAATGTACTGGGCACTACAATGTACTGGGCACTACAATGAACAGACACTACAACGTACTGGGCACTACAATGTACAGGGCACTACAATGTACAGGGCACTACAATGTACAGGACACTACAATGTACAGGGCACTACAATGTACAGGGCACTACAATGTACAGGGCACTCAGCGACATCCATTGCCACTTGTTTCTGGAGTCAATATTGTGACCGCACCTGTAGAAACATTCCCAGAGGGGTGTAATTTACAAAATGGGGCCACTTGGGGGATTCTGTTCTTCTGGCATTTAGGGTCTCTGTATATGGAGTCCACAAACTATTCTAGGAAAATCTCAGCTCTAAGAGTGTATTAGCGCCCCCCAATGGTATAGAGTCCTGTGTCACCAGTGGGGCCAATATGATCACTGCTCCCTAGATGAGGTCAGTGAGAGGTTTAGTTGATATAATGGGGGTCACTTATGGGGGATTTCTGCTGTTTGGGCCCCTCAGGGGCTCTGCCAATGTGACATGGCTCCCGCCAACCATAACAGTAAATCTACACTATAATATGGCGCTTGTTCCCTCCTGAGCTTTGCTCCGAGTCTCCAGAGTCGTTCCCAATTACATGTAGGATATTGCCGCACTCAGGAGGATAAACAATCTGCAGGGTCCAGTTTTGCCTATTATCCCTGATATTGACAGCACAATCTAACGGGTTAACAGCGGCGGGTAGATCTCCAATCTCTGATCCAGCTACACCTGTTGACTGCGTGTCATCTGATCAGATCAGCCGACATGTGCAGGGAATGATGCAAGCTCAGCGTGTGAACTGGCACCAGGAATACGACCCATGGCATATACAGCGGGTACAGAAAGTATTCAGCCCCTTTGCTCAGACACTCATATAAGTCACACGCTGTCCATTTCCTTGTGATCCTCCTTGAGATGATTCTACTCCTTCATTGGTGTCCAGCTGTGTTTACTTAAACTAATAGGACTTGATTTGCAAAGGCGCACACCTGTCTGTATAAGACCTCACTGCTTATAGGTAGAGGACATTTGCATATGTTATTTCCCAGGGGGCATTGCACGGCCTATAACTCTCCGTACTCAGAAGTGACGCTCTCCTGGAGGAGAATCATTATCCTCTATAGAGAGGAGGCGCGGTGACCCGACCTTCTCCTCCAGTATGGAAAGTTCTGTGCTTCTCCTCCTGCAGAGCGAGTGATGAACACTGGGGGCCGGGGAACTGCTGGAAACCTCCATGTCACACTGATGGCCGATCTGCCCCATCTCTATGTCAGGGCAGCGGCTCGTGTTACATGGTCTGAGGGAGGCTCCGGGGTGGACATTTATACAGGACTTTATGGAAGAAGGAGAATGAAAAGGAAGATCACACAAGTGTCAGCCAAGAAGAAGCCGAACATCCAAATACAACATGGAGCCTGCACCGATTCTGAGGGACGAGTGCGGCGCCCCTGCGACCAGGGTGGCCACATAGGGAACTGCAGCCAGGTTGAAAGATAGACAGTCTGTGCAACAAACACCCTCCACTTGGAGAAATTAGAACCGGATGGATAGAAGCCGCGCTGACCACAATAAGAGAAACAGAGTAACACACACACTCTGTTTATTCAGCCTACGCGTTTCGTGGCAAACAGGCCACTTCATCAGGGCTCTGATGAAGTGGCCTGTTTGCCACGAAACGCGTAGGCTGAATAAACAGAGTGTGTGTGTTACTCTGTTTCTCGGTTTCTCTTATTGTGGTCAGCGCGGCTTCTATCCATCCGGTTCTAATTTCTCCAAGTGGATCCTTTCTTTTTGCCGGGAGCCTGCTGCGACCATACGTGCTTGTCCAAGGGAGTTGTGACCATTCACAACCAGACCAGGTGAGTCTGTATTGTGGGAGTCCGTTGTGACCATCAAACCCGAAGGTATTACTCTATGTGCGCTTCTTTTCCTTCTTATTTGTAGACAACAAACACCCTCAGCACACACACCCACAGTAGAGGCGGCACCCAACCCGGAGCCCGGGACTCTAGGCGGGGCAAGGGGTGGTGGGTTTAGAGGAAAGTGGGTGGGAAGGTAGATCAGGTGACAGAGAGTTCAAGTAGAGGAAAAGAGGAGGAAGGAGTTAGTAGGCCAGAGTGAGCCGAGAGGTAAAGACACCAGAAATATAGTGACACACATCCCGGTGGGGTTGGGCTCCCTGGAGACGCAGAATCCACAGGGTCATAGAAAGCTCGTCCATAGCCGCATCCCAGGGGAGTGTGAGGACAGAGACCGGACCAGCAGCACTGGGTCCGAGGAACACGGCAGCACTGACTAACTGGTGGAGAAGTGGAAATTTATGAGAAGGAGTCGGCAAAGGTAATGAACAGATTGAGTACATACATACCGAGGATATACATACAGCACTTTGAAAAGAGCAGAAAACATTACCAAAAATATAGATAGAAATTCATTGATTGTTCAATCTGAACAAGTAAGTAATGCTTCTGCTCCGATCACTTTCAGCACTATGTATCAAAAGGTGACTGGAATCATTAGAAAATATTTACCTATCTTGAATAAGGATCCAAAACTAGCAAAAATTCTGACTGATTCCCCTGTCAGATTCAGCGCTAGGAAAGCACCTACTTTAGGTAGCATTTTATCTCCTAGCTTTTTCACTACTGCAAATAGTAAAGAACCCAATACCTGGTTGTCATTGCAGGGTTTCTACAAGATGCACAGCATGCAATTATGCAGCAAAAAGCCGCACTTTTAGATCCCACAGCAATGGGAAAACATATAACATCAATACCTTTCTAAATTGCTGTAGCACAGATGTCATGTATTTGATTGAGTGTACGGAATGTGAGCTACAATATGTGGGATGCACATCCGGAGATTCGCCGCATCTGCAGACACTTATCTGACGCCGCATACATCAATGCGGTTAATATATCATCTGCATCCCGACACGTTGCCTCAGTGCACGGTGGGGATACAAAGACATTCTTTTTCTGCGATATTGACAAAATAGTTAACTCTTTCAGAGGAGGGGACCAGAGACGTAAGTTATTGCAAAAAGAGAGTTTCTGGATCTTCAGTTTAGTGTTCCCCACTCCCTTCCCTCCTTAAAAAATGTATATAGTTAACTTAATGTAACGTTAAAAGACCTGTGCCTCCGGAAGAAACAAGAATGCTTAATGTTATGTTTAAAAATAAAATGCCTTTTTCAGGGGGATCCATGCTGGACAGCGTGCGGACACACCGGTTTAACTCTGGGGGAATGTGTCGCCCCTGCGACCAGGGTGACCACATAGGAACTGCAGCCAGGTAGAAAGATAGACAGTTTGTGCAACAAACACCCTCAGCACACACACCCACTAGGAGGCAGCGCCCAACCCGGAGCCGGGGACTCTAGGCGGGGCAAGAGGTGGTGGGTTTAGAGGAAAGTGGGTGGGAAGGTAGATCAGTTGACAGAGAGTTCAAGTAGAGGAAAAGAGGAGGAAGGGGTTAGTAGGCCACAGTGAGCAGAGAGGTAAAGAGACCAGAAAAAGTGACCCACATCCCGGTGGGGTTGGGCTCCCTGGAGACGCAGAATCCACAGAGTCATAGAAATCATGGAGAGAAAGCTTGTCCATAGCCGGCATCCCAGGGGAGTGTGAAAACAGAAACCGGACCAGCATCACAGGGTCAGAGAAAAACGGCAGCACTGACTAATTGGTGGAGAAGTTTTCCCTAATTGTGCTGTAATCACACGGGTTAGATGGGGCCTGGTAACACCTTGGAAGATAGGGTTACTGCAGGCTAGGCACACACCAGAGTGTCGGCTATTAGGGGAACTGAAGTTCTATACCGGCTTCCCAGACAAACCGACGGGGAGCTTGAATTCCAGGTTGGAGTTACCACAACAGGGTTGAAAGCTCAGCAGCAACCACGAGGACCCACAAGGGACCGAGCTGCCGCCATATGACCCAGGGAGAGAACAGCCTGAAAGGACACTTAGAAGGAAAGAGGGGTCTCAGAGTGACAGCCTGGCTGCAGAGGGTTCGAGTGTTCCCGGAGTTAACTGCACTGTGAACTCTTAAGAACTGAACTGTACTGAGAATTGCTGTGAACTGCTTTGAAGAACTTGAAAGTAAACCCTGTGAACCCTGCCTGAGTGTCCGTGTCTGATTCCAGGTATACAGAACTGTTTATCATACCTTTTACCCTGCCAGGAGCAGCCCGACCCGAGGTGGGCTCATCCATCTGGCTGCAGCCCCATCATCCGTCCATCCTTCTGGCAGAGCAGTGCTGCAGCAGTGGTCCCATCATTGACCACAACCCGTGGGTGGTGCCACGACAAACATTATCCTTGTAAATACCCTTTACTTGTGAGAACCCGGGACACGGTCCGGACCAGGACCTCCGCGACATCCCCAGCAGTACCCCGGTCCAATACAGAGTACCCCGTCCAAGTGGGTTCCACACGAGCGACAGCGCATCAGGGGGAAAATCATTTGTAAAACACTGTCGGCTCTGCCTGTGCAATAATCCACAACAGAATAAAAGTCCGAAAAAATGGACAAAAGAGAGACCGGACAGGAGAGAGAGAGACCGGACAGGAGAGAGAGAGACCGGACAGGAGAGAGAGAGACCGGACAGGAGAGAGAGAGACCGGACAGGAGAGAGAGAGACCGGACAAGAGAGAGAGAACGGACAGGAGAGAGAGAACGGACAGGAGAGAGAGAACGGACAGGAGAGAGAGAAGGGACAGGAGAGAGAGAGAGAACGGACAGGAGAGAGAGAGAGAACGGACAGGAGAGAGAGAACGGACAGGAGAGAGAGAACGGACAGGAGAGAGAGAACGGACAGGAGAGAGAGAGAACGGAGAGGAGAGAGAGAACGGACAGGAGAGAGAGAGAACGGAGAGGAGAGGACAAACAAAAGGACAGACATTAGCACAGAAAATGTGGAGCGAAACTCTAAGGAAAGAGAGAAAGACTGAAAGAAAAAATACGAGGACGAAGATTGAAGACTGATGAAGACGAGACGACAGCGGAGAAATGGTGACTCTCAGATCAGAAGAGAAGAACGAGGGAAAATGACGAGAAAGTGAAAACCAGCGATGGAGGGAGGAGATTATAGATTTCTCTTTACTGAAAGGTGATTAATTATATTCTACAAATGGAAAGTGGAAAATTCTTGTATCAATGATTGTATTATAGGACGACGCATAAGAGACTTCATCACATCCACCGGAGCCAACAAGGAGCATCGCGTCTCACCTTGTGATGTCACCGGCCGCTGCTCCTCCATCATCACCTCCTCGTACCGGTCCTTGTGTCCTTCTAGATACTCCCACTCCTCCATGGAGAGAAAGACAGCGACGTCCTGACACCTTATAGGAACCTGACACACAATGATACCAACATCACCCAGAATCCTCCAGTGCTGTCCTGTATAATGTCCCAGCAGTCACCTCTCCGCTCATCACCCAGAATCCTCCAGTGCTGTCCTGTATAATGTCCCAGCAGTCACCTCTCCACTCATCACCCAGAATCCTCCAGTGCTGTCCTGTATAATGTCCCAGAAGTCACTTCTCCAGCCATCACCCAGAATCCTCCAGTGCTGTCCTGTATAATGTCCCAGCAGTCTCCTCTCCAGTCATCACCCAGAATCCTCCAGTGCTGTCCTGTATAATGTCCCAGCAGTCACCTCTCCGCTCATCACCCAGAATCCTCCAGTGCGGTCCTGTATAATGTCCCAGCAGTCACCTCTCCGCTCATCACCCAGAATCCTCTATTGCTCTCCTGTATAATGTCCCAGCAGTCACCTCTCCAGTCATCACCCAGAATCCTCCAGTGCTGTCCTGTATAATGTCCCAGCAGTCACCTCTCCGCTCATCACCCAGAATCCTCCAGTGCTGTCCTGTATAATGTCCCAGCAGTCACCTCTCCGCTCATCACCCAGAATCCTCCAGTGCTGTCCTGTGTAATGTCCCAGCAGTCACCTCTCCAGTCATCACCCAGAATCCTCTAGTGCTCTCCTGTAGAATGTCCCAGCAGTCACCTCTCCGCTCATCACCCAGAATCCTCCAGTGCTGTCCTGTATAATGTCCCAGCAGTCACCTCTCCAGTCATCACCCAGAATCCTCCAGTGCTGTCCTGTATAATGTCCCAGCAGTCACCTCTCCGCTCATCACCCAGAATCCTCCAGTGCTGTCCTGTATAATGTCCCAGCAGTCACCTGTCCGCTCATCACCCAGAATCCTCCAGTGCTGTCCTGTATAATGTCCCAGCAGTCACCTCTCCAGTCATCACCCAGAATCCTCCAGTGCTGTCCTGTATAATGTCCCAGCAGTCACCTCTCCGCTTAGCAGCTCAATCATCTTGTTGCTGAGCTCTAGGATCTTCTTCTTGTTTCTCTCATGTATCGGGGAGTGCGGGGGAGGGGCTGTGATGAGGCTCCGCCCTCCTGACTCCTGGAGATGGATGATGGGAGTCACACAGTCCCCCGGTGTCTTCCTCACTATGGTGTAATCCTGTGTATGGAGAGATGCGGCATCATGAAATCCCCCAGTAACTACAATGATACAATAAAGCTGATAGAGATGTGGAGGAGTTACCTCTCCGCTCAGCAGGGAGATGATCTCCAGGGTGAGGTGGAATAATCTTCTGCTGATCTCATTCCCGTCCTCGTCCATCCTCGGGGTCATTCAGGAGAAGGAGGGATGGGATCTGGATCAGTGGAGGGATCTCGTCCTGCGGCGTCTGTATGATAAAAGGAGAAGATGGGAATCATAAAGGAGAATAGAACGTGAGATACAGAACATCAGTCACTGAGCAGAGGAGCAGGTCCTCGCCTTCTAGATCCTTTAGAGGTGTAGACAATTCTTTGTCATGCCTCGGTTTCAGGTCTGGATCTAGTGTCCTATCGCTCAGTGCTCAGTTTCGTTCTTTGCTGAGCCACGGCCTGGTCGGTCTCCCATCTTTACTTTTCTTCTCTTGGTTTGCTATTATTTTAACTCAGGTGTTTTCACTTTCCTATTTTGTCTCTGTCCTATCACATCACGGGTGGGGCTATTTATACTCTCCTTTCTTCAGCCTTCTCTGCTGGCTATATTTGTAGGTGGATTTCATCTAAGGAGTTACAGCCTTACAACTAAGGGATTTTGCCTGTATGCAGAGACCAGTTGTGTTACTGCTCGGTGTTTGCTCATTTACTTTTTCAACACCTTCCCTCGGCCCTCAGGTTGGTGGGAGGTTTCCTTTGCTTTAATATATTATTCTCTTTTTCCTCCTTGTGCTCGTGCCTTAACTTTTCTCACCTTGAGTCCCCGTCTACCTCTGCACACTTTGCCTATTTTGGATAGTTGTGGGTAGTGGCCTGATGTTGCTGTACCTGACTGGCATCCAAAAATACGGCGAAGCCCCACGTATTTTTTTTTTAATGTAATAAATAAATAATAAAAAAAAAAATGTATTTTTGATTATCAGCCAGGTTAAACTAGACAGAGTTAAATTGTTAAACTCCATAGTTACAGGAAAAGGATCTCCAAGACTAATTCAGCACATTCGGGAACACCATAACAGTGACCCGAAGGTGCTGAAGTTTGCCGGTATTGAACGAGTTCTGCCTTCACCAAAAGGAGGGAATCTTCATAAAAAACTTTTACAGATGGAGGCTACCTGGATTTTGAATTCCAATGCCTTAGGTGCTGCAGGATTAAATGATAAACTAGATATGGCCATCTTTTTGTAAATTGAGCTTTCTAGTCTATGCCCTTGTCATTTCTTGCAGATATTTATCTTATTCACTGCTATTCTTGGTTAGTTAATGATTTCTGATAATATAAAAAGGAAAAAAATTATATTGTGGGTATTGCATCTCTTAGTTGTATTTCTATGAGTTGGAATGTCCTTGATTGCCCATTCGTTCTCTGGTTCCCTCCTTATCATCATTATTTTTATTATTACTATTATTGCAGCCTGTATTATTGTTGCACTTTTGTATAATTTTCTTGTATATATGTAATTGTATACTATGTATATATGTGTATTTTGATACTCCGGTTATTTTGTGAATGTGTTCATCTGATATTACTGTTACAGTCCATTCTAAGTTGGTAGATTGCTGTTCATGAAGTGTTTAGCTTGCGTGTATGACACCCTGCACGCTGCTCTTCCACTGATTGAGTCAGCTTTGCTTACCAATTGAAGTCACTCATGCTTCATATATTTATAATATATTTATTAGTAAAAGCTTGTACTAGAATTGTACTTGTTCAGGCATATGAGATATAATCTGTCTTTTTTGTCTGCACTTGTTGATTAAGAGAATCATGATTTTAAGATTCTGTTATTTTGCACGTAGCTAATGGTGACGTCAATGTGAGTTATAGTCTCCTCCTATTTAGGGAGTGAGCTATACCACCATTAGCTCATGACCCGTTGAAGCGCAAACAGCGCGAAACGGTGCCGTCGTCATCTATGCCTCACCCCCCTCCCTGCACCTTGTGAATCGCGATCTAAGAATAAAAGCACAGGATTGATCTGGTGAGTGCCGTCTCCCTCTTTTCGTCAAGATTTAACTACATATACAACTGTGACTGGCACCCCTGACTCCCACACCTTATGCTCCGAGGTTATCTAACCGTGCAGACAGCAGCTCTGGTGCCCCGCTCCTTCTGCTTAATTATCCTTTTGTAGAGCGTTGACTAACAGGGCGCTACATAACTTAGTGATGTAATGATGTTTCCTAGCAGTGATGTTATCTACTTACATAATTGCCTTGTGGCTTCCGCTTCCGTACTGTTGTCACGCTATGTCACTTCCAATGGAAGCCACAAGGCAATTATGTGTATACGTTGTGGCCAAAAGTATTAACACCCCTTCAATTCTGTCAGATAATACTCAGTCTCTTCCTGAAAATGATTGCAATCACAAATTCTTTGCTATTATTATCTTCATTTAATTTGTCTTAAATTAAAAAACACAAAAGAGAATGAAGCAAAAAGCAAAACATTGATCATTTCACACAAAACTCCAAAAATGGGCCAGACAAAAGTATTGGCACCCTCAGCCTAATACTTGGTTGCACAACCTTTAGCCAAAATAACTGCGATCACCCGCTTCCGGTAACCATCAATGAGTTTCTTACAATGCTCTGCTGGAATTTTACACCATTCTTCTTTGGCAAACTGCTCCAGGTCCCTGATATGTGAAGGCGCCTTCTCCAAACTGCCATTGTTGGATCTCTCCACAGGTGTTCTATGGGATTCAGGCCTGGACTCATTGCTGCCACCTTAGAAGTCTCCAGTGCTTTCTCTCACACCATTTTCTAGTGCTTTTTGAAGTGTGTTTTGGGTCATTGTCCTGCTGGAAGACCCATGACCTCTGAGGGAGACCCAGCTTTCTCACACTGGGCCCTACATTATGCTGCACAATGTGTTGGTAGTCCTCAGGCTTCATAATGCCATGCACACGGTCAAGCAGTCCAGTGCCAGAGGCAGCAAAGCAACCCCAAAACATCAGGGAGCCTCCGCCATGTCTGACTGTAGGGACCGTGTTCTTTTCTTTGAATGCCTCTTTTTTTCTCCTGTAAACTCTATGTTGATGCCTTTGCCCATAAATCTCTACTTCTGTCTCATCTGACCAGAGAACATTCTTCCAAAGTGTTTTAGGCTTTCTCAGGTAAGTTTTGGCAAACTCCAGCCTGGCTTTTTTATGTCTCGGGGTAAGAAGTGGGGTCTTCCTGGGTCTCCTACCATACAGTCCCTTTTCATTCAGATGCCGACGGATAGTACGGTGTGACACTGTTGTACCCTCGGACTGCAGGGCAGCTTGAACTTGTTTGGATGTTAGTCGAGGTTCTTTATCAACCATCCGCACAATCTTGCGCTGAAATCTCTCGTCAATTTTTTTTTCTGTCCACATCTAGAGAGGTTAGCCACAGTGCCATGGGCTTTACACTTCTTGATGACACTGCACACGGTAGACACAGGAACATTCAGGTCTTTGGAGATGGACTTGTAGCCTTGAGATTGCTCATGCTTCCTCACAATTTGGTTTCTCAAGTCCTCAGACAGTTCTTTGGTCTTCTTTCTTTTCTCCATGCTCAATGTGGTACACACAAGGACACAGGACAGAGGTTGAGTCAACTTTAATCCATGTTAACTGGCTGCAAGTGTGATTTAGTTATTGCCAACACCTGTTAGGTGCCACAGGTAAGTTACAGGTGCTGTTAATTACACAAATTACAGAAGCATCACATGATTTTTCTAACAGTGCCAATACTTTTGTCCACCCCCTTTTTTATGTTTGGTGGAATTAGATCCAATTTGGCTTTAGGACAATTCTTTTTGTGTTTTTTCATTGAAGACAAATTAAATGAAGATAATAATACCAAAGAATTAGTGATTGCAATCATTTTCAGGAAGAAACTGAGTATTATCTGACAGAATTGCAGGGGTGTCAATACTTTTGGCCACAACTGTACACCAAGTATTGGGTGTAACAATATAGCGACTGCTGGTGGTAGTGCTGCATGCCACACACTACCACCAGTGGAACTCCGCCACTGGCACCTCCAACCAACCACATCCTCTGTTCTCACCCCCTGCTCTGTCCTTCCCCATCGCATGCACAGGGGGAGAGGCAGAGACACAGGGGGACAAAGGGGGAGAGGCAGAGACACAGGGGGACACAGGGGGAGAGGCAGAGACACAGGCGGACACAGGGGGAGAGGCAGAAACACAGGGGGAGAGGCAGAGACACAAGGGGGAGAGGAAGAGACACAAGGGGGAGAGGAAGAGACACAAGGGGGAGAAGAGAACAAGGGAGAGGAGAGACACAAGGGGGAGAGGCAGAGACACAAGGGGGAGAGGCAGAGACACAAGGGGGAGAGGGAGAGACACAGGGGGAGGGAGAGACACAGGGGGAGGGAGAGCGAGACACAGGGGGAGGGAGAGGCAGAGACACAGGGGGAGAGGCAGAGACACAGGGGGGAGAGGCAGAGGACACAGGGGGAGAGGCAGAGACACAGGGGGAGAGGCAGAGACACAGGGGGAGAGGCAGAGACACAGGGGGAGAGGCAGAGACACAGGGGGAGAGGCAGAGACACAGGGGGAGAGGCAGAGACACAGGGGGAGAGGCAGAGACACAGGGGGAGAGGCAGAGACACAGGGGAGAGGCAGAGACACGGGGAAAGGAGAGGCAGAGACACAGGGGAGAGGCAGAGACACAGGGAGAGAGGCAGAGACACAGGGGGAGAGGCAGGACACAGGGGGAGAGGCAGAGACACAGGGGGAGAGGCAGAGACACAGGGGAGAGGCAGAGACAGACAGGGGGAGAGAGCAGGACACAGGGGGAGAGGAAAAGACACAGGGGGAGGGAGAAGGCGAGAGACAGACACAGGGGGAGGGGAGAGGCAGAGACACAGGGGGAGGGAGAGGCAGAGACACAGGGGGAGGGAGAGGCAGAGACACAGGGGGAGGGAGGAGGCAGAGACACAGGGGAGGAGAGGCAGAGACACAGGGGAGGAGAGGCAGAACACAGGGGGAGAGGCAGAGACACAGGGGGAGAGGCAGAGACACAGGGGGAGAGGCAGAGACACAGGGGGAGAGGCAGGGACACAGGGGGAGAGGCAGGGACACAGGGGGAGAGGCAGGGAACACAGGGGGAGAGGCAGGGACACAGGGGGAGAGGCAGGGACACAGGGGAGAGGCAGGGACACAGGGGGAGAGGCAGGGACACAGGGGGAGAGGCAGGGACACAGGGGGAGAGGCAGGGACACAGGTGGAGAGGCACAGGGGGAACACGGGGAGAGGCAGATGTGGCGCCCCTATGGCTAGGCGCCACAGGGAGGTACTGCACCCCAAACAGAAGGTGTAGTGCCTCTGTAGTTATGGGTTTGGGGTTTCCTTGTAGAGTCTGTCCTAAGCACCCATACACTAGCCCACCTTAGCATAGGGACCGTATATTCAGTGGGTCCAGGGGGTGGAGCTTAGAGTAGAGTGGGAGACTTGAGTGACAGTTGAGCTAATTTCAGACAGACTGTGCTGGGAAGGCAGTCAGAGAAGACGTGCCTGACAGTGTTTCTGACAGGAGGGCACCTCTTAGGGTACCTTTACATGCCGCCACTGTGCCTAGCAACAGGTATCCACCGCACGCGCACGTTTTTTAACGGTGGATACCGATCGCTGATGCCGCATATACACGCCGCCATTGCGTTGTCAACTAAAGGTATCTTTGTTCCCCGGAAGTGCCGACAGATCCTGCGGCTAACTTCCTGTTGAATACCTTCGCTGCTTCACACGCCGCTACCACAAAGGAATATGGGCGTACATCTTTCGCGCCGCAAGTACATAGGCGTGACAGAGTTGTGTACTCCGTGACGCTAATACGCTGATTGGACAACGCAATAGCGTCATGATTGGCCAGCCTGCGCGGGAAGGCTGGCTAATACATGACACCATTCCAATAGTGTAGTGTGAATGGACAGCTCTTTAAATATGGCGCCCTGTGAAGGGACAGCCAATCGTAACACAGTAGCCCCCACCAATCATCGCTAATGGGGCGCGGTATCCATGACGCTGTGGCACGCCCTTGGGAAATCACTAGGCGACGCAAATTCCATTCCTGTGCCGCGTTTAGACGCCACTACCATGGCAATTGTGCCTTTGTGTTGCCTTCGGTTTTTGAGCACGGCTCAGCAACAGGTATCTGAGTCAAATGCAGAACACCGGGAGGAATTTCCCTATTTACACGCCGCCATTTCGTAGCAATTTCATGGCAACAGGCACAATTATCCCCAGTGCCTGGCAGTTGCTACCTTCCAGTGGTGGCGTGTAAAGGTACCCTTAGGGTACCTTTACACGCCGCTACAACAGGATGGATACAACACGCTACAGGCTACGATTGTAGCTTGCGTCGTCAATATAGCCCGTAGTAGCGGCGTGTGAAGACGGTAGGAGGCAGCTGGCAACAGATACATCTGTTTCCGAGCACTGCTCTGAAACAGGTGGCTACAAAGCCGATTGCAGCGAGCTGTATCGACGTGTAAAGAAGCTACAGAAGGGATGTCTATACACCAGGCAATGTACCTGGTATGTAGCTGGGGCGTGACACAGGCTCCGGGATACCGCGCCCCTTCAGCGATCATTGGAGGAAGCTCCTGCATGACGATTGGTTGTCACTGCATAGGGCGGCATATTTAAGGAGCTGCCCAGTCACACTACACAATTGCTCGAGCGTGCTGTATTAAACAGCCTCCTGCGCTGCCTGGCCAATCATGATGTTCTTGCTTTGTCCTATCAGCGTACGGACGTCTCGTACTCCACAATTGTGGCACGCCTATGTGCTGTCCCTGCTGCACCAGGTCCGCCCATATTAGCTTGTAGCGGTGTGTAAATGAGGTAAGGTAAGCTACAGATGGCTACTTGAGACACCCGGCGATGTATCTAGCTGTAGATGTAACGTAGCGTAGCGCACCTTGTGGCGGCGTGTAAAAGGTGGTGCGTTTCCCGTTTGTAACCGTTTGGCCGTGCTCGTGCACGTGAAGTAGCGGGTTATATCCATCCTGTTGTAGCGGCGTGTAAAGGTACCCTAATAGGGAGGTGACCCGGAAACCGGAAGGGACGAACCAGGTCTGGTTGGAGCCAGCTGGGGAAGTCCGGGGTCAACACCAGCATACCGGAGCCAAGGCAATCAGTGGCCTCATTACCGGACACCAGGAAAAGGCGTCGGAGAGGTAAAGTATTTAATTCTTTAATATTTTTCATACATTTGTCTCTGTTTAATTTAGA
The DNA here is from genome assembly GCA_033576535.1 of Allobates femoralis. NCBI lineage: Eukaryota > Metazoa > Chordata > Amphibia > Anura > Aromobatidae > Allobates > Allobates femoralis. The sequence continues at coordinate 867,741,228 of JARQOC010000003.1, read as the reverse complement.
TTTCGCAGTGTATATTAATACACTGCGAAATCTAATGGGCGGTCACAGCTGTCACAGAGGGAAGGAGGAAGCAGGATTCTTCCTCCCCTCTGTGACGTCAGAGGGAGAAAACGCAGGAGCAGCTGCGTAAAGAATTGACATCTCAATTCTTTACGCAACTGCGTTTTCTCCCTGAAAAAGCACTGTCTGCACTGCAAAGTGAATTTCCCATTCACTTTGCTGGCAGACACAAAACACATTGCGTATTTTGAAAAGTGCGCGTAAAAAAGCGCGGCAAAATACGCAGCCTTACCTCAGTCCTTTATCGGGTCCAGGACACTTTAAGGAAAAGGACTGAATTCCAGTGGCGGGAGGATTAGCTTGTGGTAGCTGCCGTCTGTACCAGTAAGGAACCGAATGTACTTGATTGTAACAGACCAGGGAACTGGCGTAGGAGCTCTTCAGAGTGGTTATGAGAGTAAGAGGGAACACAGACCCTGAAAGCCATTAAAAGGGATCATCAGCAGACTCTACAGGATCACCTCAAAAACCTGTGGCTACGTCCCCGTTCAATCAGACTGTGACTGTGAACTGTATCATTTACCCGGTACCAGTAAAGTGACGTTTGAGTTGAAGCGGTGTCTGCCTCCTTTCCTCCAGCGCCCAGAAAGCCTCAGCATCATCAGAGGGGTAAGAATTACAACTCCCCTCATCCATCCCCGCTGCCCTGAGGTAAAGCTCCACCTGTGGGGAGCTGTACTACCCAACGCTACCTCCCATCACCTCAGTGGCCGGCCTCCGTGCTGGTACCCAATTACCAGGATCCACAGGTGGCGTCACGTTTCCATTTCCCCATCACCATTATCATTCCCCCTCATCCCACCATATAATGAGGGTTCAGGGCACGGAACTGGGAATCGACCACCTGTGATCCCCATCAAAGCTACTCATCTATCCCGGTATCCGAGTACCCCACCCTGTGACCGGCTCACAGATGCACAGGGGGACACAGGGGGAGAGGCAGAGACACAGGGGGGAAGAGGCAGAGACACAGGGGGGAAGAGGCAGAGACACAGGGGGGAAGAGGCAGAGACACAGGGGGGGAGAGGCAGAGGCACATGGGGGGGAGAGGCAGAGGCACGGGGGGAGAGGCAGAGGCACAGGGGGGGAGAGGCAGAGACACAGGGGGGGAAAAGGCAGACACACAGGGGGGAAAAGGCAGACACACAGGGGGGAAAAGGCAGACACACAGGGGGGAAAAGGCAGACACACAGGGGGGAAAAGGCAGACACACAGGGGGGAAAAGGCAGACACACAGGGGGGAAAAGGCAGACACACAGGGGGAAAAGGCAGAGACACAGGGGGGAAAAGGCAGAGACACAGGGGGGAAAGGGCAGAGACACAGGGGGGAAAAGGCAGAGACACAGGGGGGAAAAGGCAGAGACACAGGGGGGAAAAGGCAGAGACACAGGGGGGAGAGGCACACACATAGGGGAGAGAGGCAGAGGCACAGGGGGAGAGGTAGAGGTGTAAGAGGGTGGACCTGAAGTCCTGCGCCCCCCCCTGAAGACATTGTAATTTAATTGTATTTTGTGTAATTTCATTATAGAGTGTTTTAAGGGGGGGGGAGAGGCACACACACACAGGGGGGGGGGGGGGGGGAGAGGCACACACACACACACAGGGGGGGGGGGGGGAAGAGACACACACAGGGGGGTGGGGGAGAGGCACACACACACAGGGGGGGGAGAGACACACACACACGGGGGGGGGAGAGACACACACACCACGGGGGGGGGAGAGACACACACACAGGGGGGGGAGAGACACACACACACAGGGGGGGGAGAGACACACACACACAGGGGGGGGGGGGGAGAGACACACACACAGAGGGGGGGGGGGGAGAGACACACACACACAGGGGGGGGGAGAGACACACACACACACACACACACACACACACACACAGGGGGGGGGAGAGACACACACACACACAGGGGGGGGGGGGGAGAGACACACACACACACACACAAACACACACAGGGGGGGGGAGAGACACACACACACAGGGGGGGGAGAGACACACACACACAGAGGGGGGGGGAGAGAACACACACACACAGAGGGGGGGGGAGAGACACACACACAGAGGGGGGGGGAGAGACACACACACAGAGGGGGGGGGGAGAGACACACACAACAGAGGGGGGGGGAGAGACACACACACAGAGGGGGGGGGGGGGGGAGAGCACACACACACAAGGGGGGGGGAGAGACACACACACAAGACCACACACACAAGCACGGGGGGGGGGGGAGAGCACACACACACACAGGGGGGGGGGGCGACACACACCACACACAGGGGGGAGAGACACACACACAGGGGGGGGGGGGGGAGAGGCACACACACACACAGGGGGGGAGAGAGGCACACACACACACAGGGGGAGAGGCACACACACACACAGGGGGGGGGGGGAGAGAGGCACACACACAGGGGGGAGAGAGGCACACACACAGGGGGGAGAGGCACAACACACACACACACACACACACGGGGAGAGAGGCACACACACAGGGGGGAGAGGCACACACACAGGGGGGAGAAGCGCACACACGGGGGGAGAGGCACACACACAGGGGGGAGAGGCACACACACACAGGGGGGAGAGGCACACACACAGGGGGGAGAGGCACACACACACACAGGGGGGGAGAGGCACACACACACAGGGGGGAGAGGCACACACACACACACACACACACACGGGGGAGAGAGGCACACACACAGGGGGGAGAGGCACACACACAGGGGGGAGAAGCGCACACACACGGGGGGGAGAGGCACACACACAGGGGGGAGAGGCACACACACACAGGGGGAGAGGCACACACACAGGGGGGAGAGGCACACACACACACAGGGGGGGAGAGGCACACACACACAGGGGGGAGAGGCAAAACACACAGGGGGAGAGGCACACACACAGGGGGAGAGGCACACACACAGGGGGGAGAGGCACACACACACACAGGGGGGGGAGAGGCACACACACCACACAGGGGGGGAGAGGCACACACACACAGGGGGAGAGGCACACACACACAGGGGGAAGGGCACACACACAGGGGGGAGGCACACCACAGGGGGAAGGCACACACACACACAGGGGGGAGAGGCACACACACAGGGGGAGAGGCACACACAGGGGGGGGGGGAGAGGCACACACACACAGGGGGGGAGAGGCACACACTCACAGGGTGGAGAGGCACACACACAGGGGGGAGAGGCACACACACACAGGGGGGAGAGGCACACACACAGGGGGGAGAGGCAGGCAGCACAGACACCTCCTCCACATCTAGTTCTTCCCTCCTGCAGTGGAGCCTTTGTATAATCACCTGTATAGAGGAGGACAGGGAATCTTCCTCCACCTACAACCAGGACGGATCTGCTGCACTGTGAGAGCTGAAGGACCTGTGATGACCTCATCAGTGTCATGTGATCAGGGGGTGGAGATTAGGTGATGTCAGTGTCATGTGATCAGGGGGTGGAGCTTAGGTGATGTCAGTGTCATGTGATCAGGGGGTGGAGCTTAGGTGATGTCAGTGTCATGTGATCAGGGGGTGGAGATTAGGTGATGTCCGTGTCATGTGATCAGGGGGTGGAGCTTAGGTGATGTCAGTGTCATGTGATCAGGGGGTGGAGATTAGGTGATGTCCGTGTCATGTGATCAGGGGGTGGAGCTTAGGTGATGTCAGTGTCATGTGATCAGGGGGTGGAGCGTAGGTGATGTCAGTGGACGGCTGTGTTCCCCTCGGAGATCCCCGGTGTCTCCACAGGAGAGGAGACGTCCAGAACTCAGTGTCTCCGGATCGTGGGGACGGACAGCACATATTCTAAAAGGGAGACATTTACTGTGAAAAATAGAGATTGTTCTCATATTCTGTGAGGATCCTGTGGATCATAGTGATCCCTGTACCCCGAGATATGATCCTGGAGGGATCTAGTTTCCTAAATGGGATCACTTGTGGGGGGTCTCTGCTGTATGGGCACCTGGGGCTGCAAATGTGATTTGGTGCCAAAATCTATTTAAGCTTTTCCAAAATTGAAATATTGCAGCTTCCGCTCTGACTCCTCCCATTTGTCCAAAGAGGCTTCTGACCACATGTGGGGTATCGCCGCGCTCATAAGAAAGTGGGTAACAAGCTGTGGGGTCACTTTTTGGAGTTTCCTCCTGTAAAAGTGAGAAAGTTGGTGCTAAAGTAACACTTTTGTGAAAAAAATAAACTTTTTAAGATGACGATCTATTGTTATCAAATTCTGCTGTTTAGGCCCCCGGGGGCCCCGCACATGTGACATGGGGCCACAGTCTATTTCAGCTTTTCTAATCTTCCAATATTCCTCCTTCCCTTCTGACTCAATTGACAATTGACCCTGTGTGAACCAAGGATCACGACCTGCCATGATCTTACCGAGGTCATGATCTGGTTTGATCCTGTGGCATTACAGAGAAATCATTTATTTACCGGCAATTCAGTGTATATTTATGTGATCCGCTAAACAGTGTATAACCGTGATCACATGGCCGGTGTCGGTAAATACCGTCCCGATTCACAATCTGCAGGGTATCGGCTACCCCTGGTCCCCCTGTGCACTCACCCCGTTCCCTGTGCACTCACCCCGTCCCCAGAGTGCTCCCTCTGCTCTCCCTGTGTACACTCTCTCTGCTCTCCCTGTGTGCTCCCTCTGCTCTCCCTGTGTGCTCTCTCTGCTCTCCCTGTGTGCTCTCTCTCTGCTTCCCGCTGTGCTGAGACCGGGGAAGGGGAGCGTGTAGAGACTGGGAGTGAAGAGGGGAGCAGAGCATGAGAACAGGGGAGGGAAACATGCGGAGACTGGGAACGAGGGCATAGAGAAGAGTGTGCAGAGACCGGGACCAGGGGAGCGAAGCGCGCGGTAACCGAGACCAGAGGAGGCGTGCGGAGCATGCAGAGACCAGGATCGGGGGAGGGGAGTGAAGCGTGCAGAGACCGGGACAGTGGGAGGGGAGCAGAGCATGTGGAGCTCAGGGGAGAAGATGGTGCATTGACCGGTACTGGGGGAGGGGAGCCGAGCATGAGACTGGGACCAGGGGAGGGGAGTGTTTGGAGAATGGGACTGAGGAAGGGGATTGGAGAATACGGAGACCAGGAGCGGGGGAGGAGCGGAGTGTGTGGAGAACGGAGGAGGGAAGCAGATGTATGGGGATCCGGAGAAGGGGAACCGACCATGCAGAGACTGGGACTGGGAGAGGGGACCAGAGTGTGTGGAGACTAGGGGAGGGGAGGAAAGCATGCAGAGACCAGGGGAGGGGAGCGGAGCATGCAGAGACCAGAGGAGGGGAGCGGAGCTTGGAGAGACAGGGGAAGGGGAGTGTGTGGAGATCAGAACAGGGGGAGAGTAGCATGTGGGGACCGGGGCGGGGAGCTGATTGGGTGAAGACCAGGACTGTCGGAGGAGAGTGAAATGTGTGGAGACCAGGACCCGGGGGCAGGGGAGCATGTGGAGACCAGGGACATCACTGTGTGTACCTGCTCTCTGTGCTCCCCCACTCCGTGTCTGCTAAAGGACCCTTGATGATGTCATTGTCATGTGATCTGTGACTCTGCACATGACCGTGACATCACCACAATTGTGTGGTATATGCAGCGGTGTGAGCAGTGGCGATGGATTTGTGGGGGGGCTGGGGGATGTGGAGACCGGCCGGGGGTGATCGGGCAGTGGGTAGCATAAGCGGCGAGATCCTGGCATCGGCGGCACTGCTAGCGCATGCCATATTTACACTCTCATCACTTGGGTGTTCAAATATGGCCACCGGAAGTAGTGCTGACCAATCACGTGATAGTAGCACACGCATTCGGTGGAAGTGGATGACAGAAGCCACAAGGTAAGTATTAATAGATACTGACGACGTCTCATCAGTCCTGTGGTTCCTGTATGGTCCACGTCTAATGATGGTTGGTAATGTAGGCAGGTCCAGGTGTGACCAGTATAAAGGATTAATTACAAAGGTCTCACAATTATGCAGAAATATGCGCTATGAGGCTTTTTTTTCCGATTCCACATAGGGTCACAACAGACAAACTTTTATTAAATCAAAAACCCTTAATCTTTATTTAATTTATAACTACACTGGGAAAAATCGTTAAAAGCTATGGTGCACAATAGAGAGAGGTGGGGAAGGAAGAATTATGCCCTGTATACTAAATCTCCCTCCTATCCTCTACCTATCAGCGGGGGTCGGCACCCTAATAAGTGACACAGCGCCCCCACTACACAGTGGCTTGCCCTATATTGGCCCTAATACTCTCCCTGTAAGGCAGAGGCACTCTATACTGAGGCAGCGTGACTGTCCCTAGATGAGCCCCACCTCAGGGGTGCCTGACTAATATGTGTGTGTATATATATATATATATATAGTGAGGTAGCAACCGGGGAACCCGCTTGCATAACGACAAAAACACGTGTTTATAAGTTAACCAATGTCTACCCGTTTATTTTTCACATATTAATAACATAACCCGGGTAGCATGTTTAACACATATCACATTGATTATAAACACCATACATACAGTTAGGGCCAGAAATATTTGGACAGTGACACAATTTTGGCGAGTTGGGCTCTGCATGCCACCACATTGGATTTGCAATGAAACCTCTACAACAGAATTCAAGTGCAGATTGTAACGTTTAATTTGAAGGGTTGAACAAGAATATCTGATAGAAAATGTAGGAATTGTACACATTTCTTTACAAACACTCCACATTTTAGGAGGTGAAAAGTAATTGGACAAATAAACATAACCCAAACAAAATATTTTTATTTTCAATATTTTGTTGCGAATCCTTTGGAGGCAATCACTGCCTTAAGTCTGGAACCCATGGACATCACCAAACGCTGGGTTTCCTCCTTCTTAATGCTTTGCCAGGCCTTTACAGCCGCAGCCTTCAGGTCTTGCTTGTTTGTGGGTCCTTTTGTCTTAAGTCTGGATTTCAGCAAGTGAAATGCATGCTCAATTGGGTTAAGATCTGGTGATTGACTTGACCATTGCAGAATGTTCCACTTTTTTGCACTCATGAACTCCTGGGTAGCTTTGGCTGTATGCTTGGGGTCATTGTCCATCTGTACTATGAAGCGCCGTCCAATCAACTTTGCAGCATTTGGCTGAATCTGGGCTGAAAGTATATCCCGGTACACTTCAGAATTCATCCGGCTACTCTTGTCTGCTGTTATGTCATCGATAAACACAAGTGACCCAGTGCCATTGAAAGCCATGCATGCCCATGCCATCACGTTGCCTCCACCATGTTTTACAGAGGATGTGGTGTGCCTTGGATGATGTGCCGTTCCCTTTCTTCTCCAAACTTTTTTCTTCCCATCATTCTGGTACAGGTTGATCTTTGTCTCATCTGTCCATAGAATACTTTTCCAGAACTGAGCGGCTTCTTGAGGTGTTTTTCAGCAAATTTAACTCTGGCCTGTCTATTTTTGGAATTGATGAATGGTTTGCATCTAGATGTGAACCCTTTGTATTTACTGTCATGGAGTCTTCTCTTTACTGTTGACTTAGAGACAGATACACCTACTTCACTGAGAGTTTTCTGGACTTCAGTTGATGTTGTGAACGGGTTCTTCTTCACCAAATAAAGTATGCGGCGATCATCCACCACTGTTGTCATCCGTGGACGCCCAGGCCTTTTACAGTTCCCAAGCTCACCAGTCAATTCCTTTTTTCTCAGAATGTACCCAACTGTTGATTTTGCTACTCCAAGCATGTCTGCTATCTCTCTGATGGATTTTTTCTTTTTTTTCAGCCTCAGGATGTTCTGCTTCACCTCAATTGAGAGTTCCTTTGACCGCATGTTATCTGGTCACAGCAACAGCTTCCAAATGCAAACAACACACACTGGAATCCACCCCTGACCTTTTAACTACTTCATTGATTACAGGTTAACGAGGGAGACGCCTTCAGAGTTAATTGCAGCCCTTAGAGTCCATTGTCCAATTACTTTTGGTCCCTTGAAAAAGAGGAGGCTATGCATTACAGAGCTATGATTCCTAAACCCTTTCTCCGATTTGGATATGGAAACTCTCATATTGCAGCTGGGAGTGCGCACTTTCAGCCCATATTATATATATAATTGTATTTCTGAACATGTTTTTGTAAACAGCTAAAATAACAAAACTTGTATCACTGTCCAAATATTTCTGGCCCTAACTGTAAATACACCATACATTTACATATAACATTACATAACACTTATATTGCACATAACATCTTATAGTTACCCGGGACCTGTAACCACCTCTCTGTCCCCATTGGAGCTCTAACAACCGCTATGGAGCTCTAACAACCGCTCCCGTGGTGGCTACGGCCTCCGGCCTATCTACATTTCACATACATTTAACAATACATCAGTTACCATATCACCGGGCCCTAGGGGTCACAATGGCGGAACCAGCCGCCTGGCTTTATTTCCCCAGCTTCATACTACCCCGGAATCAGGACTCCAGCCTGACCGGGTTCTTACACACAGTATGTGATCCATCCTATAAGCCACCATGGACCACACACGTCCTTTCACACGCTCACAGCCCATCATATAGACATCCATGGACTGTGGCACATCTGGGTTCAGATCAGGGATTGGCAAACCTTAGTACCCGGGACAACCATCCGTTACCCTACTATAGGAGCCCTATTAACCCCTGCCTCTGACCTCTAGTACATACAGTACATACATTCCGGTTCATCAGGTCCTTTAACTGACTACTCTGAGTCGGACCCAACAGCGGACCATGCCCGCCTGGCATACTTCATAAAATCGCCTCCCGAAGGGCCACACACAATCCGGTTCATCAGGACCTTTAACTGACTACCCTGAGTCGGTCCCAAGGGCGGTCTATGCCCGCCTGGCACACTTCATACATCTGCCCCTATAGGGCTACATTCACTCGCTGGGTCTTTTAAAAAGCCATACACTTCTAATCATATTCAACAGGTCCTTCACTGGACCTAATGGCGGCTACGCTCGCCTAACATGATTTACACACAAGGTGCACAGTTCACACAAGCATTCAGGAACTGCTTTTCTTACCGGGCACGGATCCGGGTCTCGCTACCTGTGTCACAGGTTCCACCAGGCATCCCCACGGGCTCCTTTCCTGGACGTGGGGCGAACCACGCCCGGACCAGTATCCACCAGGTTCAGCCATGGCTTCCTCATCCAGGTGCTGCCACGACCCTGGACCTAGGCACCGGCATGGAGCTAGCATGCTCCCATATTCCATGCACACAGAGCCTTGCACTGCTCTGCACTCAGGCTGGTCATGATCTCAGAATGATCTCTCAGCATGATTTCTCAGCCTCAATCTCAGCTTCAATCTGGTCTCTGAGTTCTCTCAGCCACTCAGCTGGCAGGCTCTTATCGTGCCTGCCACACCCACTCTGACTCATCCAGCTGGGCTGCTATTACTCAGGACACACCCACCTGGGCTGTCAACAATCAGCACCCATTCCTTTTCTCAGGGCCTCATTGATCTCCTGAGCCACGTAGTGCCGCTCACTAGCCTCATGATTGTTTCAGCTTTACAGCAGTCACTCTTACATTTAACTCCTCGTGTTCCGGATAGGTTCATACAGCGTCATCCACTATAAAACCGGCCAGTGTGAACAGGATCATACCCTGATCCTGCATGTGATGCGCCCCGGCCATGGGGACCATGCCGGCGGTGCCTCACAATATATATAGGACCAAATATGGCAATACATCACTTATCTGTTGCTAGATCCAAGGTTCACCCGTCCAGCCTTAGCACCTTGACGTATTTCTCTCTTCTGAGTTCATCAGGAGGCCTGATCCAAGCACCCCTTCCAGTGTGATCACTAATACTGATGATGTTCTACTCTACAGGCTGCCAAGGCCACCAACACAATGCAACTAGCAGAGCTCCTTCAGGAACTCAAACGCCAACGTGAGAAGCAGACCCGCTTGTTGGTCTACATGACCTCCGTGGATGACCAGTTAACTAAGTTACAGCTGGTTGCTCCTCCCTCAGTCCTTCAGCCTCCAGTACAGCATCCGATGGTTGTGCCCACTACGGGACCCGGTCCTCATCTCTGCAAGCCTCCTCATTACGATGGTGATCCCAAGTTATGCAGAAGATTTCTCAACCAACGTTTGCTGCATTTTCATTGATTGCCTCAGCATTATCCGACCGACATGGCCAAAGAGGCTTTCCTTGCCTTTCACCTGGAGGAAGAGGCTTTAGCCTGGTTCAACCTTCTAATGGAACGGGGTTATCCCATCGTGTCTGATCTGCAGAAATTCATGGATACGTTTCGCAAGATTTTTTTATGAGCCTGGTCGTGCCACATCTGCCATGGAGTCTCTCTTCAATTTGCAACATTGCTCTCTCACTGTCGGTCAGTATGCCATCCATTTCCGCATTCTGGCTTTGGAGCTCCAGTGGACCAATGAGGCTCTGGTCGGAGCCTTCTGGTGAGGTTTATCCGGAGAAAACAAGGACGAATTGTGAGTCAGGGTCTTGCCCGAGTCCATGGATGATATCATATTTCCTCGTACGGCATCTTTTTCACCGTAACCTCAGTTTCTGCCTTGTCCCACTCCTATCTCTGAGGATGAACCCATGGAGCTCGACCGTGTAAAGGTGGAGAGAAACCAACAGCAGGAGAAGCGTGCAAGGAATCCGCATGGTTATGGTGGACGCTCTGCTTTGAGTCAATGCTGTGGGACTGAGAGGCTGGAGAAACTCTTCCACCTAGGACAGGTAAGAGAGGCCTCCTCCTAGGTGAGAATGATTCCTCTCCTCCACTAACTATATCCATACATGTGATCTTCGGAAAGGTGCGGTTCTCCGAGACGGGCTATTTGGACTCTGGGTCTTTAGTGGAAATTTCATCCAGCAAGCTGTGGCCAGGCGGTTCTGGGATCCCAATTGTTCCTCTGCATCAATCATGGCACATAGTTTATGTAGATGGAAGACCCCCTGAAAGATCCTATTCTTGTTATCACCGAAGAAGTGGAGCTTCAAATCGGAGCATTCCACAGGGAGAAAATTACCTGCTATGTGTTACCGAATCTTTCTCCACCGTTTCTACTAGGTCTTGCATGGCTGCACCTCCATGAATCCATCCTGGATTGGCTATTTGGAGATGTCCTTCGATGGGGTCAGTCCTGTCATGATCACTGCCTCAAACTAGTACGGCCTGGTTCTACCCCTCAGCCTCCTGCAGCTTTACCCAGGTTACATACTGGTCCTTCGCAGATGTATTTGACAAGAAGGAAGCCAAGACTCTTCCTCCTCATAGGCCTTACGATTGTCCCATTGATCTAATCCCTGGATCTACTCCGCCTCAAGGTAGGATCTATCCTCTTTCTCCCACAGAGACTCAAGCCATGTCCGACTACATCAAGGAGAATTTTGCTAGAGGGTTTATCCAGAAGTCCACCTCCCCAGCTGCAGCTGGGTTCTTCTTTGTCAAGAAGAAAGATGGGTCTCTTCGCCCGGTCATCAACTACCATGGTCTCAACCAAATAACGGTAAAAAACCAATACCCTCGTCCCTTAATTCTAGAGCTCTTTGACCGTCTTCGAGGTTCCAGGACTTTCACCAAGTTGGATCTCCGTGGGGCTTACAACCTCGTCGGGATACAATCTGGGGATGAGTGGAAAACAGCCTTCAACACGGGAGATGGTGACTACGGGTGATGCCCTTGGGGTTAAGCAACGCACCCGCCATCTTCCAGAAGTTTGTCAATGACATATTTCGTGACCTGCTCTATATCTGTGTGGTGGTGTATTTGGAGGACATCCTGGTGTTTTCCCCCAACTTACCAACACACAGGAGAAATGTTCGTCTCATTTTCAAAAATTCAGGGAGAATCGCCTCTATGCGAAGTTTGAGAAATGTCTGTTTGAACAGAGGTCCTTACCCTTTCTTGGTTATATAATTTCCGATACAGATCTCGAGATGGATCCAGAGAAGGTCTCCGCCGTGCTTAAGTGGCCCTGACCTGAAGGAATCAAAGCCGTTCAGCGGTTTCTGGGATTCGCCAACTACTCTCGTCAGTTCATCCCCCACTTAATTAATAACAAGAATGGGAGAGGCAGCTCACTGGTATAATGCAGTCTGTCTTGTCCGGAAGTAGGCTCGCATGGACTCCGCCCTGGATCCAGGCAAATGAAATAGTAAGGAAAGAAATTTCCAGCGAGGAGTTCCAGATACAGATTTATTAAAGAAAATACATAAAACCTCAATCCATCAGGTGAGGATCATGTACAAAAGCCTTGCTGGAAATTTCTTTCCTTACTATTTCATCCCCCACTTCTCTCTGGTAAGTCAACTCACCGCCCTGACTTGTAAAGGTTCCAAACCAAAGGATTGGACTCCAAAGGCCGAGTCAGCTTTCCTCTCCCTTAAACAAGCCTTCTCAACTGCTCCGGGTTTTCACAGACCAAGGAAAAACTGCTAGTTGATCATTGAAGTGGACGTTTCGTCATCCGGAGCTGGAGCAGTCCTCACACTAAAATTGCCTACCGGTAAGATGGTGACCTGTGGTTTTTTCTCCAAGGCATTCTTGCCCTGCAAACGTAACTACGCAATTGGGAATAGAAAGTTACTGGTAATTAAGCTAGCCTTAGAAGAATGGCGATATCTGCTTGAAGGTGCAGTTCAGTGTAAATGATGACCGCATGATCATAAGAATCTGTCATATCTTCAGTCTGCAGAAAGACTCAACCCTCGCCAGGCTTGTTGGTCCTTATTCTTTGCTCGGTTGAATTTCTCTCTCCATTTCTATCCTGCAGAGAAGAATATTAAAGCTGGTACGCTATCCTGGTCCTTTCTGTCAGACTACCGTGAAGAGGAGCTTCAGCATATCATTGAACCGTCAAGGATGATCACGGTGGCTCTACAACATATTCTCCCATCTACTTTATACCTTAGAAATATGCATTTCTTTCTCCTCCTGCCCTTGTCTCTGTCTCCTGCTGATCCTGAACCAAACCTTCCTCTTCGCAGTAATTTGTTAATTGTCCCCTGGTGTGATGTATCCTTCTCCTCTGACCCCTCCCCTCCACATACCTGGTACATTGTCTGTTGCTCACAAGAGCTATAAGTAGCATGGTGTAAGGCATTCTGTGCCATTTCAAAGTGGCATTTCTAAGTGGTGAACAGCAGAGATAGACCAGAGATAAGCCAGAGGTAACCAGAAGGTAACAACTCTAACCATCTACTACCCTTCAGTACTTTACTTAGCCCATTGCATCAAAATGTCCTTCAGTTCAATGCTTTGATATCTATGTGCATTAGTCATCCACTTTTACCGCCCAATTCCCCCTCCATCACCCTTTATCCACATCAGCCCCTCTCTACTTCCCTTTACTATGTCCTGCTCCCATACTCTCTTCACCCTACTCAATAATCTAAGCCCATCATATTCCAGGGTCTTGCATCAACAAAAACAATGTCATAGAGCCAAACATTACTCCCTCCTTCTCTTTCTTCTACTGCTTATGTCAGGCAATATCTCTCCCAATCCTGGTCCACCCTCTTCCAACCTCAACCCCCCCCACGCCTCACACAGAAATCCCAGTAACCTTATTAGCATTACCTGCACACCTTCATCTCCCTCGTTTAAATGTGCCCTCTGGAATACACGGTCTCTGTGCAACAAACTTCCCTTTATCCACAACTACTTTCTCACTAACTCCCTTAACCTTTTGGCCCTTACTGAAACCTGGATCCAGGACTCAGACACTGCCTCCCCTGCTGCTATCTCCTACGGCGGTCTACACTTCTCTCGTTCCCCGAGACTTGGAAACAGACGTGGTGGCGGAGTTGGCCTACTCCTGTCCCCACAATGTACTTTCCAGGTCATCCACCCCGGCTCCATCACTCTCATTCCCTTCTTTTGAGGTTCACACCATTAGGCTGTTCCGTCCCCTCCCCCTCAGAGTAGCGGTGGTATATCGCCCCCCAGGTTCACCCACCCACTTCCTCGACCACTTCTCTACGTGGCTGCCGCACTTCATGTCCTCAGAATTACCAACCCTCATCCTGGGAGACTTTAACATCCCCATAAACAGCCCCAACTCCACATCTGCATCCCAGCTCCTATCTCTAACCACTTCTCTTGGCCTCTCGCAGCTCTCAACCTCTGAGACACATAAGGATGGTAACACCCTTGACCTGGTCTTCACCCGACTCTGCTCTACCTCCTCCTTAGACAACTCATCCCCTTCTCTCTCTGATCACAACTTTCTCTCCTTCACACTCACAAACCCTCGCCCATCAAAGCATAGTCCAACCTATCACACATTCAGAAATCTACAGGCCATCAACCCTCATACATTCACAGACTCTCTTCTCTCATCACTGTCCCCAATCTCCTCCTCCTCCTGCCCCAATCTGGCTGTGAATTACTACAATGAGACTCTCAAAAGTACCCTGGACCAAGTAGCGCGCTTCACCCTCAGAACCTCCAAACACAGAGTAAAACAGCCCTGGCTCACATCACAAACTCGATTCCTCCAATTCAAATTGCTTGTTGTTACCCACAAAGCTATTCATGGTGCAGCACCTCCTTACCTCTCCACCCTCATCTCTGTCTACCACCCCACCCGTCCCCTTCGCTCTGAATGTGACCTCAGACTAACATCGGCATTAATCCGAACCTCCCATTCCCGACTCCAAGACTTCTCTCAAGCTGCACCAAACCTCTGGAATGCTCTACCCCAAGAAATTAGGACCATCCACAACCTGCATAGCTTCAGACGCTCCCTAAAAACACACCTCTTCAGGGCGGCCTATCCTTCTCCCTGACAGTAGTCACTAAGGCTGCTTCCACACTGCAGTTTTTTCACTGATCAGTGTCCATCAGATTTGTGTGCCAAAACCCGGAGAGAAACCAGGAGAGGAACTTGCAGAGAAAAACTATAATTGAAAGATTGACACCTGTTCTGAGTTTTGGAGACACGCCTGGTTTTGGCACACAAATCTGATGGACACTGATCAGTGAAAAAACTGCAGTGTGGAAGCAGCCTTAGACGCAAGATATTCATTGTTATAAGCCCCTGTACTTTGTGTTCCCATCCAGTCTTAGATTGTAAGCTCCTTCGAGCAGGGTCACCTTCATTTTTTGCCTATTTATTGTATTTCCTAAGTTGATTCTATGTTTATTGTATGTAAATACTGTTCTGTATTACCATTCTGTACCGTATATTTTTCTTATATGTACCATTGTACTGTAAAGCGCTGCGGAATATGTTGGCGCTATACAAATAAAGTATTATTATTATTATATATATATATTATTATAATCTACTATATAATTGTCCAAGGCTTTTTTGAGTGTGTCTGTCGCCGAAATTGCGCGCCAGACACAGGCCACTCGCTGCTGCGCTGACCAGTCTGCCCACCGCACTGCTGTGCTGACCACTCTGCCCACTGTGCTGACCACTCTGCCCACCGTGCTGCTGCGCTGACCACTCTGCCCACCGCGCTGCTGCGCTGACCACTCTGCCTACCACACTCACTGCTAACCACTGAGCCACCGCGCAGTGCTAACCACTGAGCTGCCGTACAGTGCTCCATCCTCCCTCACCCCGCCGCTTTGTCCTCCATCCTCCTCCTCCCACCATTCTGTGCTCCTTCTTCCCTCTGCCTGTGCCGTTCCATCATCCTCCACCGCTTCCTCTTCCTTCCTTTGTCCTCCGTCACTCTATCCTCCAACCCCCCCCTGCTTGTGCTGCTCCGTCCTCCCTCACCCTCACCGCTTTGTCCTCCTTCCCCCCACCGCTCTGTACTCTATCCTCCCCCTGCCGCTCCGTCCTCCCCCACCCCACCGCTTCCTTCCTTTGTCCGCCTACCCTCCCCCTGCTGCTCCTCCTTCCTTTGTCCTCCTCCCCTTCGCCACTCCATACTCCGTTCTCCCCCTGCCTGTGCTGCTCCATCCTCCCCCACCCCACCGCTTTGTTCTCCGTCCTCCTCCTCCCACCGCTCTGTGCTCCGTCCTCCCCCTTCCTGTGCCGCTCCATCCTACCCCACCACTCCATCCTCCGTCCTCCCCCTGCCTGTGCTGCTCTGGCCTCCCCCGCCCCGCCTCCTCCCCCCCGCCACTCTGTGCTCTATCCTCCCCCTGTCTGTGCCACTCCATCCTCCCCCACCCCACCGCTTCCTCCTCCTTCGTCTTCCTCCCCTCCGCCACTCCATCCTCCCCCTGCCTGTGCTGCTCCATCCTCCCCCACCCACCGCTTTGTCCTCTGTCCTCCTTCCCCCTGCCGCTCTGTGCTCCATCCTCCCCCACCCCACCGCTTCCTCCTTTCTTTGTCCTGCTCCCCTCCGCCACTCCATCCTCCATCCTCCCCCTGCCTGTGCTGCGCCGTCCTCCCCACCCCGCCGCTTCATCCTACATCCTCCTCCCCCCCGCCGCTCTGTGCTTCGTCCTCCCCCTGCCGCTCCGTCCTCCCTCTGCCTGTGCCACTTCATCCTCCCCCACCCCTTCCTCCTCCTTCCTTTGTCCTCCTCACCTCCGCTACTCCATCCTCCCCCTGCCTGTGCTGCTCCGTCCTCCCCCACCCCGCCGCTTCATTCTGTCCTCCATCCTCCCCCACCGCTTCCTCCTCTCTTCTGCCACTCCATCCTCCGTTCTCCCCCTGCCTGTGCTGCTCCATCCTCCCCCACCCCCGCCGCTTCGTCCTCTGTTCCCTCCCCCCTGCCACTTTGTGCTCCATCCTCCCCCTGCCGCGCCTTCCTCCCCCTGCCTGTGCTGCTACATCCTCCCACACCCCGCCGCTACCTCCTCTGTCCTCCATCCTCCTGCTGCTCTGTCCTCCCTCCTCCCCCTGCCATACTGTCCTTTCCACGCCGCTCCTTCTTAAGTTCCTCCCAATTCAGCCCTCACCGCCTTCCCCATGCAATCTCTATTTCTATATTCTAGAATACCTGATGCGTTAGAATCGGGCCACCATCTAGTCATTGTATAACCAGTGTGCTGCCGCAGAATTAACCACAATGTGATCTGTCTGTTAT
Organism: Allobates femoralis; assembly: GCA_033576535.1. Classification (NCBI taxonomy): domain Eukaryota; kingdom Metazoa; phylum Chordata; class Amphibia; order Anura; family Aromobatidae; genus Allobates; species Allobates femoralis. The sequence continues at coordinate 867,724,146 of JARQOC010000003.1, read as the reverse complement.
AATGTCATGAATAATGTAATATAAATGTATGATCACATGATATATTGTAAGTCTGTTCTACCCTCTCGTTTTGCTTCCTCTAATTTGAGTAAACCTGAAGCTTTTGTAATGACGATTATTAACCTTTCTGTCATGTTATTGGTTAACAAAGTGTTCTATGAAACTCAGTGTATTCAACATTTTGTAAATTGTTCTTGTGCTCTTTGAGACAGGAATTAAAATCTTACTTTTCAAAGGGGGTGTACTCATTTATGCTAAGCATTGTTTATTCAAATCTTTAAAACATACTGAACATAATTACAATTTCTTTCCTGCATGAATTTTCTCATGTTTTACAAGATTTGATTTATGTGTAAAGCATTTCCCACATTCTGAACATGAATACGGCTTCTCTCCTGTGTGAATTCTCTTGTGTGTCACAAGATGTGATACATTTATAAAAGATTTCCCACATTCTGAACATGAATACGGCTTCTCCCCTGTGTGATATCGCTTGTGTGTCACAAGATGTGATACATTTATAAAAGATTTCCCACATTCTGAACATGAATATGGCTTCTCTCCTGTGTGAATTCTCTGATGTGTCACAAGACTTGATTTATATGTAAAGCATTTCCCACATTCTGAACATGAATGCCGCAGGTCTCCTGTGTGAATTCTCTCATGTGTCACAAGACTTGATTTTTGCATAAAAGATTTCCCACATTCTGCGCATGAATACGGCTTCTCCCCTGTGTGAATTTTCTCATGTGTCACAAGATTTGTCTTTTGCATAAAAGATTTCCCACATTCTGAACATGAATACGGCTTCTCTCCTGTGTGACTTCTCTTGTGTGTCACAAGATTTGATTTTTGCATAAAAGATTTTCCACATTCTGAACATGAATACGGCTTCTCTCCTGTGTGATGTCTCTCGTGTATCACAATACTTGATTTATGCCTAAAGCATTTCCCACATTCTGAACATGAATATGGCTTCTCTCCTGTGTGAATTCTCTCATGTCTAACAAGCTCTGATTTATATGTGAAGATCTTCCCACATTCAGAACAGGAGTACGGCTTCTCTCCTTTGTCTTTTCTTTGTGTAGAAGAATCTGAGCTTTTAGTAAGTTGCTCGTCACACTGAAATCTTGTCTCCACTTCGTCACCTGGAATTGTGGTAATGATCTGAGATTGCTCAGGAGAGGGCTCTCCATGATTAGGGGGATTATATGATAGTGAAGTACTGTGAATACCAGGATGTAATTGAAGGGTAATGAGGTTTCCTCCATTAGATGGCTTCCTGATCTCTTCTTCTTTACAGTTTAGTGATAAACTGTTATCCTCACAAGGATTTCCTGTAAGGATGAAAGATAGAATAGATGTGATTTTATTCTACTATACAACAGAGATTTCTACATTTATGTTATGGAGCTCAGAATGAAGACTCTAGTCAGTGAAAGTCTGTAATAAGGAAGACAATTACATGTCATAACAGTAACACAATGATGGGTAAAGTGAGTAACACTTATACACTGGTGACATGGGCACAAGTCAGGGATGGCATAGATCAGACTGTAAATCAACAGTTTATTAACATATATATGCATTACTTAACAAGATAGTTTCAATAAAAATATAAATCTTTAATTTCCATAGTTTGGTATCTTGCCTATGTGGATAGTTCCTAAATGGAACCTGACACCAGGATTTACCCCCTTAATGTACCACCAGTGCCATTTCACCCTTGTAGCAGCTTCCTATTATGCCCTTAGTGTAGGAAAGTGTTCATGCAATTAAAAATAGAGTTTTCATATTTCAGTACCGTATGACAATGAGATTGACTAGTCACAGAGGAGGCCCTACATCCAGGAGCATTGGAGCTCCAGCCACAGTGATCATGTCCTCACCATACCTAAGGGCAAGATAGGAAACTTTAGAAGGAGACTGAAAAAGCACAAGATACATTAAGGGTGTAAATCCTAATTTCAGGCTCCCTTTATCCCCTTCACAACACATGATGTAACTGTATGTCATGATCAGGAAGATCTTCCAATAAACATGATGTATAGTTACATCCGGAGCCGGCCATATACTGATGACTAGCGGACATTTTACAGCACGGAGCGCTGGTTACATTGATATTATTATTGTGTTTTATTGGAGACTAGATGGTGGCCCGATTCGAACGCATCAGGTATTCTAGAATATGTATATATGACTGAAGAACAGCACACTATGACTGACAGCCTTGTAGAAAGGAGTGAAGGAGTACACACTGTGACTGACAGCAGTAAACTGCGTCACCCTGACTGACAGACCTTGTAGACAGCAGTAAACTGCGTCACCCTGACTGACAGACCTTATATACAGGAATAAACTGCGTGACCCTGACTGACAGACGTTATACACAGGAGTAAACTGCGTGACCCTGACTGACAGACGTTATACACAGGAGTAAACTGCGTCACACTGACAGACCTTGTATACAGGAGTAAACTGCGTCACACTGACTGACAGACCTTATATACAGGAGTAAACTGCGTGACCCTGACTGACAGACCTTGTAGACAGCACTAAACTGCGTCACACTGACTGACAGCCTTGCAGACAGAAGTAAACTGCGTCACACTGACTGACAGACCTTATACACAGGAGTAAACTGCGTCTCACTGACTGACAGACCTTATAGACAGGAGTGAACTGTGTCACACTATAAGCGGCAGTTCAACTTGCGCGCCAATACCGCGACGCTCATTGGTGGCCGCTGCTGTCGGCAACCAATAAGAGACTTGGCGCGCAGTTTGAATGCCGCATCTCAGAGAAGCGGCATTCAAACCGCGTTCCGCTTCTCTCATTGGTCACCGCGATCAGCAGCGACCAATCAGAGGAGCGGCGCGCGCCAAGACGCACATTGTATTTAAAATATGGCGGCATGGCGGACGCCGCTATTCTAAGGCGCTGAACGCGGCGACCAATCAGAATAGCGGTACTTGCACATTCTATTTCAAATATGGCGCCAAGGTGCAAGCTGATCCTCTGATTGGTTGGCGCTGAACGCGGCGACCAATCAGAGGAGCGCCATTCAAACCGCGCACCGCTTCTTTCATTGGTCACCGTGTTCAGTGCTGACCAATCAGAGGAGCGGCACGCACAATGCCGCACATTGTATTTGAAATATGTCGCCATGGCACGTGCCGCTATTCTGATTGGTCGGCGCTGAACGCTGCGACCAATCAGAATAGCGGCACGCGCCATGGCGACATATTTCAAATACACTGTACTCAGTGTATTTGAAATATGGCGCCATAGCGCTCGCCGCTATTCTGATTGGTCGGCACTGAACGCGGCGACCAATGAAAGAAGCGGTGCACGGTTTGAATGCCGCTCCTCTGAATGGTCGACGCTCAACGCGGCGACCAATCAGAGGAGCGGCTCGCGCCATGGCGCCATATTTGAAATAGAATGTGCGAGTACCATTATTCTGATTGGTCGCCGCGTTCAGCGCCTTAGAATAGCGGCGTCCGCCGTGCCGCCATGTTTTAAATACAATGTGCGTCCAGGGCCAGTGGCATCTAAATCTCTGCTGTTGGACTGAGTGACTCACGAAAAATATGTGCCCTTTGATCCCAGCAAAGGCGAACCCCGAATGTGTAATCACAATATGTAAAATACATTGGGGACATTGAATTTTAAACTTGGCGCCAAGGCGCGCGCCGCTAATATGATTGGCCGCTCGCGGCCAATCAGAATAGCTGGGCGCGGCATGGCGCCATATGTAAAATACAGTGATAACTTCAGATTTCAAATATGGTGGCGTGCCGCACGCCGCTATTCTGATTGGTCGCCACCAGCCGCGGGCGACCAATCAGAATAGCGGCGTGCGGCACGCCACCATAGTTAAAATATACATTGGGGACTTCAGATTTCAAATATGGCGCCTTGGCACGAGCCGCCCCTCTGATTTGTCGCCGCGGCCGACCAGAGACGCGGAATTCAAATCGTGTGCCAAGTCGTGCCACTTCTCCGATTGGTCGACGGGGCCGCGGCGACCAATCAGAAAAATACTGCGGCTTGGTGCTCAGTTTGAATCCCAAGCAGGGCACCACTGCTGCGAGCAGCCGGGAGATCCCAGCTGGCTAGCCCGGAGCTCAGCCGCGGCTACTGCAGCACAGAGGTCAGCGGCTCGCCAGCCGGGAAATGACCAGCTAACACTGGTCATCTCCTGGATGGCTTGCCGCGGACCTCCGTGCCGGAGGTAGCTGCGGCTGAGCTCCGGTTAGCGGCTCGCCGGCCGGGAGACGACTGGCTGACGCCGGTCATCTCCCGGCTGGCTCGTGCACGCTGCGTCCACCGTCTGCCAGACCGTGTATACCTGCGGAAGCGGCACTCACGCACCGCTTCCGCCAGGCACATCGGACAGAATCTGACAGAATCGGATCCAACATGACTTGGGGCCTATAGAGCGCAGGTCCGAGAAAACATCTGATGGTTTCTCTGACCCGATTTTAGTGTACTGAGCATGCTCAGTACACTAAAACAGCTCTTAACCGTCTAATTTCACTTCCGCAATGTGTATACATACATTGTGGAAGTGAAATTAAATAAATGGAAGGGTTAAAAATAAAGAATCTTTATTCTCACCCGTCCACAAGTCCCCCGGCGTCTCCAGCTATCTTCTGATCCTTACAGGACCTGGCGTGATGTCACAACCAGGTCACATGACTGGTTACCGCGGTAACCAGTCATGTGACTAACGCAACCACAGGTCCTGTAAGGATCAGAAGATAGTTGGAGACGCCGGGGGACTCGTGGATGGATGAGAATAAAGATTTTTTATTTTGTAAGGTCTGGAGGAGAGGGGAGAAGAGGAATGAAAGAGGGAGAGAGAGACTGAGGGAGCAGTGAGAGGAGGGGGGAAAGAGGTGACAGGAGGAGAGGGGAGAGGAGGAGAGACGGAGAGGATCCAAACTGATCCTGCAAAATATCAGAATCGAATGCCTATTTGGCATCCGATTGCAGGCATCAGTTTGGATCCGTTGCTGTCCGAGGGGTGCTGCGCAAAAAAAAAAAAAAAAAAAGGATCCCCTCAGACAGCAAAATAACGCTGTGTGAAAACAGCCTTACAACTACTGAGGTAAAAACGCACCAAATACTCAGCGTGTGCACGAGGCCTTACAAATACTGAGGTAACAACTCACCAAATACTCAGCGTGTGCACGAGGCCTTACAAATACGGAGGTAAAACTCGCCAAATACTCAGCGTGTGCACGAGGCCTTACAGATACTGAGGTAAAAACTCACCAAATACTCAGCGTGTGCACGAGGCCTTACAGATACTGAGGTAAAAACTCACCAAATACTCAGCGTGTGCACGAGGCCTTACATATACTGAGGTAACAACTCACCAAATACTCAGCGTGTGCACGAGGCCTTACAGATACTGAGGTAACAACTCACCAAATACTGAGGGTGTGCACGAGGCCTTACAGATACTGAGGTAACAACTCACCAAATACTCAGCGTGTGCACGAGGCCTTACGAATACTGAGGTAAAACTCACCAAATACTCAGCGTGTGCACGTGGCCTCACGAATACTGAGGTAAAACGCACCAAATTGGCTAGGGTCACACATACCAATCAGTTTTTTTCCATTTCCAAAACCTGATTCCGTTTTTTGAAAATGCCATTTTTACATCTAAAAAACGCTATGCGTTAACGCATGTGTTTCCCGTAGGGCCCCATGTTAAAAAAACGCCTACTTTTTTTTTTTTACTGCACCGAAAAAACGCTGCTAGCAGTGTTTTTCGATGCAGTTTCAAAAATGCATAGCGTTTTTTAAGCGCACTTTTGACACTGCGTTTTTTGCATTGCAGTTTTCCTCAACATTCTGAGTTGAAAAGCGTTTGCAAATAACGGATCCAGGGCTTATGTGTGACCCTAGGCATACTCAGTTTGTGCACGAGACCTTACAGATACTGAGGTAAAACGCACCAAATACTCAGCATGTGCATGAGACCTTACAAATACTGAGGTTACAACTCACCAAATACTCAGCGTGTACACGAGGCCTTACAAATACTGAGGTAAAAACTCACCAAATACTCAGCGTGTGCACGAGACCTTACAGATACTGAGGTAACAACACACGAAATACTCAGCGTGTGCACGAGGCCTTACAAATCCTGAGGTAACAACACACGAAATACTCAGCGTGTGCACGAGGCCTTACACATACTGAGGTAACAACACATGAAATACTCAGCGTGTGCACGAGGCCTTACATATACTGAGGTAAAAACTCACCAAATACTCAGCGTGTGCACGAGACCTTACAGATACTGAGGTAAAAACTCACCAAATACTCAGCATGTGCACGAGGCCTTACAGATACTGAGGTAAAAAACCCACCAAATACTCAGCGTGTGCACGAGGCCTTACACATACTGAGGTAAAAACTCACCAAATACTCAGCGTGTGCACGAGGCCTTACACATACTGAGGTAAAAACTCACCAAATACTCAGCGTGTGCACGAGACCTTACAGATACTGAGGTAAAAACTCACCAAATACTCAGCGTGTGCACGAGGCCTTACAGATACTGAGGTAAAAAACCCACCAAATACTCAGCGTGTGCATGAGGCCTTACAGATACTGAGGTAACAACACACCAAATACTGAGCGTGTGCACGAGGCCTTACAAATACTGAGGTAACAACTCACCAAATACTCAGCGTGTGCACGAGGCCTTACATATACTGAGGTAACAACACACGAAATACTCAGCGTGTGCACGAGGCCTTACATATACTGAGGTAAAAAACCCACCAAATACTCAGCGTGTGCACGAGGCCTTACAGATAATGAGGTAAAAACCTCACCAAATACTCAGCGTGTGCACGAGGCCTTACAGATACTGAGGTAACAACTCACCAAATACTCAGCGTGTGCACGAGGCCTTACAGATACTGAGGTAAAAACACCAAATACTCAGCGTGTGCACGAGGCCTTACAGATACTGAGGTAAAAACCTCACTAAATACTCAGCGTGTGCACGAGACCTTACAGATACTGAGGTAACAACTCACCAAATACTCAGCGTGTGCACGAGGCCTTACAGATACTGAGGTAAAAACACCAAATACTCAGCGTGTGCACGAGGCCTTACAGATACTGAGGTAAAAACCTCACCAAATACTCAGCGTGTGCACGAAACCTTACAGATGCTGAGGTAACAACTCACCAAATACTCAGCGTGTGCACGAGGCCTTACATTACTGAGGTAAAACTCACCAAATACTCAGCGTGTGCACGAGGCCTTACAGATACTGAGGTAAAACTCACCAAATACTCAGCGTGTGCACGAGGCCTTACAGATACTGAGGTAACAACTCACCAAATACTCAGCGTGTGCATGAGGCCTTACAGATACTGAGGTAAAAACACCAAATACTCAGCGTGTGTACGAGGCCTTACATTACTGAGGTAAAACTCACCAAATACTCAGCGTGTGCACGAGACCTTACAGATACTGAGGTAAAACTCACCAAATACTCAGCGTGTGCACGAGGCCTTACAGATACTGAGGTAAAAACCTCGCCATACTCAGCGTGTGCACGAGGCCTTACACATACTGAGGTAAAAACCTCACCATACTCAGCGTGTCCACCCACTGCCCCTCCACGTTGCATAGACACGTGAAATGCGTCTACATGCTGTGTTTTCTGCCCCTCAATCTGGATATTTTTCTTGAATCATGTATGTATGGACTCCATACATATATGATCCAAAGAAAATATCCACATAAAGGGGCAGGACACACATAGCATGTAGACGCATTTCACATGTGTCTATACAACGTGGAGGGGCAGTGGGTGTACAATGTAATCAGGAATAAGGGAACAGGAAAAGAGTGCCTCAACAGCATTAACCCCAGGGATGCAGGAGCCAGGAAAAGGTAGCCGGCTGCTCCACCTGAACAGCATAGTGGGTGCACACGCTGATGTTAATCAAGATAGTAGAGGGGCAAATCTGGCAGACTGGCACAGACATCGCACAGCAGCAGGACAAGTTCAACATATCACTCACTAACTGTCGGGCACGTTCCCTCCTCTGTGCTGGCCTGTGGACTGTGTTGGACTAGGTGGTGACCGATCTCTCTTTAAGCAGCCCAGCCTGGAGGTGGTGGACGGCGGCCGGTGAATCTGTGATGGACTCAGACAGGAGGACTGGAGTCAGGAGAGAAGGCGCAGCTGCCAAGGATTGACCAGGCCGACAGCAGAATGAGCCGCTCTGACTCTATAAAAAAAACCCACTACCCCATACTGTTCCAAATTACCCTATAAAGCCCCCCAGTGCTCCATACTGTTCCAAATTACCCTATAAAGCCCCCCAGTGCTCCACACTGTTCCTAATTACCCTATAAAGCTCCCCCACTGCTCCATACTGTTCCAAATTACCCTATAAAGCCCCCCAGTGCTCCACACTGTTCCTAATTGCCCTATAAAGCTCCCCACTGCTCCATACTGTTCCAAATTACCCTATAAAGCCCCCCAGTGCTCCACACTGTTCCTAATTGCCCTATAAAGCTCCCCACTGCTCCATACTGTTCCTAATTACCCTATAAAGCCCCCACTGCTCCATACTGTTCCTAATTACCCCATAAAGCCCTCACTGCTCCATAATGTTCCAGATTACCCTATAAAAAAACCCACTACCCCATACTGTTCCAAATTACCCTATAAAGCCCCCCAGTGCTCCATACTGTTCCTAATTACCCTATAAAGCCCCCCCACTGCTCCATACTGTTCCAAATTACCCTATAAAGCCCCCCCACTGCCCTATACTGTTCCTAATTATTCTAATTACCCCATAAAGCCCCCACTGCCCCATACTATTCTTAACTACCCTATAAAGCCCCCCACTGCCCATACTGTACCTCAATACCCCAAAAGGTCACTTGGAAAGTATCTTCAATCTAACAAACAATTCTGCGGATGATTTTTGGATCTGTCTGGAGAGGCTCACCTGCAAGTGCAGCCATGTGTGTTCTCTTGTCCACTCGCCCTCTGCAGCCCGGCCCTTGCAGCAGTGTGTAGAGACCCACAGCATGCAGGCTCTACTCGGACTGCCTGCTCCTCAAGGACTGCTCTCTCAGCACTGCCGTCTGCCGTGCCTCACACAGGGGGCTCTTACCAAGTGACGCTGAGCCTGGCTCCTGTGTTAAGAGTCACAGTTTCCCTGTGGGCGGAGGTGCTCACGCTCTTCTCTGCCCGGTGTCCCTGGCATCTGCATGGCCGCCTGTGACTGAGGTAGGTGGGCCGCCTGTGCCTCCAGCACCCGCGATCTTTAACAACCGGGACGGGACGGGACAGGGCAGGGCGAGAGAACGGACAGGGCAGGACGGGAGAGGACAGGGCGAGACGGGAGAGGACAGGGCGAGACGGGAGAGGACAGGGCAGGACGGGAGAGGACAGGGCAGGACGGGAGAGGACAGGGCAGGACGGGAGAGGACAGGGCAGGACGGGAGAGGACAGGGCAGGACGGGAGAGGACAGGGCAGGACGGGAGAGGACAGGGCAGGACGGGAGAGGACAGGGCAGGACGGGAGAGGACAGGGCAGGACGGGAGAGGACAGGGCAGGACGGGAGAGGACAGGGCAGGACGGGAGAGGACAGGGCAGGACGGGAGAGGACAGGGCAGGACGGGAGAGGACAGGGCAGGACGGGAGAGGACAGGGCAGGACGGGAGAGGACAGGGCAGGACGGGAGGACAGGGCAGGACGGGGAGGAAGGAGGACGGAGGACAGGCAGGAGGGAGAGGACAGGGCAGGACGGGAGAGGACAGGGCAGGACGGGAGAGGACAGGGCAGGACGGGAGAGGACAGGCAGGACGGGAGAGGACAGGCGGACGGGAGAGGACAGGGCAGGACGGGAGAGGACAGGGCAGGACGGGAGAGGACAGGGCAGGACGGGAGAGGACAGGGCAGGACGGGAGAGGACAGGGCAGGACGGGAGAGGACAGGGCAGGACGGGAGAGGACAGGGCAGGACGGGAGAGGACAGGGCAGGACGGGAGAGGACAGGGCAGGACGGGAGAGGACAGGGCAGGACGGGAGAGGACAGGGCAGGACGGGAGAGGACAGGGCAGGACGGGAGAGGACAGGGCAGGACGGGAGAGGACAGGGCAGGACGGGAGAGGACAGGGCAGGACGGGAGAGGACAGGGCAGGACGGGAGAGGACAGGGCAGGACGGGAGAGGACAGGGCAGGACGGGAGAGGACAGGGCAGGACGGGAGAGGACAGGGCAGGACGGGAGAGGACAGGGCAGGACGGGAGAGGACAGGGCAGGACGGGAGAGGAAGGCAGGGCGGGAGAGGACAGGGCAGGAGAGGACAGGGCAGGACGGGAGAGGACAGGGCAGGACGGGAGAGGACAGGGCAGGACGGGAGAGGACAGGGCAGGACGGGAGAGGACAGGCAGGCGAGGGACAGGGAGGAGGGAGAGGACAGGGCAGGACGGGAGAGGACAGGGCAGGACGGGAGAGGACAGGGCAGGACGGGAGAGGACAGGGCAGGACGGGAGAGGACAGGGCAGGAGAGAGACGGACAGGGCAGGACGGGAGAGGACAGGGCGAGAGAACGGACAGGGCAGGACGGGACAGGACAGGGCGAGAGAACGGACAGGGCAGGACGGGAGAGGACAGGGCGAGAGAACGGACAGGCAGACGGGACAGACAGGGCGAGAGAACGGACAGGGCAGGACGGGACAGGACAGGGCGAGAGAACGGACAGGGCAGGACGGGACAGGACAGGGCGAGAGAACGGACAGGGCAGGACGGGACAGGACAGGGCGAGAGAACGGACAGGGCAGGACGGGACAGGACAGGGCGAGAGAGAACGGACAGGGCAGGACGGGACAGGACAGGGCGAGAGAACGGACAGGGCAGGACGGGACAGGACAGGGCGAGAGAAACAGACAGGGCAGGACGGGACAGGACAGGGCGAGAGAACAGACAGGGCAGGACGGGACAGGACAGGGCGAGAGAACGGACAGGGCAGGACGGGACAGGACAGGGCGAGAGAACGGACAGGGCAGGACGGGACAGGACAGGGCGAGAGAACGGACAGGGCAGGACGGGACAGGACAGGGCGAGACAACGGACAGGACAGGGCAAGAGAACGGACAGGACAGGACGGGAGAGGACAGGGCGCAGAGAACGGACAGGGCAGGACGGGAGAGGACAGGGCGCGAGAACGGACAGGGCAGGACGGGAGAGGACAGGGCGAGAGAACGGACAGGGCAGGACGGGAGAGGACAGGGCGTGAGAACGGACAGGGCAGGACGGGAGAGGACAGGGCGCGAGAACGGACAGGGCAGGACGGGAGAGGACAGGGCGAGGGAACGGACAGGGCAGGACGGGAGAGGACAGGGCAAGGGAACGGACAGGGCAGGACGGGAGAGGACAGGGCGAGGGAACGGACAGGGCAGGACGGGACAGGACAGGGCGAGAGAACGGACAGGGCAGGACGGGACAGGACAGGGCGAGAGAACGGACAGGGCAGGACGGGACAGGACAGGGCGAGAGAACGGACAGGGCAGGACGGGACAGGACAGGGCGAGAGAACGGACAGGACAGGGCAAGAGAACAGACAGGACAGGACGGGAGAGGACAGGGCGCGAGAACGGACAGGGGAGAGAATGGACAGAAGCGCTGGGACATCTGCACACAAACTGTAGCGCAAGGCCTAAACATAGAGGAAAAGACAAAGAAAAAAAACGAGGACGAAGATTGAAGACTGATGAAGACGAGACGACAGCGGAGAAATGGTGACTCTCAGATCAGAAGAGAAGAACGAGGGAAAATGACGAGAAAGTGAAAACCAGCGATGGAGGGAGGAGATTATAGATTTCTCTTTACTGAAAGGTGATTAATTATATTCTACAAATAGAAAGTGGAAAATTCTTATATAAATGATTGTATTATAGGACGACGCATAAGAGACTTCATCACATCCACCGGAGCCAACAAGGAGCATCGCGTCTCACCTTGTGATGTCACCGGCCGCTGCTCCTCCATCATCACCTCCTCGTACCGGTCCTTGTGTCCTTCTAGATACTCCCACTCCTCCATGGAGAGAAAGACAGCGACGTCCTGACACCTTATAGGAACCTGACACACAATGATACCAACATCACCCAGAATCCTCCAGTGCTGTCCTGTATAATGTCCCAGCAGTCACCTCTCCAGTCATCACCCAGAATCCTCCAGTGCTGTCCTGTATAATGTCCCAGCAGTCACCTCTCCGCTCATCACCCAGAATCCTCCAGTGCTGTCCTGTATAATGTCCCAGCAGTCACCTCTCCAGTCATCACCCAGAATCCTCCAGTGCTGTCCTGTATAATGTCCCAGCAGTCACCTCTCCGCTCATCACCCAGAATCCTCCAGTGCTGTCCTGTATAATGTCCCAGCAGTCACCCTCTCCAGTCATCACCCAGAATCCTCCAGTGCTGTCCTGTATAATGTCCCAGCAGTCACCTCTCCGCTCATCACCCAGAATCCTCCAGTGCTGTCCTGTATAATGTCCCAGCAGTCACCTCTCTGCTCATCACCCAGAATCCTCCAGTGCTGTCCTGTATAATGTCCCAGCAGTCACCTCTCCGCTCATCACCCAGAATCCTCCAGTGCCGTCCTGTATAATGTCCCAGCAGTCACCTCTCCGCTCATCACCCAAAATCCTCCAGTGCTGTCCTGTATAATGTCCCAGCAGTCACCTCTCCGCTCATCACCCAAAATCCTCCAGTGCTGTCCTGTATAATGTCCCAGCAGTCACCTCTCCGCTCATCACCCAGAATCCTCCAGTGCTGTCCTGTATAATGTCCCAGCAGTCACCTCTCCGCTCATCACCCAGAATCCTCCAGTGCTGTCCTCTGTAATGTCCCAGCAGTCACCTCTCCAGTCATCACCCAGAATCCTCCAGTGCTGTCCTGTATAATGTCCCAGCAGTCACCTCTCCGCTCATCACCCAGAATCCTCCAGTGCTGTCCTGTATAATGTCCCAGCAGTCACCTCTCCAGTCATCACCCATAATCCTCCAGTGCTGTCCTGTATAATGTCCCAGCAGTCACCTCTCCAGTCATCACCCAGAATCCTCCAGTGCTGTTCTGCATAATGTCCCAGCAGTCACCTCTCCAGTCATCACCCAGAATCCTCCAGTGCTGTCCTGTATAATGTCCCAGCAGTCACCTCTCCGCTCATCACCCAGAATCCTCCAGTGCTGTCCTGTATAATGTCCCAGCAGTCACCTCTCCAGTCATCACCCAGAATCCTCCAGTGCTGTCCTGTATAATGTCCCAGCAGTCACCTCTCCGCTCATCACCCAGAATCCTCCAGTGCTGTCCTGTATAATGTCCCAGCAGTCACCTCTCCGCTCATCACCCAGAATCCTCCAGTGCTGTCCTGTATAATGTCCCAGCAGTCACCTCTCCGCTCATCACCCAGAATCCTCCAGTGCTGTGCTGTATAATGTCCCAGCAGTCACCTCTCCGGTCATCACCCAGAATCCTCCAGTGCTGTCCTGTATAATGTCCCAGCAGTCACCTCTCCGCTCATCACCCAGAATCCTCCAGTGCTGTCCTGTATAATGTCCCAGCAGTCACCTCTCCACTCATCACCCAGAATCCTCCAGTGCTGTCCTGTAGAATGTCCCAGCAGTCACCTCTCCGCTCATCACCCAGAATCCTCCAGTGCTGTCCTGTATAATGTCCCATCAGTCACCTCTCCGCTCATCCCCCAGAATCCTCCAGTGCTGTCCTGTATAATGTCCCAGCAGTCACCTCTCCGCTCATCACCCAGAATTCTCCAGTGCTGTCCTGTATAATGTCCCAGCAGTCACCTCTCCGCTCATCACCCAGAATCCTCCAGTGCTGTCCTGTATAATGTCCCAGCAGTCACCTCTCTGCTCATCACCCAGAATCCTCCAGTGCTGTCCTGTATAATGTCCCAGCAGTCACCTCTCCGCTCATCACCCAGAATCCTCCAGTGCTGTCCTGTATAATGTCCCAGCAGTCACCTCTCCGGTCATCACCCAGAATCCTCCAGTGCTGTCCTGTATAATGTCCAGCAGTCACCTCTCCGCTCATCACCCAGAATCCTCCAGTGCTGTCCTGTATAATGTCCCAGCAGTCACCTCTCCGCTCAGCAGCTCAATCATCTTGTTGCTGAGCTCTAGGATCTTCTTCTTGTTCCTCTCATGTATCGGGGAGTGCGGGGGAGGGGCTGTGATGAGGCTCCGCCCTCCTGACTCCTGGAGATGGATGATGGGAGTCACACAGTCCCCCGGTGTCTTCCTCACTATGCTGTAATCCTGTGTATGGAGAGAGAGACACTTAGGGTCTTCATTAATCTAATATATACTTACCTAATGTAGTTCGTCATCCACTTCCCTCTGGATGTCCTCGAATCCCACAATCCACTGCGCCTCACCGGAAGTACGCCGCCCGCCATATTGGAATACCCAAGTGATAGGTATTCCAATATGGCACTCGCTGGTGGAATCAGGCCCTTGCGCAGTACCACCAGCGGGACTCTGCCGGTAACCCACGCCGGGATCCCCCGCTGCCGGATCGCCACTGGATTACTGCCAGGACCCGCCGCCGGACCCCACTATGACCCACCACTGGACCCCTGCCTCCGGATCCTGCCGGTGTCTGCCCACCCACCTCCGTGCGGTCACAGCCGCCAGTAAAGACCACGGCTTGCGGTCTGTGCTGGAGATGGGGTGCGGGCGCCCTCTGGTGGCGCTGCACCCCATCTCCAGCACAGGCCGCAAGCCGCAGTCTTTCCTGGTGGCTGTGACTGCACGGAGGTGGGTGGGCAGACACCGGCAGTACGTACACACACACGTAATCACATTTACACACATATAGACATGCATACTTGTACACACAGTATAATGTCCCCACATGCACACACTTACACACAAACACATGCATACACATACATACAGAGAGTATAATGTCCCCACTCACACAAGCACGCACATGCATGTACACAAGCAGATACAAACATATGCACATACACAAACACGCATACACACACACAATATTATTTGTCACACACACATACAAACACACGTATACACACAGTATAATGGCCCCACACACACAGATATGCACATGTAGATAGCCACACGCACATACAAACACGCATGCCTGCACCGGATAATGTCCCCACCTGTACATACACACAAAGACACATAAACACAGTGTAATGTCCCCACACACATGGTTATACACACACACACACACACACACGAATTTACGCACATACACACGCAAGCAAAAACATGCCTGTGCATGCACACATACATGCACGCAGACACATACATGCATGCACAGACACAAACATGCATATACACACCTACACACATATACACATGCAAGCATGCACATATACACATACATGCAGATACACGCACACATACACACAGTATAATGGCCCCATACACACGCAGATATACACATACACACACGCATATACCAACACGCATGCACACACAGTATAATGTTCCCACGCACAAATACACACAGGCAGATACACACATTCACGCACATACACAAACATGCATACGCCCACGCATACACAGAGTATAATATCCCCACATGCACGCACACACACAATCACCCAAGCCCGTGCATATACACGCAGATACACACGCACTCACAAACACGCATACGCCTGCGTATACACACAGTTTAATGTCCGCACATACACATGCAAGCACTAACATAGACACATACACACAGTATAATGTCCCCACACACGCACACAGATACACAGATGCCCATACACATGCAAACATACACATACACATACAGTACATACAAACTGTATAATGTCCCACACACACGCACAAACATGCACACATACATACACATGTACACACAAACATAACCAAGCAGAAGCTTAGGAAATGAGTTCTGGCTTTCTGAACATCATAAATAGGTCATATCAGATATTAATTTTCTTGTAATATTCTGAGGGGAAACATGGGGTTCATATCTTTGATGTGTGAGCCTCTCCTCTAGGTATATGAAACATTGAGGTGAAAGAGGAGGATCGTCCCACCAGGGAGGTGAAAACAACGTGGGGCTGGTTAAACTTTCTGCCCATTATGGCTGCACTCCACCCTGGGTAACATAGTAACATAGTAACATAGTTTTTAAGGTTGAAGGAAGACTTTAAGTCCATCTAGTTCAACCATAGCCTAACATGTTGATCCAGAGGAAGGCAAAAAAAACCCATGTGGCAACACTAAGCTCCACATTGGGGGAAAAAATTCCTTCCTGACTCCAGATACGGCAATCAGACTAATTCCCTGGATCAACGCCCGATCAAAGAATCTAGTATGTATAACCGGTAATATTATAGTTTTCAAGAAAGGCATCCAGGCCCTTCTTAAATGTTAGTAGTGACTCCCTCATTACAACATCATGTGGCAGAGAGTTCCATAGTCTCACTGCTCTTACAGTAAAGAATCCGCGTCTGTGATTATGATTAAACCTTCTTTCCTCCAGACGTAGAGGATGCCCCCTTGTCCCCATCTCTGTAGAGGACGCCCCCTTGTCCCTGTCTCTGTAGAGGACGCTCCCTTGTCCCCGTCTCAGGCCTAAGAGTAAAGAGATCATTAGAAAGGTCTCTGTACTGTCCCCTCATATATTTATACATTATTATAAGATCACCCCTAAGCCTTCGTTTTTCCAAGCTAAATAACCCCAAGTTTAATAACCTGTCTTGGTATTGCAGACCCCTCAGTCCTCTAATAACCTGTCTTGGTATTGCAGACCCCTTAGTCTTGTAATGACTTTTGTCGCTCTTCTCTGGACCCGCTCTAGTTCAGCTATGTCTTTCTTATACACCGGAGACCAGAATTGTACACAGTATTCTAAGTGTGGTCGCACTAGTGACTTGTATAGAGGTAAAATTATGTTCTCCTCATGAGCATCTATGCCTCTTTTAATGCATCCCATTATTTTATTTGCCTTTGCAGCAGCTGCCTGACACTGGCCACTAAATGTGAGTTTATCATCTATCCATACACCCAGGTCTTTTTCAGTGACAGTTTTGCCCAGTGTTTTACAATTAAGCACATAATTATACCTTTTGTTTCCTCTGCCCAAGTGCATGACTTTACATTTATCCCCATTAAAGCGCATTTGCCATTTAGCCGCCCAAGCTTCTAGTTTACATAAATCCTCCTGTAATATAGAATTGTCCTCCTCTGTATTGATTACCCTGCAGAGTTTAGTGTCATCTGCAAATATTGAGATTCCACTCTGTATGCCCCCTACAAGGTCATTAATAAATATAT
The DNA here is from genome assembly GCA_033576535.1 of Allobates femoralis. NCBI lineage: Eukaryota > Metazoa > Chordata > Amphibia > Anura > Aromobatidae > Allobates > Allobates femoralis. The sequence continues at coordinate 867,706,796 of JARQOC010000003.1, read as the reverse complement.
TAAATAGAAGCGGGCCCAACACTGACCCCTGTGGTACCCCACTGTTAACTGTGACCCATTCTGAGTGTGTTCCATTAATAACCACCCTTTGTTTCCTATCACTAAGCCAGTTCTCAACCCACTTACACATATTTTCCCCTATCCCCATTGCCCTCATTTTATGTATCAACCTTTTGTGTGGCACCGTATCAAAAGCTTTTGAAAAATCCATATACACCACATCCACTGCATTTCCTTGGTCCAGTCCAGAACTTACTTCTTCATAGAAGCTTATTAGATTAGTTTGACAGGAACGGTCCCTCGTCAAACCGTGTTGATAATGGGTCATGAGGTTATGTTTGTTCAGATACTCCAGTATAGCATCTCTTAGAAAACCCTCTAGGATTTTACCCACAGTAGAGGTTAAGCTTACTGGCCTATAATTTCCAAGATCAGTTTTTGTCCCCTTTTTGAATATTGGCACCACATTTGCTATACGCCAGTCCTGTGGTACAAACCCTGTTATTATGGAATCTTTAAATATTAAAAATAATGGTCTATCTATGACAGTACTTAATTCCTGCAGCACTCTGGGGTGTATCCCATCCGGGCCCGGGGATTTGTCAATTTTAGTGATTTTTAGACGATGCCGTACTTCCTCTTGGGTTAAGCAGGTGACATTTAATTGAGACTTTTTGTTATCACTGATCATATTGTCTGTCATGGGATTTTCTTGTGTAAATACTGTTGAAAAAAAGTCATTTAGCATATTGGCTTTTTCCTCATCCTCATCCACCATTTCACCCAGACTATTTTTAAAGGGGCCAACACCATCATTTTTTAGTTTCTTACTATTTATGTAGTTAAAAAATATTTTGGGATTCTTTTTACTTTCTCTGGCAATGAGTCTCTCTGTCTCAATCTTTGCTGCCTTGATTTGCTTTTTACAAATGTTATTTAATTTTCTGTATTTATTTAATGCCTCATCACTACCTACTTGCTTTAATTCCCTAAATGCTTTCTTTTTGTCACATATTGCACTTCTTACCGCTTTATTTAGCCATAGTGGTTTCCTCCTATTTCTAGCATGCTTATTCCCATAGGGTATATATTGTGCACATGTCCTATTCAGGATGCGAATAAACATCTCCCATTTGTGTTGTGTACTTTTATGTCTCAGGACATTGTCCCAGTTTATTGCACTAAGATCATCTCTCAACCGTTGGAAATTTGCCTTCCTGAAGTTTAGTGTCCTTGTGGCCCCTCTACTACACGTCTTAGTAAAGGATACTTGAAAGCTTATTAAGTTATGATCACTATTACCCAAGTGACCTCCAACCCGTATATTTGATATGCGGTCTGGCCTGTTAGTTAATATTAGGTCCAGCAGTGCCCCCCTTCTTGTTGGTTCCTGAACCAGTTGTGAAAGATAATTGTCTCTCATAGTTTTCAAAAACTTATTACCTTTGCTGGAACTGCAGGTTTCTGATCCCCAATGTATTTCAGGGTAGTTGAAGTCCCCCATAATAATGACTTCTCCCTGAGTCGCTGCTTCATCTATTTGCTTTATGAGGATATTCTCCTCCACTTCCATTATTGTTGGGGACTTATAACAAACCCCTATCAGTAATTTATTATTTTTTCCCCCTCCCCTTATCTCCACCCACAGGGACTCTACATTTCCATTAGATTCACCTATATTATCACGCAGGATGGGTTTTAAGGATGATTTTACGTATAAACATACACCTCCTCCTCGCCTATTTGTACGGTCATTTCTGAACAGACAATAGCCCTGTAAATTAACAGCCCAGTCATGGCTCTCGTCCAGCCAAGTCTCCGAAATCCCCACCATGTCATAATTATTTTCCAACAAAATCAATTCTAATTCCTCCATTTTGTTGGTGGCTTCTGGCATTAGTGTACATGCACTTTATGCATCTCTCTTTACCTCTATTCCTTCCTACTAGTTTGACTGTTCTAACCCCACCCCCCATGCCACCCCCAATTTTATTACTTGTGCCCAGGTTACTGTTTACACTATCTTCCCCTCCTATACAATGAATACCCTCCCCCACAATCCCCCCCAATCGGACCCAAACACTCCATGCAGCGTGGAGGAATCAACACTACTCTTCTGGGGAGCCGACCCCCCCCCCCTTCCCACAGGATCTAGGTCTGTCCCCACGTGGCCAGGTCTGGCAATTTCTTACTTTATTTCTTTTATTTTAATAACTGTTTTATGTATATATGTACATAGTTTCTTTTGTAATATCTTGTATATCTTTTGTAAACACTGTCAACTTTTGGGAGTAAAATATTATAATTTACTAGTTTCGTTCTTCATGTTCTATGACGAGCTGACACGCTTCCTCGCTTTTTTTGTATTTATGTGATATTGTGGGTCGGAGGGTGACTGGATCGAGGTATGTATACATTCCTAGCCGGAACTGGTGGTATATATACATCCTGTCACATCACATGTCGCAGTATACAACATAAACTAGAGCAGCTGGGCTCCTTTCTTATCCTCTGGCAATACCGGGTTTGACCAGCAAAATAAGGGGGCGCCAGAGAGCTGCAGGTCCTGACTAAGTCTTCATGACAACATGCATACACAAATACGCACGTACACACACACGCACATGCACACATGCATATATTCACATACATGTGCATACGCACAAACATATCGACACACATGCATGCATACACGCGCATACATGTGCATACACATATATGCACCACATGCATACAGCCATACATGGACACGCGGACGCCATCTTTGGACACTCAGGTATACAAAGATGGTGGCCGAGTGACACATCACACTGCCCCACTGCAAGATTACAGGATTACGTCGGAGGCGAGCTAAGTGGATAACGAGGTGTTTGTCTATTTTGTATGAAAAAAAAACATTTCTCAGTGTTTTTTTTCCCCTTTACTGAAAGTATTGCTAATGGCCGGCTGTCATACTGACAGCTCACATTAGCAATAGGGCTTGATATCAGCTGCCACAAAATAGCTGACATCAACCCCTTTATTACCCAATCTGCCACCGCTACACGGCAGCAGGAAGAGCGGGGTAACTGCCAAGTCTGGGGCGGCTGCTGGCTGCAATTTTCAGCATGGGGGGAACCCAGAACGCTTGGGCCTCACCACGCTGAAAATTCCAGCCCCCAGCTGCCTGGGTTACCTTGGCTAGCATTAAAAAATATGGCGAAGCCAACACCAATTTTTTTTTTTAGTTATTTATTTAAATAACCAAAAAAAAAAAAAAAAAAAAATTAAGGCTTCCCTGTATTTTTCATTGCCAGCAAAAGGTAACACCAGACAGCGGGGGTTGGCATCCAGTCACTGCTTGGTTTACCTGCACCGGCAAGAGAAAACACAGCGAAGCCATACACAGATTTTACCAGGAAATTAAACAGATTGCCAGATTGGAACTAGATTATTAAACTCCCCCCGCAGAAACGGGTTTTTAACTCAAAATACATTTACTTGCATACATTGGGAGAAAGCACAATGGAAGAGGAGGGGGGAAGGGCCACCCCCAGCGCCACAGAGCTGCCCCCATCATGATATCACCACCATTCCGGTGCGATAGCCCCCATATAGTTACTAAAATACAGCTGATAGAGATGTGGAGGAGTTACCTCTCCGCTCAGCAGGGAGATGATCTCCAGGGTGAGGTGGAATAATCTTCTGCTGATCTCATTCCCGTCCTCGTCCATCCTCGGGGTCATTCAGGAGAAGGAGGGATGGGATCTGGATCAGTGGAGGGATCTCGTCCTGCGGCGTCTGTGTGATAAAGGAGAAGATGGGAATCATAGAGGAGAATAGAACGTGAGATACAGAACATCAGTCACTGAGCAGAGGAGCAGGTCCTCGCCTTCTAGTTCCTTTTGAGGAATAGACAATTCTTTGTCATTCCTCGGTTTCGGGTCTCGATCTAGTGTCCTCTTGCTGTGTGCTCAGTTTCTTTCTTTTCTGAGCCACGGCCTGGTCAGTCTCCCATCTTTAATTTTCAAATCTTAGTTTGCTATTATATTGAGGCAGATGTTTCTCACTTTCCGATTTGGTCTGTGTCCTATCACAGCTTGGGTGGGGCTATTTATACTCTCCTTTCTCCAGCCTTCTCTGCTGGCTATATTTCTACGTGGATTTCAGCTAAGGAGTTACAGCCTTACAACTAAGGGATTTTGCAGAGACCAGTTGTGTTACTGCTCGGTGTTTGCTCGCTTACCTTCAGAACAGCTTTCCTCGGCCTTCACTTAGATTGGTGGAAGGTTTCTTTTTTACCTCCTTGTGTGACCAAAGCCTTGATTATCAAGAGGCTGAAGACCAGATCTACTGCAGAGGTGGCTGGCACCTTTAATGTGTCTCAGCATCAAGTACAAAGAATTAAAAAAGATTTGAAGAGACTGGAAATGTTTTTGACTCAACATCTACAAGACGTCACCGACCACGAGCGATGGATCCTGTAACTAAGGACCGATCACATCTACAAGACGTCACCGACCACGAGCGAAGGATCCTGTAACTAAGGACCGATCACATCTACAAGACTTCACCGACCACGAGCGATGGATCCTGTAACTAAGGACCAATCACATCTACAAGACGTCACTGACCACGAGCGATGGATCCTGTAACTAAGGACCGATCACATCTACAAGACGTCACCGACCACGAGCGAAGGATCCTGTAACTAAGGACCGATCACATCTACAAGACTTCACCGACCACGAGCGATGGATCCTGTAACTAAGGACCGATCACAGCTACAAGACGTCACCGACCACGAGCGATGGATCCTGTAACTAAGCACCGATCACATCTACAAGAGATCACCGACCACGAGCGATGGATCCTGTAACTAAGGACCGATCACATCTACAAGACGTCACCGACCACGAGCGATGGATCCTGTAACTAAGAACCGATCACATCTACAAGAGATCACCGACCACGAGCGATGGATCCTGTAACTAAGGACCGATCACATCTACAAGACGTCACCGACCACGAGCGATGGATCCTGTAAGGACCGATCACATCTACAAGACGTCACCGACCACGAGCGATGGATCCTGTAACTAAGGAGCGATCACATCTACAAGACGTCACCGACCACGAGCGATGGATCCTGTATCTAAGGACCGATCACATCTACAAGAGATCACCGACCACGAGCGATGGATCCTGTAACTAAGGAGCGATCACATCTACAAGAGATCACCGACCACGAGCGATGGATCCTGTAACTAAGGACCGATCACATCTACAAGACGTCACCGACCACGAGCGATGGATCCTGTAACTAAGGACCGATCACATCTACAAGAGATCACCGACCACGAGCGATGGATCCTGTAACTAAGGACTGCTCACATCTACAAGACGTCACCGACCACGAGCGATGGATCCTGTAACTAAGAACCGATCACATCTACAAGAGATCACCGACCACGAGAGATGGATCCTGTAACTAAGGACCGATCACATCTACAAGACGTCACCGACCACGAGCGATGGATCCTGTAACTAAGGACCGATCACATCTACAAGACGTCACCGACCACGAGCGATGGATCCTGTAACTAAGGACCGATCACATCTACAAGACGTCACCGACCACGAGCGATGGATCCTGTAACTAAGGACCGATCACATCTACAAGAGATCACTGACGACGAGCGATGGATCCTGTAACTAAGGACCGATCACATCTACAAGACATCACCGACCACGAGCGATGGATCCTGTAACTAAGGACCGATCACATCTACAAGACGTCACCGACCACGAGCGATGGATCCTGTAACTAAGGACCGATCACATCTACAAGACATCACCGACCACGAGCGATGGATCCTGTAACTAAGGACCACTCACATCTACAAGACGTCACCGACCACGAGCGATGGATCCTGTAACTAAGGAGCGATCACATCTACAAGACGTCACCGACCACGAGTGATGGATCCTGTAACTAAGGACCGATCACATCTACAAGACGTCACCGACCACGAGCGATGGATCCTGTAACTAAGGACCGATCACATCTACAAGAGATCACCGACCACGAGCGATGGATCCTGTAACTAAGGAGCGATCACATCTACAAGACGTCACCGACCACGAGCGATGGATCCTGTAACTAAGGAGCGATCACATCTACAAGAGATCACCGACCACGAGCGATGGATCCTGTAACTAAGGAGCGATCACATCTACAAGAGATCACCGACCACGAGCGATGGATCCTGTAACTAAGGAGCGATCACATCTACAAGACGTCACCGACCACGAGCGATGGATCCTGTAACTAAGGACCGATCACATCTACAAGAGATCACCGACCACGAGCGATGGATCCTGTAACTAAGGAGCGATCACATCTACAAGAGATCACTGACCACGAGCGATGGATCCTGTAACTAAGGAGCGATCACATCTACAAGAGATCACTGACCACGAGCGATGGATCCTGTCCTTAGTGATGTAATGAGGTTTCCTAGCAGTGATCTTATCTACTTACATAATTGCCTTGTGTCTTCCCCCTCGGTTGTATCGCTGTCACTTCCGCCAGAAGCCACAAGGCAGTTATGTGGATACATCCAAGTATTGGGTGTAACAATATAGCGACTGCTGGCGGTGGTGCTGCCTGCCACACACTACCACCACTGGAACCCCGGCACCTCCAACCAACCACATCCTCTGTTCTCACCCCCCGCTCCGTCCTTCCCTATCGCATACACAGGGGGGAGAGGCACACACACAGGGGGGGGGGGAGAGAGGCACGCACACAGGGGGGGGGGGGAGAGAGGCACACACACAGGGGGGGGGGGGAGGAAGAGAGGCGCACACACACAGGGGGGGGGGGAGAGAGGCACACACACGGGGGGGGGGAGGGGAGAGAGGCACACACACACAGGGGGGGGAGAGAGGCACACACACACAGGGGGGGGAGAGAGGCACACACACACAGGGGGGGGAGAGAGGCACACACACACACACACACACACAGGGGGGGGCAGAGGCACACACACACACAGGGGGGGGAGAGGCGCACACACACACACAAAGGGGGGAGAGGCGCACACACACACGGGGGGGGGGGGGGGGGGGGGAGGCGCACACACACACGGGGGGGGGGGGGAGAGGCGCACACACACACACACGGGGGGGGAGAGGCGCACACACACACACACGGGGGGGGAGAGGCGCAAACACACACACACACGGGGGGAGGAGAGGCGCACACACCACACACACGGGGGGGGAGAGGCGCACACACACACATACGGGAGGGGAGAGGCGCACACACACACACACACACACAGGGGGGGAGAGGCGCACACACACACACAGGGGGGGGGAGAGAGAGGCACACACACAGGGGGGGAGAGAGGCACGCACACACACACACAGGGGGGGGAGAGGCACACACACACAGGGGGGGGGAGGCGCACACACACACACACGGGGGGGGGGGGGGAGAGGCGCGCGCACACACACACACACACACACACACACACGGGGGGAGAGGCGCACACACACACACACCACACGGGGGGGGGAGAGGCGCACACACACACACGGGGGGGGGAGAGGCGCACACACACACACACACGGGGGGGGGAGAGGCGCACACACACACACACGGGGGGGGAGGCGCACACACACACACACACGGGGGGGGAGGCGCACACACACACACACACGGGGGGGGAGGCGCACACACACACACACGGGGGGGGGGGGGGGGGAGAGGCGCACACACACACGGGGGGGGAGAGGCGCGCACACACACGGGGGGGGGGGGAGAGGCGCACACCACACACACACACACACACACGGGGGGGGGAGAGGGCACACACACACACACACACACTGGGGGGGGGGGGGGAGAGGCGCACACACACACACACACGGGGGGGGGGAGAGGCGCACACACACACACGGGGGGGGGGGGAGAGGCGCACACACACACACACGGGGGGGGGGGGGGGGGAGAGGCGCACACACGGGGGGGGAGAGGCACACACACACACACAGGGGGGAGAGGCACACACACACACACGCACAGGGGGGAGAGGCACACGCACAGGGGGGAGAGGCACACGCACACACAGGGGGGAGAGGCACACACACAGGGGGGAGAGGCACACACACACAGGGGGGAGAGGCACACACACACAGGGGGGAGAGGCACACACACACAGGGGGGAGAGGCACACACAGGGGGGGAGAGGCACACACACAGGGGGGAGAGGCACACACACACAGGGGGGAGAGGCACACACACACAGGGGGGAGAGGCACACACACACAGGGGGGAGAGGCACACACACACACAGGGGGGAGAGGCACACACACACACAGGGGGGAGAGGCACACACACACACAGGGGGGAGAGGCACACACACACACAGGGGGGAGAGGCACACACACACACAGGGGGGAGAGGCACACACACAGGGGGGAGAGGCACACACACAGGGGGGAGAGGCACACACACAGGGGGGAGAGGCACACACACAGGGGGGAGAGGCACACACAGGGGGGGGGGAGAGGCACACACAGGGGGGGGGGGAGAGGCACACACACAGGGGGGAGAGGCGCACACACAGGGGGGAGAGGCACACACACAGGGGGGAGAGGCACACACACAGGGGGGAGAGGCACACACACAGGGGGGAGAGGCACACACACACAGGGGGGAGAGGCACACACACAGGGGGGAGAGGCACACACACACAGGGGGGAGAGGCACACACACAGGGGGAGAGGCACACACACAGGGGGGAGAGGCACACACAGGGGGAGGAGCACACACACAGGGGGGAGAGGCACACACACAGGGGGGAGAGGCAGGCAGCACAGACACCTCCTCCACATCTAGTTCTTCCCTCCTGCAGTGGAGCCTTTGTATAATCACCTGTATAGAGGAGGACAGGGAATCTTCCTCCACCTACAACCAGGACGGATCTGCTGCACTGTGAGAGCTGAAGGACCTGTGATGACCTCATCAGTGTCATGTGATCAGAGGGTGGAGCTTTGGCGATGTCAGTGTCATGTGATCAGGGGGTGGAGCTTAGGTTATGTCAGTGTCATGTGATCAGGGGTGGAGCTTAGGGGATGTTAGTGTCATGTGATTAGGGGGTGGAGCTTAGGTGATGTCAGTGTCATGTGATCAGGGGGTGGAGCTTAGGTGATGTCAGTGTCATGTGATCAGGGGGTGGAGCTTAGGTGATGTCAGTGTCATGTGATCAGGGGGTGGAGCTTAGGTGATGTCAGTGTCATGTGATCAGGGGGTGGAGCTTAGGTGATGTCAGTGTCATGTGATCAGGGGGTGGAGCTTAGGTGATGTCAGTGTCATGTGATCAGGGGGTGGAGCTTAGGTGATGTCAGTGTCATGTGATCAGGGGGTGGAGCTTAGGTGATGTCAGTGTCATGTGATCAGGGGGTGGAGCTTAGGTGATGTCAGTGGACGGCTGTGTTCCCCAGGACTCAGGGTCTCCGGATCGTGGAAATAGAGAATGTTCAATATGGGACCGATTGTTCTCACAATGTGTGAGGATCCTGTGGATCATAGTGATCCCTGTACCCCGAGATATGATCCTGGAGGGTCGGAATGCTCATTATCCCCCTGGATATAGCTGTGATGTCATGTGCTGTGTCAGTGTATGGCAGGGAGAGGTTTTGTATATTTAACACTTCAGTGGCCTCTGCAGACCCTTCTCATCCTGGTGACCAGCGGAGGGTGAGACACTGCTGCCAGTTACACTTTATGTCTTGCTTGGTTATGTGTTATTTGCCTTTAAAGGGACCCTGTCACCCCCTTTGGGCATTGTACACTGTGCCCATCAGCTTAAACCAGGGCCTGAGGGCCGGCCTTTGGCATGTGCGAGTCGTGCGGCCGCACAGGGCGCCACGCTCCAGGGGGCGCCGCAGGGAGACAGCTGTCATTGTTATTTGCTGCCCTGCTCCCGCTCCCAGGGGCTTTGCTAGATCTGTGCGGCTGCTAGTAGACAGAGGACGGCATCCGCAGGGGCGCCCGGTGGTAGCGCGGGCTCCCTGCTGATGCCACTCTCTACTATAGTCCTGGCCGCTGCCGCCGCGTTATCCCCCCCACCCTGCAGTGTGAGCCCACCTGTGGAGCTGCACAGGCCTGTGCTTACAGGAGCTGTGATGATGACAATAGAGGGGAGGAGTCAGGGGTCACATGATCAGCATCTCCGACTATGCAGGGCAGCTTCCACCAAGCAGGAGGTGAAGAGGTGAAGAAATGGATGAGGTGAGTTTGTGTGGGATCAAGAGGGATGTATAGTGTGAATGTAGCAGAGCTGCGTGTGTATGAGGTGTAAGGAGTGGAGCCGAGTGTGTATGAGGTGTATTAAGCGGAGTTGCGTGTGCACGAGGTGTACGGAGCGGAACCGAGTGTGTACTAGGTGTACGGAGCAGAGCCGAGTGTGTACGAGGTGTACGGAGCGGAGCCGAGTGTGTACGAGGTGTACGGAGCAGAGCCGAGTGTGTACGAGGTGTACGGAGCGGAGCCGAGTGTGTACGAGGTGTACGGAGCAGAGCCGAGTGTGTACGAGGTGTACGGAGCAGAGCCGAGTGTGTACGAGGTGTACGGAGCGGAGCCGAGTGTGTACGAGGTGTACGGAGCGGAGCCGAGTGTGTACGAGGTGTACGGAGCGGAGCCGAGTGTGTACGAGGTGTACGGAGCGGAGCCGAGTGTGTGCGAGGTGTACGGAGCGGAGCCGAGTGTGTGCGAGGTGTACGGAGCGGAGCCGAGTGTGTGCGAGGTGTACGGAGCGGAGCCGAGTGTGTGCGAGGTGTACGGAGCGGAGCCGAGTGTGTGCGAGGTGTACGGAGCGGAGCCGAGTGTGTGCGAGGTGTACGGAGCGGAGCCGAGTGTGTGCGAGGTGTACGGAGCGGAGCCGAGTGTGTGCGAGGTGTACGGAGCGGAGCCGAGTGTGTGCGAGGTGTACGGAGCGGAGCCGAGTGTGTGCGAGGTGTACGGAGCGGAGCCGAGTGTGTGCGAGGTGTACGGAGCGGAGCCGAGTGTGTGCGAGGTGTACGGAGCGGAGCCGAGTGTGTACGAGGTGTACGGAGCGGAGCCGAGTGTGTACGAGGTGTACGGAGCGGAGCCGAGTGTGTACGAGGTGTACGGAGCGGAGCCGAGTGTGTACGAGGTGTACGGAGCGGAGCCGAGTGTGTACGAGGTGTACGGAGCGGAGCCGAGTGTGTACGAGGTGTACGGAGCGGAGCCGAGTGTGTACGAGGTGTACGGAGCGGAGCCGAGTGTGTACGAGGTGTACGGAGCGGAGCCGAGTGTGTACGAGGTGTACGGAGCGGAGCCGAGTGTGTACGAGGTGTACGGAGCGGAGCCGAGTGTGTACGAGGTGTACGGAGCGGAGCCGCGTGTGTACGAGGTGTACGGAGCGGAGCCGCGTGTGTACGAGGTGTACGGAGCGGAGCCGCGTGTGTACGAGGTGTACGGAGCGGAGCCGCGTGTGTACGAGGTGTACGGAGCGGAGCCGCGTGTGTACGAGGTGTACGGAGCGGAGCCGCGTGTGTACGAGGTGTACGGAGCGGAGCCGCGTGTGTACGAGGTGTACGGAGCGGAGCCGCGTGTGTACGAGGTGTACGGAGCGGAGCCGAGTGTGTACGAGGTGTACCGAGCGGAGCCGTGTGTGTACGAGGTGTACGGAGCGGAGCATTATACTATATGGAGGAATGTGGGGGTGTATTGTACTATATGTCATGCTTTAAGTGTGCAATATACTATACGGAGGACTGTGGCGTGCATTATACTAAATGGAGGACTTTGGGTGTGCATTCTAGATAGAGAACTGTGTGGGTGCATTATTCTATATGGAGAAATGTGGGGGTGCATTATTCTATATGGAGGTCTGTGGGTGTGCAATCTTGTATATAAAAGCCGGAAGGATTTGTGACCTCACATCCGTCACTTTGTCCCAACGTCCAGCAGAGCTACACCCGCTCAGGGTGAGCCAAGATGGCGGCCGTAAGCGGGAGCCGGGACTCATAGAGCCCGCTACGCTTATGGCAGCCCCTAACACATACACACACCACACACACAACACACGCACACACAGTCGCCTATACTTACCACCTCTCCTCCGTCTTCTCCAACGCCGACATGTCGCGCCCCTGGAGAACTGGATCCAATACGGCGTCCGGGAAGTCTCGCGAGACTTCCCGGACGCCATATTGGATCCATGGCTCCAGGGGTGGCGACATACTTTCTCCAAGATGGCGTCCGGGAAGTCTCGCTGGGTGCAGCGACATGTCGGGACTCGGGAAGACGCAGGCGCCAGGGAAGAAGCAGGGACGGTGGTAAGTATATCGGAGTGTGTGTCCGTCCGCCCCACCGCTGACCACTCTGCCCTGCGCTGACCACTCTGCCCACACAGCGCCGCTGCGCTGACCACCCTGCCCACACAGCGCCGCTGCGCTCACCATCCTGCCCACACAGCCCCGCTGCACTGACCACCCTGCCCACACAGTGCCGCTTCACTGACCACCCTGCCCACACAGTGCCGCTTCACTGACCACCCTGCCCACACAGTGCCGCTTCACTGACCACCCTGCCCACACAGCGCCGCTGCGCTGACCACTCTGCCCACCGCACTCGCTGCTAACCACTGAGCCACAGCCCAGTGCTAACCACTGAGCCACCGCGCAGTGCTAACCACTGAGCCACCGCGCAGTGCTAACCACTGAGCCACCGCGCAGTGCTAACCACTGAGCCACCGCGCAGTGCTAACCACTGAGCCACCGCGCAGTGCTAACCACTGAGCCACCGTATACAGTGCTAACCACTGAGCCACCATATACAGTGCTAACCACTGAGCCACCATATACAGTGCTAACCACTGAGCCACCATATACAGTGCTAACCACTGAGTCACCATATACAGTGCTAACCACTGAGCCACCATATACAGTGCTAACCACTGAGCCACCGCGCAGTGCTAACCACTGAGCCACCGCGCAGTGCTAACCACTGAGCCACCGCGCAGTGCTAACCACTGAGCCACCGCGCACTGCTAACCACTTAGCCACCCTATACTCTGCTAACCACTGAACCCCTGTATACTCTGCTAACCACTAAGCTGCCTTACAGTGCTCCATCCTCCCTCACCCCGCCGCTTTGTCCTCCATCCTCCTCCTCCCACCGCTCTGTGCTCCATCCTCCCCCTGCCTGTACCATTCCATCCTCCTCCACCGCTTCCTCCTCCTTCCTTTGTCCGCCTCCTCTCCACCACTCCATCCTCCCCCTGCCTGGGCTGCTCCATCCTCCTCCACCCCACCGCTTCGTCCTCTGTCCTCCTCCTGCCGCTCTGTCCTCCTCCTGCCGCTCTGTCCTCCCCCTGCCGCTCTGTCCTCCCCCTGCCGCTCTGTCCTCCCCCTGCCGCTCTGTCCTCCCCCTGCCGCTCTGTCCTCCCCCTGCCGCTCTGTCCTCCCCCTGTCGTTCCGTCCTCCCCCTGCCTGTGCCGCTCCATCCTCCCCCACCGCTTCCTACTCCTTCCTTTGTCCTCTTCACCTCCGCCACTCCATCCCCCGTCCTCCCCCTGCCCGTGCTGCTTCGTCCTCCCCCACCTCGCTGCTTCATCCTACACCCTCCTCCCTCCCGCCACTCTGTGCTTCGTCCTCCCCATGTCGCTTCGTCCTCCCCCTGCCTGTGCCACTCCATCCTCCCCCACCCCACCGCTTCCTCCTCCTTCCTTTGCCTTCCTCACCTCCGCCACTCTATCCTCCGTCCTCCCCCTGCCTATGCTGCTCCGTTCTCTCCCACCCCGCCGCTTCATCCTGTCCTCCACCTCCCCCGCCGCTCTGTGCTTCATCCTCCCCCTGCCTGTGCCGCTCCATCCTCCCCCACACGCAACGCTTCCTCCTCCTTCCTTTGTCCTCCTCCCCTCTGCCACTCCATCCTCTGTCCTCCCCCTGCCTGTGCTGCTCCATCCTCCCCCACCCCGCCGCTTCATCCTTCGTCCTCCTCCCCCTGCCGCTCTGTGCTCCATCCTCCCCCTGCCGTTCCTTCCTCCCCTGCCTGTGCTGCTACATCCTCCCACACCCCGCCGCTACCTCCTCTGTCCTCCATCCTCCTCCCCCCTGCTGTTCTGTCCTCCCTCCTCCCCCCTGCCACGCCGTTCTTCACCGGCCGCTCCTTCTTCAAAGTTCCTCCCAATTCAGCCCTCACCGCCTTCCCCATGCAATCTCTATTTCTATATTCTAAAATACCCGATGCGTTAGAATCGGGCCACCGAGAGTTCCCGGACGCCATATTGGATCCAGTCCTGGGTGCGGCGACATGTCGGCAGAAGAGAGGACTCAGGAAGACGCAGGTGGCAGGGAAGAAGCAGGGACGGTGGTAAATATATCGGAGTGTGTGTCTGTGTGTGTGTCTGTGTGTGTGTCTGTGTGTGTGTCTGTGTGTGTGTCTGTGTGTGTGTGTGTGTGTGTGTCCGTCCCCCCCACCGCTGACCACCCTGCCCACGGCGCTGCGCTGACCACCCTGCCCACGGCACTGCGCTGCCCACTCTGCCCACGGCACTGCGCTGCCCACTCTGCCCACGGCGCTGTGCTGACCACTCTGCCCACGGCGCTGCGCTGACCACTCTGCCCACGGCGCTGCGCTGACCACTCTGCCCACGCACTCACTGCTAACCACTGAGCCACCGCACTCACTGCTAACCACTGAGCCACCGCGCAGTGCTAACCACTGAGCCACCGCACAGTGCTAACCACTGAGCCACCGCGCTGTGCTAACCACTGAGCAACCGTATACTCTGCTACCCACTGAGCCACCTGTATACACACAATTCATTTCACCGCACTCCCCTAAATATTAGTAAATAAACTATATATGGATTCTAGACTACCCGATTCTTTAGAATCGGGCCGCCATCTAGTATACTATATGTAGGACTCTGGTGGTGCATTATTCTATATTGAGGACTATGGGGGTGCATTATATTATATGGAGGTCTATTGGGGTGCATAATATATGGAGGAATTTGGGGGTGCAATATACTATGTGGAATACTATCGGGGGGGATTCTGTCAGGGATCAAATCTTGCTGGAGACTAGTCAGAAAGTCTGTTCCCTGAAGGCTTCTCCCTGCTGACTGCCTTGAGTGACCGGTCTCTCCGTATACACGCAAATGGGGTGAATTCACCAGGGACTAGCCTTTCTTGCTACTCTCCTATCTGTCTCGGTCCCCAGAAGCTTTTGGAGTATGTTCTTATTTGAAATGCTGCATTATTTAAGAGTCAACACCTCTATATACAGCAGATAAAACAGGATCCACCATTCACAATAGATGATGTCACAGCTCACCTCCTCCTCCTGTACAATGACTGATAACACCTCTATATACAGTAGATAACACAGGATCCAACATTCACAATAGGTGATATCACAGCTCTCCTCCTCCTGTACAATGACTGATAACACCTCTATATACAGTAGACAACACAGGATCCACCATTCACAATAGATGATATCACAGCTCACCTCCTCGTCCTGTACAATGACTGATAACACCTCTATATACAGTAGATAACACAGGATCCACCATTCACAATAGGTGATATCACAGCTCACCTCCTCCTGTACAATGACTGATAACACCTTTATATACAGTAGATAACACAGGATCCACCATTCACAATAGGTGATATCACAGCTCGCCTCCTCCTGTACAATGACTGATAACACCTCTGTATACAGTAGATAACACAGGATCCACCATTCACAATAGGTGATATCACAGCTCGCCTCCTCCTGTACAATGACTGATAACACCTCTATATACAGTAGATAACACAGGATCCGCCATTCACAATAGGTGATGTCACAGCTCACCTCCTCCTGTACAATGACTGATAACACCTCTATATACTGTAGATAACACAGGATCCGCCATTCACAATAGGTGATATCACAGCTCACCTCCTCCTCCTGTACAATGACTGATAACATCTCTATATACAGTAGATAACACAGGATCCACCATTCACAATAGGTGATATCACAGCTCACCTCCTCCTGTACAATGACTGATAACACCTCTATATACAGTAGATAACACAGGATCCACCATTCACAATAGGTGATATCACAGCTCACCTCCTCCTCCTGTACAATGACTGATAACATCTCTATATACAGTAGATAACACAGGATCCACCATTCACAATAGGTGATATCACAGCTCACCTCCTCCTGTACAATGACTGATAACACCTCTATATACAGTAGATAACACAGGATCCACCATTCACAATAGGTGATATCACAGCTCACCTCCTCCTCCTGTAAGATGACAGGTAACACCTCTATATATGGGAGGGTTGGTAATGACAGGTGGGAGAGGATATAGGTCTTGGGTCCCTGATTTTTTCTGACCCTAGCATAGCAACGCCCCTCCCTGCTCTCCTTGAAGACCATGAATAGATCATGTACAAACATGTATGCTCATGTGTTCTGAGTAAGTAATGGCGTGGGGGGCGGGCGCCATAAGGCAAATTCGCACAGGGCACCATTCAACATAAGGCCGGCCCTGGCTTAAACATAATGTAGATGGGTTCTTGTAACCCCTCTATGTGCCCAGATGTGCCCCTCATACCTGAGATTCTCTGCCATCCTTCATGCTATTAGGTCCGGGAGGCTGCTCTGTGGTTTTGGTGTATTAAGTCCGTACCGCCCCTCTGGGCGGCAAAACCCACCCTGCATTTTTGAAATTTCCTCCCCTCTAGTTGTCGGTGCGGTGAGTGACAGCCACACTCGCGCCTGCGCAGGGGAGACGCTGGAGCCGGTCACCGTGCTCCACAGAGGCTAGTGCTGAAGTCTCACACAAGGGATCTAATACAGTCTTACTACCGTGGTGCCCTCACCCTGTGTTCTGTCCACAGTTAAGGAGCCCGGGCGTTCGGTTGGGGATGAGCCCTGGTGCATGCGATCTTTCTAAAGGCGGCCGGGCCAGCGGACAAGAGCACCCACTGACCCCCGTGTCTTTACAATTGGTGGCAGCAGTGAGATATTACTCAGCCTGGTTTATCCAGGGGAGTAGTGTTTATAGACACCGTCCAAGGGTTCAACAACCATGGAGGCATATAGGCGTACCCTGCAGGCCATAGGTGAGGCATACAGGTTTTGGACGCTGCCATGTCTAATCCCAAAGGTTCAGCCATGGGACGAGGACTGGAGAGGAAATACGGCCTCATCAGCACATGGAAGCTACAGGAGCTGTGTTAGATGTGAAAGACAGGAACACTGACATTTGATCAAGGATATGGTCAGTTCGGATGCCCATAATGATGTGGAATATGATGAGGACCTCGCCAATAATGAGCTAGAGGATTTAAGCTGTGTACCACATCATGGATCAGTGACAGTCAGGAAATCACCTGTTCCCAAGCAGCCTGAGCCAAGGATTTGTTGGCCGCATTGGGGCCTGAAGTCTCAAGAGAGGGTTTGTGATCTGCAATCAGTTTTGGGAGTTCCAGTTTCCATTCCGCCAGTGACTAACCCCATGATTATCCACCACCGAGGAAATGATCTCTGCTACAGGAACGTGCCAGTGTGTAATGGGTCCAGCACCGAGGTAGATGAATACCTGCTAAGCTTTGAGATGCTAAAGCAGGTGCCCATAACTGATTGGGCCAAATATTGGTGGACTAGTTTGACTGGCCGGGCCCCGGAGGCAGTCCGATCATTAGGAATGCTTGGACTATGGGACTATTAAGGACACCCTGTTGACCTTTTTACCATAACCCCAGAGAGATATCGCATCAAGTTCCAGACTTTGTCTTTCCAGGGTGCCTCATATGTAGAATTTGGCAATATACTCTGACAACACTAACCGCTGGCTTGATGTTCAGGCTGCCCCCTCCGCTGCTGCCCTCCGGGATGTGATAGTGCTTGAACAACTTATGAAGAAGATGGCCCAGGAAATACGAGAATGGGTAGCTGACCGGAAGTCCGAAACACCAGAGCAAGCAGCCCGATTGGCAGACGAGTTTACAGCCAACTGACCCAGCTGGAGACCCAATAGACCCACCGATTCCTGGAGGTCCCTCAACCACAGATTCAAGCAGCCACTAGGACAAATGTTTACAAGCAGGGCTCGTGACTTTCCTAACTCACAGCATTGTTATACATGCGGACACCTTGGACATACGGCCAAAAAATGTCTTCGAAATCAGGGCTGAGACAAGCCATCGGTCTGGGGAATG
Source organism: Allobates femoralis (assembly GCA_033576535.1). Taxonomy (NCBI): domain Eukaryota; kingdom Metazoa; phylum Chordata; class Amphibia; order Anura; family Aromobatidae; genus Allobates; species Allobates femoralis. The sequence goes on along the minus strand of JARQOC010000003.1, from coordinate 867,688,532 downwards.
CTACGTCACACCAGCAGCAGGGGAAGTTATATACCTTGTCCACACCCTGCGGCGGCTTGGACAACGTACACCGGCTAACCTCCATCGCCACATCCAGGCCCAGGGACTTCGAGGCACTGGTTCTTCCATCACCCTGGTCAGCCCAAATATTGTTCCATTGTTCGGTTGCCAGACTGCCAAATGACTATCTCCCTTGCTGGGGGCCAGCACTCAAACATCCCTCTTGCACGTGTACAGTTAGACTAGGGGACTGACCAGGGGGAGGTTGAAGTGGGGCTCATGGACGGCCTACCCACACCTGTATTTTGTGGACTATCCAGTCAGTTTGTCACAGCCATCACTCGCGGCCAAGCCGAGCAGCAACCTTTTGCGGATTCTTCTACCAGGCCTTCCGAGGATAACCCACCTACTTAGCCTCCATCAGCCTCCTCCTCAGGCCAACAACAGTCTTGTGCCCACAAATGGGAATAACCTGTAATGTCTATTCTTTGCATTGTGTATTTTTTTTCTCCAATCAGTAATTCCCTGTTGTTATCAGGTAGATTAGGCTTTTTAATTCAGATTGTCTCTACCTCCCTCCCTTAGTTTGGCTCTGTACTAGAATTGCCCCTCCCGTCTTCCCCAGTTTAGTTTTAGAGAAGCCATTACTGAAAACTCATGTCTGCAACCCCTGTACAGATTATTCCTTTTCACCGGCTGTTACGTTGAACTTAATACAAGATTGTAGAACTACAACGTTTCTCCTGTTTTACTACAAGTCATTGTTCTAGCGGAGTTCAAAGCTGTCTGTTTGACCCTGATGGTGTAAGTATCAGTTGTGAGGCAGTGACCGGGATGACATATGACGGCCGGTATGTACCTCCCAGACTGTGCTTCATATCCCTATAGGAGTCCTCCACTCCAGGTCTTGAAGGATTCCCCAGGTGTAGGCACGAGGTTAAAAGCTGAGCTGGAATACTGTCACGCTGGGAGCGGGAGAGGCACCCAGCGTAGGACCACGACGGGGGGGGGGGAATAAGGAGTCCCTAAAGCTATGGGCACAAGAGGGAGAGGGTGACCCCTAGTCTTACTAGGGCTGACCCTGTCTGCCCTAACGTCCCTATACAGTTTCCTCAACTGTCGCCGACCACGAACCTCGTCCCTCTCTGATCCTAGAACTACCTTATCTAAGGATCAGATGGAGAGGTTCACTAGACCCCTCCACTAACAACTAAAGACAACACAAGGAAAAAACACAATGGGGAAAGAAAACACTTATCTTGCAGCAGAGCACAGCAACCTCCACAACCTCCACAACCTCAGCTTCTGCTGGAGCAAGGATAATGAGTCCTCAAGGAAATATCACCTGCACCGAGGGAGGGCAATGAAACTCCTTATAAAGGAGGGAAGAACCTGCTGGGTCCTAGAGACCCAGAATACTGGTGTAGAAACCAGACCGAGCACAAGACCTTCCCAGCCGTCTCCCCATGATAGGGAGATCTTATCATACCTTCTCTTTATCTACACAGAAGGTAAATGCCCCTGAAAGACGGACCGTCCTCAAACCTTATGGCTGATTGGCCAAACGCTGGGACCGTCTGCGCGTGGCCTCTACCCTGTCATCCGTGCCACCCGTGACAAATACAGGGTGTGGTCTGTGTGGATGCTCATGAAGCTAATGAGCGGGAGGTGAGGAAGGAGATTGTGTGCTGACAGAACACAGCCTAGCCGTGTGGTCTTGGCCCTCACCCGTGGACCCGGACAGAGCCTAGCAGAGATACAAAATTCATACCGGTTTGTTGTATCGGCTGCATCCCGTTACCTGGAGGTCTGTACAGAACTGAACTTTGATGAATAAACTTTGTGATGTGTGATCAAGTGCCAGGGTCACTGCATCCTGTCTTGCCAACCAACGTCGCTTCCTCACATATGGTGGAGAATGCGGGCATGGCAGCCCGGTGAGGCATAGCAACCTGGTCGCTAGTAGCAACGACCCGGTGAAATCCAAACAGGCATACCCAGTTCACACATGTCGGTGGTTAAACCTGCTAAGCTCCAGCATAAACCTGCACCTACCATGGAGGATTTGCTTAAACACCTGGTGCAAGCTCAGCAGCAACTGTAGGCTACTACATAGCAACAGCTCACCCAGCGGGAGACAAATAAACTTTTGCTGCAGCAGCAGGAGCTCCTGACCAAGGTACTCCATACGAGGTCGGCAGCCCCATCCCTGGGACAAGGCGATAACTACAGCGTCCGGAAAGCGGTAAGGCAAGCCATGCAAAAGATGACCCCTGGAGATGATTTGGAGGCATGCCTGGCAGTTTTCGAGTGGGTTGCAGAGTGGGAGAAATTGTCAGCAGAGCAGTGGGCGGAGGTGTTGGCATCCTATCTGATGGGAGAGCCCCAAAAAGCCTACCTGAACCTCTGCACCGAGGACACCATGGACTATGGGTCCCTGGAAAGTGAGATCCTGGCCCACACGGGGGTTAATACATTTGTAAGTGTGAATTAAAGAAGTTTTAGCGGTTTTGAGCAGGTGCTTGGAGATAAACCACAGAGACAGCTTTTTAGTACCTTCTCTTTACTTGCTCAAATGTGGACTGGTCACTCCTCACATGTTTTGGCAGCTGATACCGCCTTCATCAGGTAATCAAGTGAGCAAGTAAAGAGAAGGTACTAAAAAGTCCTGACCCTCTCCTTGTAGTAATGTGCTCCATCCTGACCCTCTCCTTGTAGTAATGTGCTCCATCCTGACCCTCTCCTTGTAGCTATGAGCTCCATCCTGACCCTCTCCTTGTAGTAATGTGCTCCATCCTTACCCTCTCCTTGTAGCTATGAGCTTTATCCTGACCCTCTCCTTGTAGTAATGTGCTCCATCCTGACCTTCTCCTTGTAGTTATGTGCTCCATCCTGACCCTCTCCTTGTAGTAATGTGCTCCATCCTGACCCTCTCCTTGAAGTAATGTGCTCCATCCTGACCTTCTCCTTGTAGTAATGTGCTCCATCCTGACCCTCTCCTTGCAGTTATGTGCTCCATCCTGACCCTCTCCTTGCAGTTATGTGCTCCATCCTGACCCTCTCCTTGTGGTTATGTGCTCCATCCTGACCTTCTCCTTGTGGTTATGTGCTCCATCCTGACCTTCTCCTTGTTGTAATGTGCTCCATCCTGACCTTCTCCTTGTAGTAATGCGCTCCATCCTGACCCTTTCCTTGTAGTTATGTGCTCCATCCTGACCCTCTCCATGTAGTTATGTGCTCCATCCTGACCCTCTCCTTGTAGTTATTTGCTCCATCCTGACCCTCTCCTTGAAGTAATGTCCCTATCCTAACCCCCTTGTTGTAGTAATATCTCCAGCCTTATCCCCTTGTAGTATGCTCGATCCCTGTCCCCTTGTGGTAATGTCCCCATCCTGCCCCCATCATGTAGTAATGCCCCCATCCTGCTGTAATGCCCTATCCTGCAGTAATATGCCCCCTCCTTGTAATAAAGCCACCATCATCTCCCTTCTTGTAATAATGTAACCATCATGCCCCCTCCTAATGTCACCATCATGCCACCTCCTAATGTCACCATCATGCTCCTCTTGTCACCATCATGCCCTTCTTATTTGTCACCATCATGCCCCTCTTATTTGTCACCATCCTGCCCCTCTTGTCACCATCGTGTCCCTCTTGTCACCATCGTGTCCCTCTTGTCACCATCGTGCCCCTCTTGTCACCATCGTGCCCCTCTTGTCACCATCGTGCCCCTCTTGTCACCATCGTGCCCCTCTTGTCACCATCGTGCCCCTCTTGTCACCATCCTGCCCCTTGTGACCCTCATGTCCCTCTTGTCCACATCCTGCCCCTTGTGACCCTCATGTCCCTCTTGTCACCATCATGCCCCTTGTCACCCTCATGTCCCTCTTGTTCACATCCTGCCCCTTGTCACCCTCATGTCCCTCTTGTTCACATCCTGCCCCTTGTCACCCTCATGTCCCTCTTGTCCACATCCTGCCCCTTGTCACCCTCATGTCCCTCTTGTCACCATCCTGCCCCTTGTCACCCTCATGTCCCTCTTGTCCACATCCTGCCCCTTGTCACCCTCATGTCCCTCTTGTCACCATCCTGCCCCTTGCCACCCTCATGTCCCTCTTGTCACCATCCTGCCCCTTGTCACCCTCATGTCCCTCTTGTTCACATCCTGCCCCTTGTCACCCTCATGTCCCTCTTGTTCACATCCTGCCCCTTGTCACCCTCATGTCCCTCTTGTCCACATCCTGCCCCCTGTCACCTTCATGTCCCTCTTGTCCAGATCCTGCCCCTTGTCACCCTCATGTCCCTCTTGTCCACATCCTGCCCCTTGTGACCCTCATGTCCCTCTTGTCCACATCCTGCCCCTTGTCACCCTCATGTCCCTCTTGTCCAGATCCTGCCACTCGTCACCCTCATGTCCCTCTTGTCCACATCCTGCCCCCTGTCACCTTCATGTCCCTCTTGTTCACATCCTGCCCCTTGTCACCCTCATGTTCCTCTTGTCCACATCCTGCCCCTTGTCACCTTCATGTCCCTCTTGTCCACATCCTGCCCCTTGTCACCCTCATGTCCCTCTTGTCACCATCCTGCCCCTTGTCACCCTCATGTCCCTCTTGTCCACATCCTGCCCCTTGTCACCCTCATGTCCTTCTTGTCACCATCCTGCCCCTTGTCACCCTCATGTCCCTCTTGTCACCATCCTGCCCCCTCATTATACCGTGGCTTAAAAAAAAAAAAAATCATACTCACCTAGTACTCCCGCCTTCACTGCTCCTCTTCTCCTCGCGTCTTCAGTCCCAGCGTCACATGACCGCGGTCATGTGACGCTGGCAGGGCGGAGCTTGGAGAGTGTGTCGGAGATACGGAGGAAGGAGAATCCTCCGATCCGACACGGCTTTGAACTGCTGGCACCATCATGCCGGCAGTTCAAAGCTGCAGTGAGAGGCGACGCCGCGTGCCAGGGAAAACGGCTCTGTGTGCCCTCCCTGGAACGTGTGCCATAGGTTCGCCATCACTGCTCTATAGACTGGGTTGCTCAAAAGGAGGCGGTGTCCAAAAAGGGGGTGGTTGCCCAAAAAGGGGTAGTTGCCTAAAAGGGGGCAGAGCATCCCAAAGTCAAAGGGGTGGCACAGACGGATTGGTGCCAGGGACAAATGTACTATATGTGTCCAGTCTGCAATATGGACTACCCACCCGGAGAGGTTCCACGTGTGTGTTCCATGGAAGTCAATGCAGAATCAAGGACTGGACTTGTAGACTCTGGGAGCCTGGTGAGCCTAGTGAGGGCAGCGCGCCTGATGTCTACCTGATGCCCGGAAGGAAGATTAAAGTCACCTGAATTCATGGGGACACTAAAGACTATCCATTGTCCAGAGTGGTCATTGAGACAGCCAGGTACATTGGGAGCCATGATGTGGGTGTAGACCCAGACTTTGTGTGTTCATCATAATAGGCCGAGACTCTAAATTATTTTTGGACTTGTGGGAGGATGGGGTTGTGTACAATAGGGAAGTAACACCTCCCAAAATTGATGGTTCTGAGACAGGGGTGGCCAGGGAAAGGTACGTGTCTCCCCAACTTAGTGACCTGACGTCCCTTGAAGTGTACTACAGTACGACTGGTAGTGATGTGGTAGCGAAAAAGAATAGAACTGACAAGTTAGAGAGTGACTTGGGGGTTCACCAGACTGTGGAGTGTGACCCAGACTCAAGGGGTGACTGTGACTCTGAGAAAGAAAGGGAGTACAGTGAGGAAGGGCCCAGCAAGGATGGCAAATCCTCCCGTCACAAAAGGAGCAAGCGCCACAAAGAAGCTGCCCCGGTGACCCCCAGCTGATAATATAATGTCAAATGCTTCTATTCCATGTGTGAGTTCTCTTCCAGACACCGAGAAGATCAGGATTGAAGGTGAAGTATTATTGCCCGTAGTAACCGCTGGGGCTGAGACAGTTATTGTGCTGCCTGAGGAACTGACACAGTGTAACGACAATGCTACACAAGATGAAGTCAGGGAGACGGAGCCAGCCAAGAAGATGGTGTGTGTGTGTCCTCTCCAGGGTCTGAACGGGTAACCGGTGGTCGGTCAGTAGGTCACCTGACAGAAATAGGCAGTGCTAGGTCCGAGAGGGTAGACGTCTCCCAAGACCCTGAGAATGAAGAGAGGGAAGGTATGAACCCTTCTGAAGATGATAATGTTGTTGCCCAGGGGAGGGGACAGATGGGGCTGCCGATACCCAAGAGTTGCGTGACATGCTAGAGGTCACAGGTGAAGAATTGGAGACCCCTAGACAGGCACAAGGAGATGTGGCCGAGGTTGCCAGGGATGCTGCCGGACCCCAAGAGGGAGTGGTGAATGCAGAACTGTAGACCCCTGGACAGGCACAATGTGATGTGGCTGAGGTTGCCAGGGGTGCTAGTAGTTTTTGTACAATTTAGATAGGACTGATGAGCATGGGAATCCGTGACGTGGATCATCAGCTTAAATGTCTTGGCCAATACATGAACCAATATCCGTTTATAAAAGGTTTTTGTTTATCATATAAAAAAACTTTTTGCACTTTATCTATCCAGGTTGCAGTTGGGCCCCATGGGGCGCCATTCATCTAGTGGTGCAGAAGTATTGTACTGTGCAGCCCAATGCTCAGGCAGCAGAGCGGTTGGGTAGCTTTCAGACACTCTGCATCATATGTATCAGTGTGAATGGTGCTCTATGCAGGCCCATTGTATGCATGGCAAGTCGCCTCCCACATCTTGCTGGTTGAGGTGATTTATTAGCCTGCACCTGGGCATGCTTCACATTTGGGCTCTGACTGCATCCTGTAAGTGCATTTGGTTTCTGTTTTTGGCATGGATGGTAAGGTTTTTTGATGCTGCTTATTTTCTAGTAATTTTTGTGTAGGTACAGTTGTGGCCAAAAGTATTGACACCCCTGCAATTCTGTCAGATAATACTCAGTTTCTTCCTGAAAATGATTGCAATCACAAATTCTTTAGTATTATTATCTTCATTTAATTTGTCTTCAATGAAAAAAACACAAAAAGAATTGTCCTAAAGCCAAATTGGATATAATTCCACCAAACATAAAAAAGGGGGTGGACAAAAGTATTGGCACTGTTAGAAAAATCATGTGATGCTTCTCTAATTTGTGTAATTAACAGCACCTGTAACTTACCTGTGGCACCTAACAGGTGTTGGCAATAAGTAAATCACACTTGCAGCCAGTTGACATGGATTAAAGTTGACACAACCTCTGTCCTGTGTCCTTGTGTGTACCACATTGAGCATGGAGAAAAGAAAGAAGACCAAAGAACTGTCTGAGGACTTGAGAAGCCAAACTGTGAGGAAGCATGAGCAATCTCAAGGCTACAAGTCCATCTCCAAAGACCTGAATGTTCCTGTGTCTACCGTCCGCAGTGTCATCAAGAAGTGTAAAGCCCATGGCACTGTGGCTAACCTCCCTAGATGTGGACGGAAAAGAAAAATTGATGAGAGATTTCAACGCAAGATTGTGCGGATGGTGGATAAAGAACCTCGACTAACATCCAAACAAGTTCAAGCTGCCCTGCAGTCCGAGAGTACAACAGTGTCAACCCGTACTATCCGTTGGCGTCTGAATGAAAAGGGACTGTATGGTAGGATTCCCAGGAAGACCCCACTTCTTAATAATCGGGCGAGTTCGGCTACTTTGGTTTCGCCCTTCTTTTGTAATTTTGGTTTTCATCCTTGTTTTTCTTCAGGGCAGGTTGCGCCTTCTGCCTGTCCAGGTGTAGATTCTGTGGCTGAGCGGCTGCGGCAGATTTGGGATTGCGTGATTGACAATTTACATCAGTCTCAGGAGGATGTTCAACGTTTTGCTAACCGTCGTCGGTGTGTTGGTTCTCGGCTTCGTGTTGGTGATTTGGTTTGGTTGTCATCCCGCCATGTTCCTTTGAAGGTTTCTTCTCCTAAATTCAAGCCTCGGTTCATTTGTCCTTACAGGATTTCTGAGATCATTAATCCTGTCTCCGGTTGGTGCTTCCGGGTTCTTTTGCGATTCATAATGTTTTCCAGAAATCCTTGTTGAGGAAATTTGTAGAGCCCTTGGTTCCGGCTGTGGCCCCTCCAGATCCGGTCTTGATTGATGGTGAGTTGGAGTATGAGGTTGAGAAGATTTTGGATTCTCGTCTTTCGAGACGGAGGCACCAGTACCTTGTTAAATGGTAGGGTTATGGCCAGGAGGATAATTATTGGATTTCTGCCTCGGATATAAGTCGGCTCATACTCGAGTATATACGGTATCTATAATATATAAAGCAGAGTGTGTGTATGTATGTCCACTAAAGGAATTCGCACCGTCGCATCTACAATCGCGACATTTTGCACACCCACCTCATTTGACTCGGAATATCATAGACTATGTTAAGGTGAAATTTAAACCATGCGCTTTACAGTCATTCGCTTTATACTGTTTGTATGTGTGAGCCAATAGATACTGGATTATCCTGCACTATACGCCCATACATGGTAATATCACCCATATATGGTAATAGTATTCTTTGTTCTTCAAAGCAATAGTGCCCTCTGTGCCCATATATGGTAATAAGACTAAAGGAGTCCACACTGTGAGGCTAGGATCACACATAACCTTGGATCCGTTTTTGGCATCAGTTTTTGCACTTTGTTTTTCTAAGTCCAAAAACTGATGAAAAAACGGATTATATGTAATTTTCTGCACCCAAAAATGTTCCTAGGAGGTTTTTTTTTTTAAACAATTTTTATTAAATCAATTTTTCCATGGTACATAGTACAAATATTGCAATCATCAGGGCAAAATCGTTAAAAAACATTAGTCATTCAAGATATATCTGTCCAGTCCCAATATTGCCAAAAATCACAAGTATGCAACAGGTCAAAACGTAAACCCAATTTAACAAAAAATCTACATCTACAATCACGACATTTTGCACAGACGCCCCATTTGACTGAGGGAACATCATAGACTTTGTTTAGAGGGGAAATTTTAACCCTGCTCTTTAAAGTCTGTCGCTAACAAAAGTCCTATTTTTCAGGTGACCTATAACTTACTATATATGGAAGAGAACAAAACAGTGATGTCACAATAGAATGTTAGAATATAAAATGTGGACATACATACATACACTTTTTTGAGGGGAACTTTTAATGGAATTGATATGGAAGGGGACACAAGATTCACCTCCGATTGCACACAATTCTACAAAGATGTTGAAAATATCCAGAAAATTGCAAATCCAGAAGTAGAACTCTACATAAGTGTGCCCTCAGGAGACACAAATACCAAGAATGATCAGGCAGTGACATGACACGGAATGTTTTAGGCTAACATTCTATTGTGACAGCCCTATTTTGTTCTCTTCCATATGTGGTAAGGCTAACTGTCAAAACAGTATCTATTACTTTACACATACAGTTAATAGGTCTTTTTTTGGCAACTGACTGTAAAAAGCGGAGTTAAAGTTCCCCCTCAAAACATCGACTATGACTTTGTTGCAAAATGTCGTGATTGTAAATGACATAGTGCTGATTGCTTTAGTGGACACGCACATTGTGACTGTTATGTGCATAAAAATCATTCTTCTTTGTTACAACTATGAACTGTTAGGCTACTTTCACATTAGCATTTGCATCTGCTGCATATGGTCCGCAGATGCAAACGCAGTGCTGTGCGCAGTGTTAATTCTGTCACCGCAGCGGTGATTATCCGCATGCGTTGACAGAATAGTCTTCATAGGAATGCATTGCCGGCTGGAGGGAGGAGGGATGGGAGAGATTAGAGAGATATCAGAGATCAAGGAGAGATCGAAGAGAAATAGGAGAGATCGGAGATAGAATCAGACTTTAATGAATCTCTATGGGAACACATGCGTTCGCTTGATTGGCCTGTGGATGGCACTGCGCTCCCATAGGAATACATGCATACTTTGTGCGGTCACAGTCGCGTGCGTACAAAACAAGCTCTCTTGTACAGAGGTGAACAGAGGAGGCTGCTGCTATATGCTGGTGGACAGAGGAAGCTGGTGCTATATATGCTGTTGAACAGGGGAGGCTGGTGCTGCTGTGTACTGGTCAACAGGGGAGGCTGGTGCTGCTGTGTATTGGTGAACAGGGCGGGCAGGAGGGCTGGTGAACAGAGGAGGCTGGTGCTGCTATATACTGTTGAACAGGGGAGGTTGGTGCTGTTGTGTACTGGTGAAGAGGGGAGGATGGTGCTGCTCTGTACTGGTGCACAGGGGAGGCTGATGCTGCTGTATACTAGTGAACAGGGGAGGCTGCTGCTATATACTGGTGAACAGGGGAGACAGACGCTACACAGGCTGGGGATTGGGTGGCGGCTGACGCTTTAGAATGGGGATTAGGGGGCATATTACTATAGAATAGTTTTTATTGGAGCTACAAAGTAAAATCTAGGAGCTTCGCAGCCCCCATGTATTTGTATACGAAAGCTTGTCTTTATTGTCAGCGCTCCATCAGTAAAAGTGAGTTCCGTTTAAAATCACATTGCAAGTGTGCGCTCACTCACCGAGGCTGGTTTCACAATTGCGTTTTTTTCCAAATCAGGCAAAATCACGTTTTTCTGCCAAATCCTGATTCTTTCAGGATCCAGTTTTTTTTGTCCATTCACTTTAATGGTGGAGGCAAACTGAAGTGACAGGATTGTACCGGACACCATTAAAGTGAATAAGAAAAAAACTGGATCCTGAAAGGATAAGGATTTGGCAGAAAAACGTGACTTTTGCCTGATTTTGAAAAAAATACAAGTGTGAAACCAGCGACACTGAGTGCAGCAGCGGCTCCAAATGTCAGTGTGGGTGCACACAATGTGGCTGCAGGCTCGTTCTGACGCCTGGGACCTGTCTGCTCTCTGCTTCCCTTTGAACACCTTCAGTAAAGAGGAGGGTGAATGAGCAGACAGCATGTCTCTATATCACTAGGCCTCTCCTCACTGAAGCAATGGTTAGGTCACCTATTTTAATTGCTTGATGCCTTTGAAAAGCTGAAGATGTTAAAAACACGCTCAAAGGATTGAACCTGTGCGCAGCAAGTGCAGACGTTCATTATTTTCGTGTTTAATTAGCGATTTTTAAAGCATTTTACAAAGTAGATCTGCCTTAAATAGATGTCATATACACAGAACTCAGCATGTGACCTCAGTAAGGGGCGCGACCATGAAAAATGCCTTGGGCAGCATGAAGGTCAAATACAACCCTGCCTACACCAGCAGACGACATGGCTCCCCAAACCATCACTGATTGTGGAAATTTCACACTAGACCTCAAGCACCTTGGATTGTGGCCTCCCCACTCTTCCTCCAGACTCTGGATTGTGGCCTCTCCACTCTTCCTCCAGACTCTTGGATTGTGGCCTCTCCACTCTTCCTCCAGACTCTGGATTGTGGCCTCTCCACTCTTCCTCCAGACTCTTGGATTGTGGCCTCTCCACTCTTCCTCCAGACTCTTGGATTGTGGCCTCTCCACTCTTCCCCCAGACTCTGGATTGTGGCCTCTCCACTCTTCCTCCAGACTCTGGGATTGTGGCCTCTACACTCTTCCTCCAGACTCTTGGATTGTGGTCTCTCCACTCTTCCTCCAGACTCTTGGATTGTGGCCCCTCCACTCTTCCTCCAGACTCTTGGATTGTGGTCTCTCCACTCTTCCTCCAGACTCTTGGATTGTGGCCTCTCCCCTCTTCCTCCAGACTCTTGGATTGTGGCCTCTCCACTCTTCCTCCAGACTCTAGGATTGTGGCCTCTCCACTCTTCCTCCAGACTCTTGGATTGTGGTCTCTCCACTCTTCCTCCAGACTCTTGGATTGTGGCCTCTCCCCTCTTCCTCCAGACTCTTGGATTGTGGCCTCTCCACTCTTCCTCCAGACTCTAGGATTGTGGCCTCTCCACTCTTCCTCCAGACTCTTGGATTGTGGTCTCTCCACTCTTCCTCCAGACTCTTGGATTGTGGCCCCTCCACTCTTCCTCCAGACTATGGGGCCTTGATTTTCCAAATGAAATGCAAAATTTACGTTTATCTGAAAACAACACCTTGGACCACTGAGCAAAAGTCCAGTTGTTTTTCTCCTTGACCCAGGTAAGACACTTATGTGTCTATTATTGGTCATGAGTGGCTTGACACAAGGAACGTGACAGTTATAGCCCATGTCCTTGATACGTCTGTGTGTGGTGGCTCTTGAAGCTCTAACTCCAGAAACAGTCCTCTCCTTCTAAATCTCCCCTAATTTTTGAATGCCCATTTCTTAACAATCCTTTCACGGCTGCGGTTATTCTATTTGCTTGTTCACCTTTTTCTTCCACTCAACATTCCAAATATATTCTTGGATACAGCACTCTGTGAACAGCCATATTCTTCAGCAATGACCTTTTGTGGTTTACCCTGAGTGTCAATGAGCATCCCCCATCCTCTGGAATTCTGCACCCCAAAACGTTCGACTGTCCCCTACACTCAGAACCTGAAAACCCATCTCCTCAGAACAGCATATAACCCGCAATGATCACGGTGCCAGCTCACCACCATTGGGACTGGTGCTCCACCACCATTGGACCCGGCCCTCCACCACCACCAGAGCAGACCCAACCTAATGTCTCTCTCCCCACTGCCCTGTAGTATGCAAGCCAGCAAGGGCAGGGTCCTCTCTCTCCCGTCTGTATCAGTCTGTCACTGTTTGTTCGTTGTATTTATAACTTGTTTGAATGTAACCCTTTCTCATGTACAGACCAGGGAATCAATGGTGCTCTATAAATAATAAGAACGACTGCTGTCTGAACATCTGTCAAGTTAGCAGTCTTCCCCATGATTGTGTAGCTACTGAACCAGACTAAGGGGCCATTTTAAAACCTTAGTATAAAACTGTTATGTCTGTAAATACCTAATTTAATATTGACATTATACAGGTCACATAAAGTAGTGCAGTGTAACATCCCATCATTGTATAACCAGTGTGCTGCCGCAGAATTAACCACAATGTGATCTGTCTGTTATAATGTCATGAATAATGTAATATAAATGTATGATCACATGATATATTGTAAGTCTGTTCTACCCTCTCGTTTTGCTTCCTCTAATTTGAGTAAACCTGGAGCTTCTGTAATGACGATTATTAACCCTTCTGTCATGTTATTGGTTAACAAAATGTTCTATGAAACTCAGTGTATTCAACATTTTGTAAATTGTTCTTGTGTTCAGTGAGAGATGAATTAAAATCTTACTTTTCAAAGGGGGTGTACTCATTTATGCTAAGCATTGTTTATTCAAATCTATAAAACACAGTGAACATAATTACAACTTATTTCCTCAATGACTTTTCTCATGTCTTACAAGATATGATTTAGTTATAAAAGATTTCCCACATTCTGAACATAAATACGACTTCCCTCTTGTGTGACGTATCTCGTGTCTCACAAGACTAGATTTATCTGTAAAGCATTTCCCACATTCTGAACATGAATACGGCTTCTCTCCTGTGTGACTTCTCTCATGTTTCAGAAGATGTGATTTTTGCATAAAAGATTTCCCACATTCTGAACATGAATATAGCTTCTCTCCTGTGTGACTTCTCTTGTGTGTCTCAAGATTTGATTTTTGTATAAAGGATTTCCCACATTCTGAACATGAATACGGCTTCTCTCCTGTGTGAATTCTCCAATGTGTCACAAGATCTGATTTTTGCATAAAAGATTTCCCACATTCTGAACATGAATACGGCTTCTTTCCTGTGTGGCGTCTCTCGTGTGTCACAAGACTTGATTTATCTGTAAAGCATTTCCCACATTCTGAACATGAATATGGCATCTCTCCTGTGTGAATTCTCTGATGTGTAGTAAGACTTGATTTGCATCCAAAATATTTCCCACATTCTGAACATGAGTAAGGTTTCTCTCCTGTGTGACATTTCTTGTGTGTAGTAAGATGTGATTTCCGTACAAAACATTTACCACATTCTAAACATGAAAATGGCTTCACCCCTGTGTGATTTCTTTGGTGCATAATAAGATTTGATTGATCTACAAAACATTTCCCACATTCTAAACATAAAAAAGGCTTCTCCCCTGTGTGACATCTCTTGTGTGTAACAAAATGTGATTTCTGTACAAAACATTTCCCACATTCTGTACATGAAAAAGGCTTCTCCCCTGTGTGATTTAATTGATGTTTATCAAGATGTGATTTTTGTATAAAACATTTCCCACATTCTGAACATGAATATGACTTCTCTCCTGTGTGAATTCTCTCATGTGTCACAAGATTTGATTTGTGTACAAAATATTTCCCACATTCTGCGCATGAATACGGCTTCTCTCCTGTGTGACTTCTCCTGTGAGTCACAAGATTTGATTTACCTGTAAAGCATTTCCCACATTCTGGGCACGAATATGGCTTCTCTCCTGTGTGAATTCTCTCATGTGTCACAAGATTTGATTTATTTCTAAAATATTTCCCACATTTTGAACAGGAGTACGGCTTTTCTCCTGTGTGAATCCTCTCATGTTTAACAAACTCTGACTTATATGTGAAGGCCTTCCCACATTCTGAACAGGAGTACGGCTTCTCTCCTTTGTGTTTTAAATTAGAACCTTTAGCAATTCGCTTGTTACACTGAGATCTTGTCTCCACTTTGTCACCTGGAATTGTGGTAACGATCTGAGATTGCTCAGGAGAGGGCTCCCCATGATTAGGGGGTTATATGATAGTGAAGTACTGTGAAGTCCAGGAAGTAATTGAAGGGTAATGAGGTTTTCTCCATTAGATGGCTTCCTGATCTCTTCTTCTTTACAATTTAGTGATAAACCGTTATCCTCACAAGGATTTCCTATAAGGAGGAAAGATAGATTGGATGTGATTTTATTCTACAACACCAAAGAGATTTCTACATTTATGTTATGGAGCTCAGAATGAAGACTCTAGTCAGTGAAAGTCTGTAATAAGGAAGACAATTACATGTCATAACATTAACACAATGATGGGTAAAGTGAGTAACACTTATACACTGGTGACATGGGCACAAGTCAGGGATGGCATAGATCAGACTGTAAATCATCGGTTTATTAACATATTTTTGTTTTATATTTTTATTGAAAATAATATCTATATATATTTTTAAATTCTATAGTTTGGTATCTTGCCTATGTGGATAGTTCTTAAAAGGAACCTGACACCAGGATTTCCCCCCTTAATGTACCACCAGTGCCATTTCACCCTCGTAGCAGCTTCCTATTATGCCCTTAGTGTAGGAAAGTGTTCATGCAATTAAAAATAGAGTTTTCATATTTCAGTACCATATGACAATGAGATTGACTAGTCACAGAGGAGGCCCTACATCCAGGAGCAGTGGAGCTCCAGCCACAGTGATCATGTCCTCACCATACCTAAGGGCAAGATAGGAAACGTAAGAAGGAGACTGAAAAAGCACAAGATACATTAAGGGTGTAAATCCTAATTTCAGGCTCCCTTTATCCCCTTCACAACACATGATGTAACTGTATGTCATGATCAGGAAGAGGTTCAGAGAAACATGATGTATAGTTACGTCCGGAGCCGGCCATAGACTGATGACCAGCGGACATTTTACAGCACGGAGCGCTGGTTACATTGATATTTTTGTCTTTTATTGGAGATTTGCAGGATTGTCAGATTAAGGTACAAAAGGGGAAGGAGTGGTAACAATGTGTCATCCTAGTTGGCCCCTGGACTCCAGTGTAATCAGGGCTATATTACCATTCAATGTCCTGAATCTGGTGGGGGGTTGTGAGTCATTGTTCCTCCCTGCAGGGGGTCTCCTGGATACACACCTGTGCAGACTGGACGGAGACTTCATTGAACATTTTTTTACTTTTGGAATTGAATGTACCTGATGATTAAGGAGGTTGGGTGTGCTGATCTTTGCCCAACAAGGGACTGATTCCAAGAAAAGGCATGAAAAGAAGAAGACACATGCTTGGGGGAGATCAGTTGGTGCTAGGAACTGGAAGTGAAAGGATCTGTGCTGAGGTCAGGTCCTGAGCTTATGGATGGACTATAGAGTTGGGAGTTGGATACATGTGCTATGTGAATCTCCTCTGGGGATTTGAGGATCTATGCTAAGCACTATGTTATTGTGGAGCTGGATACATGTGCTATAGTTGTGATATCTGAAGAAAGTTAAGGACTATTGTTGTCGGCTGTTTTCCTATCTTGTGTACTGGAGGCATTGCACTTTTCCAAGAAAGAATTATTTGATCCCTTGCTGATTTTGTAAGATTGCCCACTGACAAAGACCACTGTTATCAGGGGGCTGGTTTATACCAACAGCATGGAGCAGACCATGCCCCTGTTATCAGAGGCTGGCTTATACCAACAGCATGGAGCAGACCACATTCCCAGTTATAAGGGGCTGGTTTATACCAACAGCATGGAGCAGACCATGCCCCTGTTATCAGAGGCTGGCTTATACCAACAGCATGGAGCAAACCACGCCCCATGTTATCAGGAGGCTGGATTATACCAACAGCATGGAGCAGACCACGTCCCTTGTTATCAGAGGCTGGACTATACCAACAGCATGGAGCAGACCATGCCCTGTGTTATCAGGAGGCTGGATTATACCAACAGCATGGAGCAGACCACGCCCCCTGTTATCAGGGGCTGGATTATACCAACAGCATGGTGCAGACCACGCCCCCTGATCTCGGACGGCAGAGGTCTATTATTTTATGTGTGTTATTATCTGCAGTGCTGACGTCACACCCTGCAGAGAATCACTAACAATATGTATTACTTTCCTATTCTACTCCATTACATTAGAATTAGTGCTAATGACTCATCTACACCACCAGGGAAGATTAAAAATAAATAGGAAAAAATTTTATCCTATGTTCTATTGTCTAAATCTAGGGGGCGTCTTAAGGTAAGGAGTATTTTATAGTCCAAAAAATATGGTTATTGTAAAGAATTTTAATTCGAGAATCAAGTTTGCTTTCTCTAGGACGGTAATTGCTATAGTAACAAAATGGTTGTCATGGTATAAGAACACAAACCTGTCTTATATGCTAACTGGAAGGTGAATGTGAACATGTTTAGTAAGAAACTCATCAGTCTACCTTCATATGCAGAATGAATATACTGATCTGAAACTAGAGATACCAGAGGTGCTGAGGTAAGAAGAGGCTGCTCACACTACTGTCCCCATGTGTATCTTATCTGATTGTGGAGATACAAGGGGTTCAGAGGCAAGAAGAGGCTTGCCTATCTGATCTTATACTGGAAAACAATGTATACTGTGGTAAGAAGAGGCTGCTCACACTGCTGTCCACCTTGTCTATTTGATCTTCTACTGGAGCTACCACAGCTGCTAAGGTAAGAAGATGCTGCTCACACTGTTGTGCACCCTTACTATCTGATCTAATACTAGAGATAGTAGGGGTACTAAAGTAAGAGGGTGCTGCTCACTCTGCTGTCCACCTTATCTATCACTGGAGATAGCAGAGATGCTGGGGTAAGAGGAGGTGGCTCACAGTACTGTACACTCTTTCTATCTGATCTGATACTGGAGATAACAGAAGTGCTGAGGTAAGAAGAGGCCACTCGCACTGCTGTCCACCTTGTCTATTTGATATACTGAAGATATAAAAGGTTGTTTACACTACTGTCCACCTTGTCTATTTGATCTTCTACTGGAGATACCACAGCTGCTAAGGTAAGAAGATGCTGCTCACACTGTTGTGCACCCTTACTATCTGATCTAATGCTAGAGATAGTAGGGGTACTAAAGTAAGAGGGTGCTCCTCACACTGCTGTCCACCTTGTCTATTTGATCTTCTACTGGAGATACCACAGCTGCTAAGGTAAGTAGAGGCTGTTCACATGGTTGTCCACCCTGTATATGATATAATACTGGAGATAAGAGAGGTGCTGAGGTAAGAAGGTCCTGACCACACTGCGTGTTCCCCTATATTGTCCAATCAGTGCTGAGAGTGACAGTGCGGGGACACACTCTTCTGCCTGGAGAATGGGAACACACAGTTATATTATTCATAAATGTAGACGTCACAATTGTGCATCTGAGAAGCAGATTCTTTCATTGGCCAAACAAGTTTTACCAAAACATTGTTTAATCCTATTTATTGGTAAATAAAAATAAAATAAATTGGAACATCGATGAGAGCAACTTCTTTTGGGAATATACAGCTGAAACCAGCAGTTTCCATCCACTATATAATAAGACACCTCTGCATGTTTTTCTCACCGATGCAGGAGTGGGGAGAGGGGGGGAAGTGCTGCCAACTGGAATCACCTGAAGCCGTTTGGTGCTTGGAAATAGAAATCTGCTTTCCCAACAACAAATTGTTACTGTGAAGAAATCCAGCACCGGACCAGATCTTCAATTTTTGGTGCATTAAAAGCATAAACTCATGATGCAGAGGGAACGCGTTTCGGACAACGTCCTTAGTCTACAGCGTGCACCACTCAATTCCCCCCTTCCCACATATATACTCTTTAAAATCAAATGCGAATCAAAGCACACAGGTGAAACATGAAAACAGATTATAGTATTGTCACACTTGGGAGGTAAGGGAATCAGGTAACAGGTAGGTGTAATGGGCGAAGGGATCAGGAGGAGCTAATCTGACCCTTACACTGGGGGTCCCTACCTCGCCCTGCTCTCAGAGGTACCTCTGATGGTGAGGAGGTCCAAGTCTCTTCCCTATTCCTTGGCTCCTGAATAGCCCTAGGCTGAAGGCCCCAACCTCCACCCACGGGTCGGGGATCACAGCTACTCCCAAGGAAAGACTTCAGCCCAGCAGCTAAGCATCAGCACAGCACCAAGACCTAAAGCAAATAACTATCAGCAGCATCTGACAGAGGAGAGGGAAAGCCATTTAAAGCCGGGAGAGGGGATTCCAGGTGAGTCACACATCAACCCCTCAACCAGCAACTGAACACAATAGTGAGTGCAGATCTGGAGCACAACATATGAGGCAAGTCAGGACCTTCACATCTATATCTCATGCAGTTCTTAAAGAGTTCTTGTCTGGAATTGAGGCTCAATATCCAGTGGGCTTCACGGCTGAGCACCTCTCTCTCTCTGTCCCCGCCTCTATTTGACCCCATAACTTGTTGGATACCGTTAACGGATAAACTGGTCATATTGCCTCTATGGACTTCCAAAAAACTAGACGGATTAAATCTGTGTACTGATCGCACATATTTCTAGTGAATTACCCAATGTACAATATTAAATTTAATTGAATTTTTCTTCGCAGTTTATTATTAACTGTTACCTGCTGCGATATATATCTGTCAGCTTGAACTAATATATAATTGCCATATGTTTGGTTCAAATAATCAAATGTAGTGTTTTTTTTCCATTCTCAAGAGCCATACACTGTGTTCCAAATTATTATGCAAATGTTCTTTTTCTCTGATTTCCCTAAATGGTCGGTGCAAATGACGGTCAGTGTAATAAGTCATCACCCGTTAAGAGTATACATTAAATTTTATTGAAGAAATCTCCCAATGATAACAGTATAATCTTCAAAATTAAAACAAACTCTAAATGCCCTGTTCCGAATTATTACGCACATTAGAGTTTCTAAACATTTGATGTCTGAAAGAACTGAAAATGCTCATTTGTGGATTTTGCCGCATTAGGAGGTCACATTCACTGAAATAAAAAGCTATTTACCTCCAAAACATCCTAACAGGCCAAGTTACATGGTAACATAGGAACCCTTCTCTGATCTCACCTTCACAATTCTTGCATCCATTGATCTTGTGAGTTTCTGGAGAGTTTCTGCTTGTATTTCTTTGGATGATGTCAGAATCGCCTCCCAGAGCTGCTGTTTTGATGTGAACTGCCTCCCACCCTCATAGATCTTTTGCTTGATTATACTCCTAAGGTCCTCTATAGGGTTGAAATCAGGGGAAGATGATGGCCACACCATGAGTTCATCTCCTTTTAGCAGCCAATGGCACAGAGGTATTCTTTGTAGCATGAGATGGTGCATTGTCATGCATGAAGATGATTTTGCTCCTGTCTCTGCTTTTTGTACCATGGAAGAAAGTTCTCAGTCAGAAACTCTATATACTTTGCAGAGGTCATTTAAACACCATCAGGAACCTTAAAGGGGCCTACCAGCTGTTTCCTTATGATTCCAGCCCAAAACATGACTCCTACACCTCCTTGCTGACATCACAGCCTTGTTGGGACATGGTGGCATCCACCAACCATCCACTACTCTATTCATCTGGACCATCCAGGGTTGCTCGGCTCTCATCAGTAAACAAGACTGTTTGAAAATTAGTCTTCATGTATATTTGGACCCACTGCAACCGTCTCTGCTTGTGAGCACTATTTAGGGGTGGCCGAATAGTAGGTTTATGCACCACAGCGAGCCTTTGAAGGATCCTACACCTTGAGGTTGGAGGGACTCCAGAGGCACCAGCAGCTTCACATATCTGTTTGCTGGTTTGTAAGGCCTTTTTAGCAGCTGCTCTCTTAATCTGATGAACTTGCCTGGCAGAAACCTTCCTCATTCTGCCTTTATCTGCACAAACACGTCTGTGCTTAGAATCAGCCACAAATCTCTTCACAATACGATGATCACGCTTAGGGTTTTGTGCAATATCTAATGTTTTCATCCCTTGTCCAAGGCATTGCACTATTTGTTGCTGCAAATTCAGCAAATGAGCATTTTCAGTTCTTGAAAACATATAATAATAACTAATAATAATTCTTTATTTATATCGCTAACATATTCCGCAGCGCTTTACAATACAATGCTCCGTATAAGAAAAATGTACAATACAAAACAGTGAGTAATCACAGTAGAGAAAAAAATACAGTACAGTAATTACATACAATACAGTAAGCATAGAATCAATGTAGAAAATACAATAAATAAGGCAATAAATAAAGGCGATCCTGCTTAAAGGACCTTACAATCTACAACTGGATAGGGGTTACACAAAGTACAGGGGCTTATTACACTGATGGTCCAGGCATCTTGAGGAAGAGGGAGATAGAAATAAAGTTACATGAATGGTCACCAGACAATCTGTGTGGAGCTTTTGGGTTTGGTGGAGTTGGAGAAGAGTTCTGTCCAGAGAGACAGTGAATGGGCTACATACAGTATAAAGGACTTTTATTTGGGAGCATGATAAGCCGCCTTAAAAAGATGTGTTTTTAGGGAGCGTCTGAAGCCATGCAAGTTGTGGATGGTCCTGATTTCTTGGGGTAAAGCATTCCAGAGAATTGGTGCAGCTGGAGAGAAGTCTTGGAGCCGGGAGTGGGAGGATCGGATTAGTGCAGATATTAGTCGAAGGTCATTTGTAGAACGTAGAGAACGGGTGGGGTGATAGACAGAGATGAGGGAGGAGATGTAGGGGGGCACTGCACTGTGAAGAGCTTTCTGGGTGAGAACAAGCAATTTGAATTGGATCCTGTAGTGTACGGGGTAGCCAGTGCAGTGACTGGCATAGAGCGGAAGCTTCCAAGTAACGGTTAGCTAGATAGGTGATCCTGGCTGCTGCATTAAAGATGGATTGGAGAGGGAAAGTTTAGACGGGGGAGGCCAATTAATATAAAATTGCAATAGTCAAGGCGGGAATGGATTAGGGCCATGGTGAGGGTTTTTGTTGTTTCCATGGTGAGAAAGGGGCTGACTTTGTAAACATATGAAATGTTTAGAAACTCTCCTGTGCCTAATAATTTGGAACAGGGCATTTAGAGTTTTTTTTTTAACTTTGAAGATTATACTGTTATCATTGGGAGATTTCTTCAATGATATTCAATGTATACTCTAACGGGTGATGACTTTTATTACACTGACTGTCATTTGCACCGACCATTTAGGAAAATCAGAGAAAAAGAACATTTGCATAATAATTTGGAACATAGTGTATTATGGGGGCGTGCCCTGGAAGCTAATGGCACCGGCCGCATAAGCCAGGAGCTCCAGAGGGCAATCTTGCATAAAGGCTTCTATCGGCGCTTTCCGGTGGCAGATTCATTCCCCTAGTCGCAGGGGACATCGGCGGAACATTATCATACCAAGGTGCCCATTGAAACGGCACTCAGGAGGTACAGAGGTTGATGGCTTTCTTCCCGGAAAGTGGCCCCCAGAACCCGCGCAGCACATGGCGCCGGCACCATGGGTCACCTGGGACCTCCTCACATTCATATCGGAGCCCAGCACGAAGCGTAGAGCTGGAGGACGAAAATGCTCTGATTACTCAGCACACGCTGCAAACTCTCCTGGGGTTACTGAGGCGCTCTCTCCAAGAGGACCTGCGAGGTATGATGGGGGAGCTGAGGAGCAAGCTGGCCGGCCTGGGTGAACATACCTCACATGTGGAGGAGAAAATGGCGGAGTATGCCTCCGCCCATAATAATCTTGCAGATGACTATGAGGTTTTGGATAGCAACATAGAGCAGCTTAATTACAAGATGTGGGACATGGAATACAAGATGCTGCTTTTTCAGTTTATCCAGACCTCTCTGCAGGGACTTAAGCTAAATGTAGAGAATTTGCTCCGAACTGCAAAATCCTCAGAAATAAAGGGATCCTCCATAGTTGGGGCTCCCCCGTCAGGGTGAGATTCCGCTACAAAGGTGCCACTCAGTCTTTCCAATCCCCAAGCTTTTGAAAAAAAGCTTTGAAAATGTGGAATATGCTGCCTGACTCTGTCAGTGTTCAGGCCCAGCTTGCCGAAGTACCAAAACTACCCAGGAGTGGGAGACAGTGGGCTGATTGTTCTACCCTGGAATCTGCCCTTGTTTATTTTCAACTAGGTGGCACTCCTGGGATGACATCCTTCATTTGTTGGTTTTCTTCATTATAACTGGATTGCTAATATTCTCAGGATTGTCATGGTACAACAGCTGGTCCCTGACTTTTGTCAGGTTCTTAGTGGTGTACGGATGTGCTGTACCGCTTACCCAATCCGGCAGGTTCGTGCCGGTTCTTCTTGGTTTACATATCTGGTTTTTGTTTGTATGTTTGTCTCCCCTCTCTCCTTTCCCTTTCTCCTCTCTGTTCCCATGAAATCTATCTTGCAGAAAGTGTTATATAGTCTTCTGTGTATAACTAATGAGTGTAAAATTTATATCCTTTAATGCGCGAGGACTAAATTCTCTGGAAAAACGCTCCTTATTATGGAGGGAGGTTTGCAAGTCTAAAGCGGACATAATCTGCGTCCAGGAGACCCATCTGATGCAAGAGGACAACCGTAGATTACAGCACCATCTCTTTCCTACAGCTTTTTTTCTCCAACTACTCTGCCAAAAAAGTGGGAGTCTGTATTATGATTAAGAACTCAGTCGTCTTTAAGTTAATAGCGGCGGTTGTAGAGACTTCTGGCAGATATATAATTTTAATAGGTTTGATATCTGGTGTAGAGGTGACTATTGAAAATGTTTATGTACCCAACTGCTCTCAAGTGACGTATCAAAAGCTTTTTCAAAAAGGTGGCCCGTGGTATGAAAATAATTTGCAGGGACCTTAATTCCTACCTGCGCCGGTCCGCGCAGTCCTGGGAGCCGAGGCGGCTAGGGGCCCCCTAGCCGGTCAGGGCCCTGGTGCAGCTGAACCAGCTGCACCACGGTAGGTCCGCCCCTGGGTTGATGTGTCTACACGATGTGTGGCGATATCTCTACGTGCAGGAGAAAGATTACTCCTCGTTCTCGCACAGACCCAGGTCATATTCCAGAACAGATTACTTTCTTGTAGATGACATTACTTTCTTGGCTTGTGTCTCTGCGGAAGTGGGATTGATCACCTGGTCAGACCACGCTCTGGTAAGTCTGGAAATAGTGGTGGTTGAGCGTTCGGTCCTCCCACGAAGCTGGAGATTAAACTCAGATAATACAGCTTCGTTTCCAACTGCGGGTACATCTACTGGCCCTTCACAAACACTCTCTGAGACGCCTTAAAACCTCCTTTTTACTCTGCAGGGGACAGAGCGGGTGCGTTGCTTGTTAGGCATATTAAGAAGAGGGATGATAAGAGCTTGATAGAGGTGTTGGTGGATTCTAGGGGAAGGTGGTCAGGCAACTCGTGAGATTGCAGAGGTTTTTGCCCAGTACTACTCTTTATAACCTCCGTGACGACCCTTTAGCCCCCTCAGCCTTCCAGAAGATAGACCTTTTCCCGGCAAAAGTGGACCTCCCGCAATTGTCGGAAGACCAGGGGAGGTCTCTTAATGCCCCAATTACGACGGACAAGGTTGTTAAGGTTATTAAAACTACTAAATCCCACTCCGCTCCTAACCAGTACGGACTTCCCAATGACTACTACTGGACCTTGGCCTTTATCCTTGCCCCATGCCTTGTTAAAAATTTTAGATGTTGGCAACAAGCAGAATCTATCCCGCCTTTGCAACTAGAGGCTACAATCGTGACTATTCCCAAACCGGGAACACCAGCAGTGTCACCTAGTAACTACTGACCTATATCGCTGCTAAATTGTGATGTTAAATTTATGCCAAACTTTAAGCATTGCAGGTGGGATTTGACACATGAAAGATGGAACTAGAAGAATATGGGATCTGATTGGGCTGGCTGAATCTAGAGGATCCCCCAGTGTATTCCTGTCTCTTGACGCAGAAAAGGCGTTTGACAGGGTGCATTGGGGGTATCTGAAACAGGTCTTGGACAAATTCGGGATCTCTGGACCTTTTTTATCTGCCGTTATGTCACTCTATTTTAACCCGAATGCTAGAGTTCTCTCTTCGAGCTTCCTACGTCCTACTTTTTCCATCTCGAATGGAACCCGTCAGGTGTGTCCGCTCTCACCCGCTATCTTCGCCCTGGTTGTGGAGCCCCTGGCAGTTGCAATTAAATCCAATCCGGGGATTGATGGTATCCATGTGGGTTCAGTGGATCATGTGATTGGCCTCTATGCTGATGACATCATCATAACGTGTACACACATTGAGCCCTCTCTCCGAAACATAATGGTTATCCTGTCTAACTTCTCACGGGTATATTATAAAGTTAATGCTTCCAAATTTGTGATTTTCCCAGTTTTAGTACCCCACTCCCTGATGTCACGTCTGAAGGAATTTCCCTTCACATGGGCCCTACTTGGGCATAGCTGCATCCCGTAAAAATGTGTAAAGCACTAAAAAAAAAATGTATCCTCAGAGAGATGGAATTACATCCCCTGTGCAGTCTCTTGTGGATTGTAAGGATAAATGTATTTAAGATGCTCTTCCTCCAGAAAATTCTATACTGCTTCAGATGCCTTCCAATTTCCTGATCCGAAATACCTGTTAAAGAAACTGCAAAGGATAGTACAGTCGTATGTATGGGTGAAGAAACACGGCCCCAAGTGGTGCATAAATAATGTTTCTTCCTTATAGTGAGGGGGGGCATGGGAGTTCCCAACTTGGTCGCTTACCATAAAGCTATTATAGAGGAGGCGAAAACCTAGTGGACTGACTCCCCCAAATACGGATGGGCTCAGACAGAGTCTTGTTTGGCTACAGAGCTTCTTTAAGGGTCCTGTTAACCTCTGAGTTGCTGCGTCCCTTGAACGTGGCTCCTCTCCTCGATACTTTGCAAACTTTGCTCTCCTACTGGAGAGAAATTGCCGACCAATGGATTTCCCTACCTCTAGTAGAAAATTCATATTAGAGCGTTTCGTGCTCTTATCCCCTATCCAAACCTGAGGGGCTAGGAGGAGGCATGGGTGTGCGTTCTTGGTGACGTAGTTGCTGGAGGGGAGATTTTGTCCTTCGGTCAAAATTTTCTTTGGTGGGTAACATGTTTTATCAATACCTCCAAATGAAACACTGCTTATCCTGTCTCCCTTACTTAAGGAATCAGGGCTCCCCCCGGGCTTCCCCCTCGCAAGCCCAATCGTTCCTTCTATCTGATCTCAGCCGCTGTCAGGCCCTCTCAACACTATATAAAGAAATAATTTCACTTCCCTCGCCCTTGAAACTAAGTTATATGAGCAAATGGGAGGAGGATGTGGGATTTTCGGCATCATGTGAAGATTGGAGGCTATCTCTGGTGGGTGTTCAGAGAGTGACTAGGTGAGTCAACTAACTAGAGAATTTAAAGAAGATACACCTCTGTTGGTATCTCATCCCAGCGCAGCTGGCAGTATTCAGTCCTGACTTGTCTCTGCTGTGCTGGAGACAATGTGGAGGAAATCACATATGTGGTGGGCATGCCCTACAATAGCTGGGCTTTGGTTGCTAGTTGAGAGTCTCCCAAGTTCAGTTACTGGGATCCATGAGAGCCTTGTTATAAGGTTCGCAAATTATTCTGTTTGTATGTTGAACTATCCATCAATGTCAATGGTTGCTGTCAGGAAAAGATGTATTTTTGTCATTGTTTTAAAAATGTTGAAAGGACAGCCAGAGATGTCTTAACTCTCCGCCCCTCCTTCATTTGTAAGGGAGATACATAGATCTCTGCTTCGCTTTCCCCCAGTTAGGAATGTTTACGACAAGCCATAAACTGAGCTAAGAGGGGACTCAGCTAGCCTGATCTGGTCTTGTCCTTACTGAATTCCTTTGTCTTAACTTACAGTCTTTTAATGTCAAATTTCATAACACCCGTTCATACCACAAATAGATAAATCATATTTTTGGGATGTTTACCTTTTTTCAGCTATGATGGTATATCTTTTATAACCTAGGAAATAAGTTCTGACCTTCTGAACATCATAGATATATTTGATATCAATCTTCGTGTAAATTAGTGAAGTTAAACATAATGTACATATCGTGGATGTGGGGGCACCCTATGCCAAGATATGAAAAAATGAAGGTTTTTAAGTCTTGTGCAGCTGGGTGGGTTCATAAAACCGAGCATACTGCAGTATATGGCATAAAGTGGGGCAGCTGGGCTCCTTTTCTTATCCTCTGGCAATGCCGGATTTGTCAAGCAGGATAAGGGGGCGCCAGAGAGCTGCAGGTCATGACAGTTGCTCACTCTCCCCAGTCCCCCACACTAGGTGCCTCGGGCTAATCCTCAACTCTTCCCCCTCCTTTAAGCCCCACATCCTAGCCTTTGCCACCTCCTGCTGACCCCAGCTCAAGAATATTTCCCGGATCCACTTTCCTTGACCATGACACTGCAAAAACAGTTATTTATGCCCTCATTATCTCCCGCCTCAACTACTGTAATCTCCTGCTCACTGGCCTCCTTGCTACCTCCCTTGCACTTCTCCAATCTATCCTAAACTCTGCTGCCCGACTAATCCGCCTGTCTCCCTGCTATTCCCCAGTCTCTCCCCTCTGCCAAGCCCTTTGCTGACTTCCCATTTCTCACAGGCCCCGTTTCAAAATCATAACCATGACATACAAAGCCATACACAACCTGTCCCCCCCATACATCTCTGACATGGTCTCCCGATACCTACCCTCACGCAACCTGCGATCCTCTCAAGAACTCCTCCTCTACTCCCTTCATCTCTCTTTTTCTTACAACCACATAAAAGACTTCTTCTGTGCATCCCCCAGACTCTGGAACTCTCTCTCCCATCATATCAGACACTCACCTACCCTGGGAAGCTTTAAAAGAAACCTGAAGACCCACCTCTTCCGTCAAGTCTATAGTGAGCCTCGGTCCACCAAACCACCGCATGATCAGCAGGGAAGGGGTAATTGAGCTGTGTATGCTGTAGACTAAAGACGTTGTCCGAAACGCGTCCAGCCATTCGGGACTGCGTTCAATCTGCATCATGATTTTATGCTTTTAATGCACCAATAAAGCATTGAAAATTGAAGACATGGCCCAGTGCTGGATTTCTTCACAGTGACGTGAAGCAGAGAATAGTGGAACAGATAGTTTTAGTATCCTTTGATTAGTGGTTGGTCTGAGACCTGACTTGGGTGAAATACTTTAGATCTTCCACAAGCGTCTCCCAATATTTGTAGGAATTTGTAGGGCTATTCCTCCTGACAGATCTGGTGTATCTGAGCCATGTTTGTTGGTCGCCTTACTCACAACCTTTTCAGCTTTGCCCATAAATGTTCAATAGGATTGAGATCGGGGCTTTGTGATGGCTGCTCCAAAACATTGTCTTTGTTATCCTTAAGCCACTTTGTAACCAGTTTGGCAGAACGCCATCAAGCTTCTCCTTTTTTCCTTCAAATGTAACGATGGTCATTATGGCCAAACAGTTCAATCTGAGTTTCATCAGATCACTGAACATGTCTCCAAAAATGTAGGTATGTGTGTGCATGTCTTTTGGAGTAATGGCTTCTTCCTTGGCAGAGCGGCCTTTCAGCCCATGTTGATAGAGTCCTCGTTTCACTGTGGATAATGACACAATCTTACCAGCTTCCACCATCATCTTCATCATTGATCTGCACATGTCAGGCCAAAGCACATTCATCTCTGGGACACAGAACCCATCTCCTTCCTGAGCGGTATGAAGGCTGGACATTACCATCTTGTTTGTACTTGCGTATAATTGTTTATACAGATGAATGAGGCACCTTCAGGTATTTGGAAATTGTACCCAAGGATAAACCAGACTTGTGCAAGTCCACAATTATCTTCCTGACATCCTGGCTGATTTCTTTACACTTTCCCATGATGCTACACAAAAAGCAGTGTTTCAAGTGTGCATTAAAATACATCCACAGGTGTGTCTCAAATTAACTCAGTTGTTGCCAACAAACTTATCAGAAGCTTCCAAACACATGACATCATCATATGGGCTGTCCCATATTGATTAAAGGCATAGGAATCTTAGTGTGCATAAACTTGTGACTTTGCAGAAAGTAACAAAAATGCCTTAAAACATTCTCTCTCTCTCATTATTCTGGCATTTGGCAAATATTAATAATTATGGTAATCCTAAGTGACCTAAAACTGGAAAGATTTATTATTTCATGTACAGCCTGACATGTCTTATTTCATGTCACACACCCCTTTCACATCAGCGTTTTGACGAAGTTTGCGGCCAATCCAGCAGGTGGCGCCGCATCTGCCGGAACGGCCGACTTGCAGCTAAGATCCGGCAAACCGGCATAACCTCACTTGCTGCACCCAACCGCAAGCCCATAGATAATGCATGGGGCTTGCCAGATCAGCGCCGCAAGTGCAGCCGTTAGGCAGCAGATCTGGCAGATGTGGTAAATCTGCCGGATCTGCCGCACATCAGCAAAAACGCTGATGTGAAAGGGGCCTTAGTGAGAAAAACATGCAGATGTGTTTTTATATATAGTGTATTGAAACTTCTGGTTTCATCTGTATGTACTTTGCTGTTGTGACGAGATCTATTCACGTTACAGATTCAGATGGACGGACGATTTCTAGATGACATTTTGTTTGTCTACAGAGGCCGGCAGTGATGATTCTTTTAAAGGGGCGTCTCAAACACATCATTTTTTTTAATATAAGCTATTTTTAAAATCTGTCCAGTTTTGTACATATCACCCCCTAATGATGCCCCTCCAGGTCACACAATATCACACAAATGGTCATCATCACCTGCCCACCACCATCACCCACCCATCATCATCCCACACAGGTCATCATTACCCACCCACCACCGTCACCCGCCCACCATCATCACCCGCCCACCACCATCACCCACCCATCATCATCCCACACAGGTTATCATCACCTGCCCACCATCATCACCCGCCCACCATCATCACCCGCCCATCATCATCACCCGCCCATCATCATCATCCACCCATCATCATCACCCGCCCACCATCATCACCCACCCATCATCATCCCACACAGGTCATCATCACCCACCCACCATCATCCCACACAGGTCATCATCACCCACCCACCATCATCACCCAGCCATCATCATCACCCACCCATCATCATCATCATCACCCACCCATCATCATCCACCCATCATCATCATCCACCCATCATCATCCCACACAGGTCATCATCACCCGCCCACCATCATCACCCACCCATCATCATCCCACACAGGTCATCATCACCCACCCACCATCATCACCCGCCAGCCATCATCACCCACCAACTATCATCACCCGCCCACTATCATCACCTGCCAGAATCACCCGCCCACCATCATTCACCAGCCATCATCTCACGCCAGTCATCATCACATTCCCACCACCATCCTACGCCCATCATCACCCTCCCGCCATCATCACCCTCCCGCCATCATCACCCTCCCGCCATCATCACCCTCCCGCCATCATCACCCTCCCGCCATCATCACCCTCCCGCCATAATCACCCACCCGCCATCATCGCCCTCCCGCCATCATCGCCCGCCCGCCATCATCACCCGCCCGCCATCATCACCCGCCCGCCATCATCACCCGCCCGCCATCATCCCCGCCCGCCATCATCACCCGCCATCGTTCCATACCTGTGATAACATCTCCTGGAATCTCGTCCTTCCCGTCACTCACACACGGCTGATCCCCCCTCGTCATCACTTCTTCTGTCTCATCCTCCACTTTAATATTAGTTGGATCTTCCCCCTGATAGATCAGATGTAACAATCAGTGCAATATAAGAGACCACCAAAATCTATCACCTCTATGACGGCAGGACCAGGAAAGCCCCCAACCCTCCATATAGATACAGGGCTCAGCGCCATCTACCTGGTGACTCTCCGGGACATTGTGATCCTCCTCTGGACAGTCCTGGGGATACAGAGGACGGGGACATCTCTCTGGGGGATTTCTTTCATCTGTAGGACACACACAGTGATGGAATAGATTGTGTCATGTGATGAGATGATGGGAGTAGTAGTAGGTGACCACAGAACAGATATGACAGTCTCCCCTCCTTACCCTGCGGATCGGCCCATAAATCCATCGTCCCTTCTGCTTCATCGATAACCTCAACCTTAATATCCATCAGATCTTCACCCTAAAAAGAGGAGAATAAATATAAAATGTGCTCCGGCCCCTGGAGAGCCGCGTGAACTCATGGCCTGGGGGGCTGCTCTTCTCACAGCAAAACCCACTGTGACAAAAGGTACAATCTGATGAGCTGCACATGGAAACACCACAGGAGAGATCTACTTACCATCCCAGGCCAGTACTGACTTTGCAGGGCTGTTTTACCAGTGCACCAAGGGACCCCTAAAAGTGGGCATGTGACCAGAGAAAAAAGGTATCTCCAGAAATGACACACAGGACTCCAGGAGGGAGTTTAAGCACTGCCATCTGGTGGCCGCTACATTATACTGCAACTGTTTTACACACAAGGAAAAGCTCTGCTGCCACCTAGTGGACAAAAAAATACAAGTACCTGCTTCATGCTGCAGGGAGAGATATTTCCAAAGCTGACAAGAAACATAAGAACTGATAATCTCAGGAGAAAACCCAAACTGCAACAACAGAGGGCTCAGATGCTGACTCCATTTAAGTCACCACTTCAGCAAATGGATCGCTACATGTTACGTAGCTCGCAAAAGCTGGAGGGCCCTCGGCAAACAAGCGGAGGGAACCACAGTAAGGAGGAGGACATCATGGACCCAAGCCCCGCAGGAGAGGATGTTCGTGCAACGCACTCGCAACAAGAAACCCTGAGTGGGAAGTGCAATGCAGACCTATATGAGTGTAGCAGGGAAGACCCTTCAAGATTGATAACAATAGTCTATAACAAACTGGTGGCTGACGTGGCAAGCAACATCATGCCAGACACCCAAAAGACCCTGGAACAGGCTATCAAGAAGACCCTCCAGCATGTTCAAGAAGAACGGAGCAAACCTAAAGGAGAGATAGCGGAGCAGAGGGTCTCACTTTTCTCTCTCAGCTGAAGATCTCCCTTTAAATCCTAGAACCCTCGCAAGTAAAACAAAGGAAGTGATCGGCTGTGGTGACGGTGATTATAAAGGTCATCTCCTGTAACGTGACTTGGAACAGAAACGCCCGGTACACTAAAGGGGGTGTCACACGCGTCAATGTCGTCAGCGATCTGATCGCTGACGACATTGACGGCTGATTGCTGGTGAGCTGTCACACAGACAGACTCACCAGCGATCAATTGACCAGTGACATCATGGAAACTATTTAAATATCGTTTCCACGATGTCCTGCTCCCGCTGCCAGCCTGCTGGAAGCGGGAGCAGCCTGGTCTCCAAGGTACACTGCGGGTAACTAGGCAGCGCGCGCTGCCTAGATACCCGACGTGTACCTTAGTTACCAGCCTCCTCCGCTCACCCGGTGAGCGGAGGAGGCTGGTAACTAAGGTACACAGTCGGGTATCTAGGCAGCGCGCGCTGCCTAATTACCCGCAGTGTACCTTGGATACCAGCTCCCAGCGCTTGTGAGAGGCGCTGGGAGCTGGAATATCGCTAGTCCCGGTGTCACACGCAGCGATGCTGCGTGTCCACCGGGCGACAATCGCCAGGTTTCTGAGCTGGTTCTGAAACCTGGCGATCATCAACCAGCGATTTATCGCTGGTTGATGCAGTATGTCACACGTGTCAATATCGCTGCAACGTCACGTGCAGCCGATATCGTGCAGGCGATATTGACGCGTGTGACAGGCCCTTAAGCGGAGGGAATAACATCGCCCTTATCTTCCTGATTATTTTTGTTTACCAGTGGGTATTGTTAATGGGATGGTGATTTAGAGTTTCTTTGGTCCCATGTTTATTTCCTTCATCAGCTTTTTTCTATGACAAGGCAGATGCAGACCTTATTCAAGTTATTCCTAGATAAATGTGTGAAATAAAGATTCTTAGCTGGAATACAAGGGGCCTAAAATCCCCAACTAAGCGTCAGGCCATATTCAGTCTGATCTCGGAACAGAAGCCGACAGCACAGGAGACTCATCTCACTCCGGAGACGATTGATATTCTTGATAAGAGATGGATACAGGAGGGATACCATTCTACCTACTCTGAGTATTCCCGCGGAGTCAGCATATTGATACATACGAGTGCTCTTTCAGGAGCTGGAGGAGGTAGAAACGGCCTTCGCGGTTCAATCTACCCCAAGTACTCGACAAAGGCTGAAGGTGGCGTAAGGGGAAGTCACTAAATACATTATGCGCATGGCGGAACAGAAGCGTATGTTCCAATCCATACACTTCTACGAAAGCGCTGAGAGGGTTCGTCATTTGCTTTCCATTATTACTTCACCACAGCGGGACTCACCCTGTATCGCCCAATTGCGTACTCGAGAGGGGCGCATAGTGAACACCACACCATGGTGTTACTCCACACATAGTCAACCGCGGGAAGGTGAGATAGAGGATTTCCTGGCAGGTGCTGGATTACCGACATTGTCACAGGACCTGAGGCACTATCTGGAGGAGCCCATTAGCCTAGATGAGTTAGCTGGGGCTTTATGCACCATGTCCAACGGGAAGGCACCGGGCGTAGATGGCTTGCCGTGGAGTTTTATAAAAAACATAAGGAGATTTTATTGCCGACCCTTCCTGCAACATATCAGGAGAGCTTGATTTCAGGCTCCCTTCCACCTTCCATGCAGGAAGCCATCATAACGGTTATTCTGAAGAAAGACAAAGACCCAACACAACCGGAATCATATAGACTGATTTCCTTATTGTCCGTAGACACTAAACCTTTAGCTAAAGTGTTGGCCATTAGATTGGCGAATGTCATTGAGCACCTGATCCATCCCGATCAGACGGGATTCATACCTAATAAATTACTGCTATTAACATACGACACCTCTTTCTAAACATGCAAGTTGGAGCGGAGAATATGGGCGGAGGATAGTCCAGTCTCTGGACAATGCTAAGGCGTTCGATAGTGTTGAGTGGACATACTTATGGTATACGCTGGAATGCATGGGTTTTGGTCCCAGATTTATTAATTGGATCCGGCTTCTCTATTCGGCTCCGCAAGCCATGGTGCGAGCCAATGGAATGCTCTCAGAGTCCTTCACCCTTGGCCGGGTCTCCCCGTTGCTATTTGCTTTAGCGGTGGAGCCGTTGGCCTCAAAAATACAACGAGACCCTGATATTGAGGGCTTTAAATATGGAGATCATGTGGAGAAATTGGCATTATATGCCGACGACTTGCTCCTGTTTCTGGCTGATCCTTATGCAGAACAATGGCATTGTTGGCGGACTTTAAAGGTGTCTCGGGTTGGCCATTAATTTGGACAAGTCCGTCCTATTCCCCTTAGACCGGGATCTACATATCGCTGCTCCGATTCCAGTGGTGTAAGGTTTCAAATACCTGGGAATTGTTGTCTCAAACAGACTGGTAGATTATGAATGTCTAAAGGTACCGTCACACGAGGCGACGGCGCTACAGATGTCGGCAGCGACTGGCGGGAGCGCGCACGTTTTTGGCGCCCCGCCAGCGTCGCCGTCCCGCATTTACATGGGGCGACACCTCCTGCGCCGCGCTGGCGATCTGACAGGCGGCATCGCTGCTGGGGTGTCTCAAAACCCCAGCGGCGATGCAGTACAATTGGAGCCTATGGCTCCCATCGCCTGTCAGGTCGCCGGCGGCCGTTTACATGGGGCGATGTGGACACGTCGTCCAAGATCGGCCGCCTGGTTTTAGAGCACTGCTCTGAAACCAGGTGACCAGCAAATGCCGTTGCCCTTGCCCATTCACATTAGGCAATGCAGGGGCGATGTCGGCGCCGATATGCCACGCCCTTTCATCGCCTAATAAAATCGGCGGTACCGTCGCCTTGTGTGACGGTACCTTTAATCTTTTTCCTTACTGTATAAAAATCAAACAAAAAACCCGAGCCTGGTCTAAATGACACCTTTCAGTGGTGGGCAGAGTAAACCTATTAAAGATGGTCGTCATGCCTCAATTGTTGTATATCCCGCATAATGCTCCGGTATGGCTCCCACAGAGTAAATTTCATAAGATTAACGCTGTCTTCCGGGAGTTTATTTGTCGGGGCAAGAGGGCGCGTATTAAATTGGAACACCTGCAAAAACCCAAAGACGAGGGGGGGCTTCGCCTTGCCGAATCCCTGGCTTTACTACCTGGCCTCACAGAGTCAGCATCTGGCAAAGGGTGCAGACTACAATACTGCTGGCTCTGTTAGTCGGGTTATTTGGTTTTTGGTGGGAAAGGGATCCCTTCTCTCGAATTTGGAGGCTGATAAATTCCGTCCCTTTACTGTGAAATTGTCAAGGTAGAAAATACGCTTTTCCACTATATTTATATTTTCTTTATATACTTTTAGATTATATATTTTTACTAATGTTCTAGATGAGAAACAATAAGTTTTTCCCGTAACCTAGTATCCAATAGATATATCTGTCTGCTGAAAAGAAGATACTGTTGTGTTGAGATGGATGAGAACTAAGAAGATAAGCTGTCCTTGGATGCCTGCGTCAAGGAGTATCAGGAGAAACCTGAGATGTCCTACATACCAGGAGCCCAGAGATGGCATCGTGTCAAGAAGAAGGATGGACTCAACAGAGAAGACAAAGGACTAATTATTACTAACAGAGATAGATATATTAGCCTAACCCCACCTAATCCCACCTTGTCCTGGCCATTTCACGCCTATTCCCTAGAGTATAAAATGCTGTGTACCTGGAAATAAAGTTAGTTGCTGTGACCATTGCCATTGCTTAATAAAGCAACGAACATATTATAAGTTTGAACCAAATTCTCAGTCTGATTTACTCTTATCTGGTACCATATGTTCATAGTCTAATTTGGAGTGACTGGTGAAGGAGTGTATTGTTGCAACGACCCCGACAAAACACCCCCACTGCTGCTGTTAGTTAGGGTTTGGGAAAAAGTCAAACAAATCAGGGGCATTATTGTACATTCTTTACAGGGTATACAGAAACCCCCAAGTGGCTACATTATTTGAGACTATGCCCAGACTCTACCTGCCCCAAATGTAAGGTGGAGGATGCAGAGATTCTTCCCATGCTCTGGGCATGCCCCCTTATACAATGGTTTTGGATTATAGTCCTCAATATCATACATTCGGCCCTGGGGCAGAACGTTCCTAGGGATCCGATTATCGGTGTTCTCGGATGCACCGATTCTCTTCTAGGAGATTAATGTCTTGTTGGCTATCGCTAGAATGTTATTTACAGGTAGGAAATTGATCGCCCTTTAATGGATCTCGCATAAGTCGCCTACCCCTAAGGAATATATTAATAAACTCAATTACATTACCTACAGGGAAAAAAAAACATCTACTCCAAGAGGACGGACGGGTGTCTTCGACAAATTATGGGGAAAATGGCTACTCTCCTGGGTTCGCTTCACCGGATCTACTGTGGAGTGGGATGGGTCCGCTTTGGAGTAAGCCATAGTACTGCACCTGTACTTTCATGCATCTATAGGAGTTATTCGCTTGCACATATGAATTAGGACCAAGTTGAGTTGGGGTGGGGGGACGGATATGGGGGTTTGCTTTTAAAATGTATGCTATTTTCTATCATACGTACCTCGTAGTTGATATTGTATTAAGTTTACCTTTTTTTTATGGTTTTGTTAAACAATAAAAATTATCTGATTTAAAAAAAAAAAAGATACAGCATATATTACCATAGAACGACACGCTTCACTATGCAAAACACAGAGATTCTCCTCCTTCCTCTATTCCCCTTCTAGCATTCAGCCTGGCTCTCATTATTTCCCCAAAATTTGTGTTACAAGGCATTGACTGAGATCGATTTATGGATGTATATACCATTATAAATGTTATGTGGACCTGTTGTCTGACAAGATAGGATATCTGATATGTATGTTTATTTAGATACCTGAGGAGGGCGGTTGTCTCCGCCGAAACGCGTTGTATCCTTTTTTTATATTCTCGCATGTTTTGAGTAGTAAAAAATTTTTGGGGGTCAAGAAGTTCTTAAAATCATTACCACGGCGAGCGAGGCCACCATAGAACTGGATCACTTCCTATTGAACTGCTGTCTGACAAGTAAGATTTGTACATTTACTTTGGTAATTTACAGTGTCATTGCTGATGCCATATCCTATCCAGTGCTATGTTATCCTATCCGATGCTATGTTATCCTATCCAGTGCTATGTTATCCTATCCGATGCTATGTTATCCTATCCGATGCTATGTTATTCTATCCGATGCTATCTTATCCTATCCGATGCTATGTTATCCTATCCGATGCTATGTTATCCTATCCGATGCCGTGTTATCCCATCCGATGCCGTGTTATCCCATCCGATGCTATGTTATCCTATCCGATGCCATGTTATCCCATCCGATGCTATGGTATCCCATCCGATGCCATCTTATCCTATCCGATGCCGTGTTATCCTATCCGATGCTATGTTATCCTATCCAATGCTATGTTATCCTATCCAATGCTATGGTATCCCATCCGATGCTATGTTATCCTATCCGATGCTATGTTATCCTATCCAGTGCTATGTTATCCTATCCAGTGCTATGTTATCCTATCCGATGCCGTGTTATCCTATCCGATGCCATGTTATCCTATCCGATGCCGTGTTATCCTATCCGATGCTATGGTATCCCATCCGATGCCATCTTATCCTATCCGATGCCATCTTATCCTATCCGATGCTATGTTATCCTATCCGATGCCATGTTATCCTATCCAATGCTATGGTATCCCATCCGATGCTATGTTATCCTATCCAATGCTATGGTATCCCATCCGATGCTATGTTATCCTATCCAATGCTATGTTATCCTATCCGATGCTATGTTATCCTATCCAATGCTATGGTATCCCATCCAATGCTATGGTATCCCATCCAATGCTATATTATCCTATCCGATGCTATGTTATCCCATCCAATGCTATGTTATCCCATCCAATGCTATGTTATCCTATCCAATGCCATGTTATCCCATCCGATGCCATGTTATCCTATCCAATGCTATGGTATCCCATCCAATGCTATGTTATCCTATCCAATGCCATGTTATCCCATCCGATGCCATGTTATCCTATCCAATGCTATGGTATCCCATCCAATGCTATGTTATCCTATCCAATGCCATGTTATCCTATCCAATGCTATGTTATCCTATCCAATGCTATGGTATCCCATCCAATGCTATGGTATCCTATCCGATGCCATGTTATCCTATCCAATGCCGTGTTATCCTATCCAATGCTATGGTATCCCATCCAATGCTATGTTATCCTATCCAATGCTATGGTATCCCATCCAATGCCATGTTATCCTATCCGATGCTATGTTATCCCATCCAATGCTATGTTATCCTATCCGATGCTATGTTATCCTATCCGATGCTATGCTATTCTATCCAATGCCGTGTTATCCTATCCAATGCCATGTTATCCTATCCAATGCTATGGTATCCTATCCAATGCTATAGTATCCCATCCGATGCTATGTTATCCTATCCAATGCTATGGTATCCCATCCGATGCTATGTTATCCCATCCGATGCCGTGTTATCCCATCCGATGCCGTGTTATCCCATCCGATGCCGTGTTATCCCATCCGATGCCGTGTTATCCCATCCGATGCCGTGTTATCCCATCCGATGCCGTGTTATCCCATCCGATGCCGTGTTATCCTATCCAATGCTATCTTATCCTATCCAATGCTATGTTATCCTATCCAATGCCGTGTTATCCTATCCGATGCTATGTTATCCTATCCAATGCTATGGTATCCCATCCAATGCTATGTTATCCTATCTAATGCTATGGTATCCCATCCAATGCTATGTTATCCTATCCAATGCCGTGTTATCCTATCCGATGCCATGTTATCCTATCCGATGCCATGTTATCCTATCCGATGCTATGTTATCCTATCCAATGCCGTGTTATCCTATCCAATGCCATGTTATCCTATCCGATGCCATGTTATCCTATCCAATGCTATGGTATCCCATCCAATGCTATGTTATCCTATCCAATGCTATGTTATCCCATCCGATGCTACGTTATCCCATCCGATGCTATGTTATCCCATCCGATGCTACGTTATCCCATCCGATGCTACGTTATCCCATCCGATGCTACGTTATCCTATCCGATGCCATGTTATCCTATCCGATGCTATGTTATCCTATCCGATGCCGTGTTATCCTATCCGATGCTATGTTATCCTATCCAATGCCGTGTTATCCATTGCTATGTTATAAAAATCTATAAAAAGGATGTTTATAAAAAAAAAATTGAGCTCCGGTCCAATCACTTTATGGTCAGATGTTGTGGAGACTTCAGCGCCATCTACCTGGTGACTCTCCGGGACATTGTGATCCTCCTCTGGACAGTCCTGGGGATACAGAGGACGGGGACATCTCTCTGGGGATTTCTTTCATCTGTAGGACACACACAGTGATGGAATAGATTGTGTCATGTGATGAGATGATGGGAGTAGTAGTAGGTGACCACAGAACAGACATGACAGTCCCCTCCTTACCCTGTGGATCGGTCCATAAATCTATCGTCTCTTCGCCTTCATCTTTTCCCTCAACCTTAATATCCATCAGATCTTCATCCTAAAAAGAGAAATGTAAAGCGAGCTCCGGTCCAATCACTTTATGGTCAGATGTTGTGGAGGCTTCAGCCCCATCTACCTGGTGACTCTCCGGGACATTGTGATCCTCCTCTGGACAGTCCTGGGGATACAGAGGACGGGGACATCTCTCTGGGGGATACAGAGGACGGGGACATCTCTCTGGGGGATACAGAGGACGAGGACATCTCTCTGGGGGATTTCTCCTCCTGGATCCATCTGTGGAGACACAGAGACTGAATACATGACCGGCCGTGGATCTGTCTATATAGGAGACACTTCTTGTAAACCAGAACTGTATATGTATCAGGGAGTAAAGTCCATAGTTGTGCTCCTCACCACCGGCACCGAGGTCCCAGCACATTGTGGACCTCATGTATGAAGTGATAATCAGCGAGGACAAAGCCTAACGCTCTCTGCTCTGCACTCGGAGGATGAGGACCCTGAGGAGAGGAGAGAGAAGACCTCGTCCATCAGATGAAGGAAGAACAAACACAACTTCTCCAAGTATCGTCTCCACCAGGGATGGGACCACCGAGGACCTGGAGAAAGCTGCACGTTTCTATCCATCGCTTTCTTATGGAGATTGGGGGAAGGACGATCACTATTCACCAGTAATTGTATTCTGAGAGCTGACTATGTCACCATGAGGACGCGGCCTCCCTCCAGGACAGGATCCTCTGGGAGAGAACCTGCCGTCCTCCTATTACAAGTCGAGTTATTGTGTTTTTATTCTTCTTTACATAGAAATAAATCTCATCATCCGCCTCGATATAAAAAAAGGAGTTGTGGGGTCTAATGGATGGAGTGACAGCGGATCAGGGGGAAAATCATCTATAAATCACCTAGGATCTGCCTGTGTAATAATCCACAACAGAAGAAGGGAGCGAAAGACAGGAGAGGACGGAGCGGAGAGAGAGAGAGAGAGAGAACGGACAGGAGAGAGAGAGAGAGAACGGACAGGAGAGAGAGAGCGGACAGGAGAGAGAGAGAACGGACAGGAGAGAGAGAGAGAGAGAGCGGACAGGAGAGAGAGAGAACGGACAGAAGACAGAGAACGGGGAGGAGAGAGAGAGAGAACGGACAGGAGAGAGAGAGAACGGACAGGAGAGAGAGAGAGAACGGACAGGAGAGAGAGAGAACGGACAGGAGAGAGAGAGAGAACGGACAGGAGAGAGAGAGAGAACGGACAGGAGAGAGAGAACGGACAGGAGAAGAGAGAGAGAACGGACAGGAGAGAGAGAGAGAACGGACAGTAGAGAGAGAGAGAACGGACAGGAGAGAGAGAGAGAACGGACAGGAGAGAGAGAGAGAACGGACAGGAGAGAGAGAGAGAGCGGACAGGAGAGAGAGAGAACGGACAGGAGAGAGAGAGAGAGCGGACAGGAGAGAGAGAGAACGGACAGAAGACAGAGAGAGAGAGAACGGACAGGAGAGAGAGAGAGAGCGGACAGGAGAGAGAGAACGGGGAGGAGAGAGAGAGAGAACGGGAAGGAGAGAGAGAGAGAACGGGGAGGAGAGAGAGAGAGAACGGGGAGGAGAGAGAGAGAGAACGGGGAGGAGAGAGAGAGAGAACGGGGAGGAGAGAGAGAGAGAACGGGGAGGAGAGAGAGAGAGAACGGGGAGGAGAGAGAGAGAGAACGGGGAGGAGAGAGAGAGAGAATGGACAGGAGAGAGAGAGAGAGAGAACGGACAGGAGAGAGAGAGAGAGAGAACGGACAGAAGAGAGAGAGAGAGAGAACGGACAGGAGAGAGAGAGAGAGAACGGACAGGAGAGAGAGAGAGAGAGAACGGACAGGAGAGAGAGAGAGAGAGAACGGACAGGAGAGAGAGAGAGAGAGAACGGACAGGAGAGAGAGAGAGAACGGACAGGAGAGAGAGAGAGAACGGACAGGAGAGAGAGAGAGAGAACGGACAGGAGAGCGAGAGAACGGACAGGAGAGAAGAGAGAACGGACAGGAGAGAGAGAGAGAGAACGGACAGGAGAGAGAGAGAGAACGGACAGGAGAGAGAGAGAGAACGGACAGGAGAGAGAGAGAGAACGGACAGAAGAGAGAGAGAGAACGGACAGGAGAGAGAGAGAACGGACAGGAGAGAGAGAGAACGGACAGGAGAGAGAGAGAATGGACAGAAAGGTGCCATCACATGCTTCATTTGTTCTTAGCGATCTCATGCAAGCGAGATTTCTAACAACATCGTTCACATCGCTGGTGAGCTGTCACACAGGCAGACTCACCAGTGATGTTGACCAGCGAGATTGCTGGTATCCATGGTAAACATCGGGTTACTAAGCGCCGCGTGGCGCTTAGTAACCCGATGTTTACCATGGATACGAGCTCCCGGCATAGGCTGTGCGGCGCTGGGGTCTCGTTCATCGTTGGTCTCCTGGTGTCACACGCAGCGATGCCGCGTGTCCACCGGCTAAACAACGATAGATTTGAGGTCCTGTCCTCAAATCAAATGATCAACGATCAGCCGACTGATGGTTCATCGGTAGTAGTGTCACACACAACGATGTAATTTTGACAACGTTTAAGAGTCATTAAACACGTGACCTTTGTACGATATCAGCAACGAAATTGTTACGTGTGACGGTACCTGAAGAGAGAGTGGGCAGAGCGGAGAGGAGAGAGAGAGCGGAGCGGGGGGAAGCGAGGGAGAGAGCTGAGCATGAGGAGGGGAATGGAAGAGAGAGCAGCGTAGAGGAGGGGAGAGAGAGCGGAGAGCGAGCGGAGCGGAGAGAGAGCGGAGAGCGAGCGGAGCGGAGAGAGAGCGGAGAGCGAGCGGAGCGGAGAGAGAGCGGAGAGCGAGGGAGCGGAGAGAGACGGAGAGGAGCGAGCGGAGAGAGCGAGAGCGAGCGGAGGAGAGAGAGCGGAGAGAGAGCGGAGCGGAGAGAGAGCGGAGCGGAGAGAGAGCGGAGCGGAGAGAGAGCGGAGCGGAGAGAGAGCGGACAGGAGAGAGAGAGCGGAGCAGAGAGAGAGAGCGGAGCGGAGAGAGAGCGGAGCGGAGAGAGAGCGGAGCAGAGAGAGCGGAGCAGAGAGAGAACGGACAGGAGAGAGAGAGCGGAGCAGAGAGAGAGCGGAGCAGAGAGAGAGCGGAGCGGAGAGAGAGCGGAGCGGAGAGAGAGCGGAGCAGAGAGAGCGGAGCAGAGAGAGAACGGACAGGAGAGAGAGAGCGGAGCAGAGAGAGAGCGGAGCAGAGAGAGAGCGGAGCAGAGAGAGAGCGGAGCAGAGAGAGCGGAGCGGAGAGAGAGCGGAGCGGAGAGAGAGCGGAGCAGAGAGAGCGGAGCAGAGAGAGCGGAGCAGAGAGAGCGGAGCAGAGAGAGAACGGACAGGAGAGAGAGAGCGGAGCAGAGAGAGCGGAGCAGAGAGAGAGCGGAGCAGAGAGAGAGCGGAGAGAGAGCGGAGCAGAGAGAGAGCGGAGCAGAGAGAGAGCGGAGCAGAGAGAGAGCGGAGCAGAGAGAGAGCGGAGCAGAGAGAGCGGAGACAACGGAGAGAGAAGAGCAACAACGGAAAGAAGTGCTGGGACATCTGCACAGGAAATGTGGAGCGAAGCTCTATAGGCCGCTTCCCATGCAAGGATATCCTTAAAGCGATCAGGTGACAGTGACAGTTCCGACATTGTTAGTGCGCTGTCACACACAAGGATATTGTTAACGACATCCCATTTGGCAACGCACCAGTTAAATAGGAGCAAGGACTGATCGATGTTATAAAGCGTCAGGAATAGGAGATGTTTGAACGACATCGCTCATCATGGTGTCACACTGAACGATGCGGCTTCTTCAAGCATTGTTAATTGGATAACAAATTATAGTTTTGAGGTCCGGATCTCAAATCTATGATGAACGTTCCAATGATTTTTGCATCCTACTTCGTTCGTTTACATGCAAAGACGCACAAACGATATCGTTAACAAGATCCTAGCGTGTGAAGCGGCCATAAAGAAGGAGAAAGAGTCTGGAAGAAGAAAAACGAGGACGAAGATTGAAGACTGATGAAGACGAGACGACAGCGGAGAAATGGTGACTCTCAGATCAGAAGAGAAGAACGAGGGAAAATGACGAGAAAGTGAAAACCAGCGATGGAGGGAGGAGATTATAGATTTCTCTTTACTGAAAGGTGATTAATTATATTCTACAAATATAAAGTGGAAAATTCTTATATAAATGATTGTATTATAGGACGACGCATAAGAGACTTCATCACATCCACCGGAGCCAACAAGGAGCATCGCGTCTCACCTTGTGATGTCACCGGCCGCTGCTCCTCCATCATCACCTCCTCGTACCGGTCCTTGTGTCCTTCTAGATACTCCCACTCCTCCATGGAGAGAAAGACAGCGACGTCCTGACACCTTATAGGAACCTGACACACAATGATACCAACATCACCCAGAATCCTCCAGTGCTGTCCTGTATAATGTCCCAGCAGTCACCTCTCCGCTCATCACCCAGAATCCTCCAGTGCTGTCCTGTATAATGTCCCAGCAGTCACCTCTCCGCTCATCACCT
Organism: Allobates femoralis; assembly: GCA_033576535.1. NCBI lineage: Eukaryota > Metazoa > Chordata > Amphibia > Anura > Aromobatidae > Allobates > Allobates femoralis. The sequence goes on along the minus strand of JARQOC010000003.1, from coordinate 867,644,626 downwards.
AGAATCCTCCAGTGCTGTCCTGTATAATGTCCCAGCAGTCACCTCTCCGCTCATCACCCAGAATCCTCCAATGCTGTCCTGTATAATGTCCCAGCAGTCACCTCTCCGCACATCACCCAGAATCCTCCAGTGCTGTCCTGTATAATGTCCCAGCAGTCACCTCTCCGCTCATCACCCAGAATCCTCCAGTGCTGTCCTGTATAATGTCCCAGCAGTCACCTCTCCAGTCATCACCCAGAATCCTCCAGTGCTGTCCTGTATAATGTCCCAGCAGTCACCTCTCCGCTCATCACCCAGAATCCTCCAGTGCTGTCCTGTATAATGTCCCAGCAGTCACCTCTCCGCTCATCACCCAGAATCCTCCAGTGCTGTCCTGTATAATGTCCCAGCAGTCACCTCTCCGCTCATCACCCAGAATCCTCCAGTGCTGTCCTGTATAATGTCCCAGCAGTCACCTCTCCGCTCATCACCCAGAATCCTCCAGTGCTGTCCTGTATAATGTCCCAGCAGTCACCTCTCCAGTCATCACCCAGAATCCTCCAGTGCTGTCCTGTATAATGTCCCAGCAGTCACCTCTACGGTCATCACCCAGAATCCTCCAGTGCTGTCCTGTATAATGTCCCAGCAGTCACCTCTCCAGTCATCACCCAGAATCCTCCAGTGCTGTCCTGTATAATGTCCCAGCAGTCACCTCTCCGCTCATCACCCAGAATCCTCCAGTGCTGTCCTGTATAATGTCCCAGCAGTCACCTCTCCAGTCATCACCCAGAATCCTCCAGTGCTGTCCTGTATAATGTCCCAGCAGTCACCTCTCCGCTCATCACCCAGAAACCTCCAGTGCTGTCCTGTATAATGTCCCAGCAGTGTCACCTCTCCAGTCATCACCCAGAATCCTCCAGTGCTGTCCTGTATAATGTCCCAGCAGTCACCTCTCCGCTCATCACCCAGAATCCTCCAGTGCTGTCCTGTATAATGTCCCAGCAGTCACCTCTCCACTCATCACCCAGAATCCTCCAGTGCTGTCCTGTATAATGTCCCAGCAGTCACCTCTCCGCTCATCACCCAGAATCCTCCACTGCTGTCCTGTATAATGTCCCAGCAGTCACCTCTCCGCTCATCACCCAGAATCCTCCAGTGCTGTCCTGTAGAATGTCCCAGCATTCACCTCTCCGCTCATCACCCAGAATCCTCCAGTGCTGTCCTGTATAATGTCCCAGCAGTCACCTCTCCACTCATCACCCAGAATCCTCCAGTGCTGTCCTGTAGAATGTCCCAGCATTCACCTCTCCGCTCATCACCCAGAATCCTCCAGTGCTGTCCTGTATAATGTCCCAGCAGTCACCTCTCTGCTCATCACCCAGAATCCTCCAGTGCTGTCCTGTATAATGTCCCAGCAGTCACCTCTCCGCCTTTCTGTAATCTCACCTTGATATGACAGGGAATCTTCTGCTGATAAGAAGGAATAAGAAGCTCCAACTACAACCAGGACGGATCTGCTGCACTAAGAAAGCTAACAGACCTGTGATGACATCAGAGTCATGTGATTAGAGGGCGGAGATTAGGAGGGAAGTGAGGAAGAACCTATGATGACACAAGGTCATGTGATCAGGGGCGGAGCTTAGAAGACATTACTGATTCCTCAGCTCTTGCAGTGCAGCAGATCCAGGCAGAGCTGGGAGAAGAATGGAGCAGAGAGAAGCTGCAGCTACAACTCCTATTTTCTTTTCTTTATCTCCTCCTCATTGTCTTCTTTTTCATTTACCCTTTTTCTTCTCGTTTCTTCTCTTTTTTCATATTCCCCCTCCTCTTTCTCTCCTCTTTCTCTCCTCTTCTCTTCTCCCTCCTCTTTTCCCTCTCCTCTTTTCCCCTCTTCTTTCTCCTCCTCTTTTCCCCCTCCTCTCTCTCTCCTTTTTCTCTCCTCTTCTTTCTCTCCTCTTCTTTTGCCCCTCCTCTTTCATTCCTCTTTTCCCCCTCCTCTCTCTCTCCTTTTTCTCTCCTCTTCTTTGTCTCCTCTTTTCCCCCTCCTCTCTCTCTCGCCTCTTCTTTTCCGCTTCCTCTTTCTCTCTTCTTTTCCCCCTCCTTTTTCTCTCCTCCTATTCCTCTCCTTTTCTCTTCTCCCTCCTCTTTCTCGCTTCTTCTTTTCCCTCTCCTCTTTTCCCCTCTTCTTTCTCCTCTTCTTTCCCCCTCCTCTTTCTCTCCTCTTTTCCCCTCCTCTCTCTCTCCTTTTCCACCTCTTCTTTCTCTCCTCTTTTCCCCCTCCTCTCTCTCTCCTCTTTTCCCCCTCCTCTCTCTCTCTCCTTTTTCTCTCCTCTTCTTTCTCCTCTTCTTTTCCCCCTCCTCTTTCTCTCTTTTCCCCCTCCTCTCTCTCTCCTTTTTCTCTCCTCTTCTTTCTCCTCTTCTTTTCCCCCTCCTCTTTCTCTCTTTTCCCCCTCCTCTCTCTCTCCTTTTCCCCCTCTTCTTTCTCTCCTCTTTTCCCCCTCCTCTCTCTCTCCTCTTTTCCCCCTCCTCTCTCTCTCTCCTTTTTCTCTCCTCTTCTTTCTCTCTCTCTTTTCCCTCTCTTCTTTCTCTCCTCTTCTTTTGCCCCTCCTCTTTCATTCCTCTTTTCCCCCTCCTCTCTCTCTCCTCTTTTCCCCTCTTCTTTGTCTCCTCTTTTCCCCTCTTCTTTGTCTCCTCTTTTCCCCCTCCTCTCTCTCGCCTCTTCTTTTCCGATTCCTCTTTCTCTCCTCTTTTCCCCCTCCTCTTTCTCTCCTCCTATTCCTCTCCTTTTCTCTTCTCCCTCCTCTTTCTCACTTCTTCTTTTCCCCCTCCTCTATCATTCCTCTTTTCCCCCTCTTCTTTCTCTCCTTTTTCTCTCCTCTTCTTTCTCTCCTCTTTTCCCCTCTTCTTTCTCTCCTCTTCTTTTGCCCCTCCTCTTTCATTCCTCTTTTCCCCCTCTTCTCTCTCTCCTCTTTTCCCCTCTTCTTTGTCTTCTCTTTTCCCCCTCCTCTCTCTCGCCTCTCTTCCCAATCCCGCAGGCCCTGCTCTGCCCCCATGCCGAGCATGACTAAATAAGATCCCCCCCCCCACACACTGCCTGTCCGCCATCACCTCCTTCTTCTCTGCTCGCTTCCTCAAACTGAACAGTGACAAAACTGAGTACATCGTGTTCCCCTCCAAGTCTGAACTGTCCTCCCACCTCCCCTCCTGCTCCCTCTTTGACGCCTATAACCCAACTTCTGTTCCCAACATTCCACTGAAACAGCCCTAACCAAAGTCACCACCGACCTACTGACCGCCAAGAGCAAGCGACACTACTCCGTCCTCCTCCTCCTTGACCTATCTGCCGCCTTCAACACCGTTGACCATTCCCTCCTACTCCAGATTCTGGAATCTGTCGGTATCACTGACCTAGCCCTCTCCTGGATCTCCTCATATCTACAGTCATATGAAAAAGTTTGGGCACCCCTCTTAATCTTACTCTTTTTTTTGTTTAAAATTGGGTTTTTGCAACAGCTATTTAAGTGTGATCTATGTAATAACTGATGGACGCAGTAATATTTCAGTGTGATCTATGTAATAACTGATGGACGCAGTAATATTTCAGTGTGATCTATGTAATAACTGATGGGCGCAGTAATATTTCAGTGTGATCTATGTAATAACTGATGGACACAGTAATATTTCAGTGTGATCTATGTAATAACTGATGGACACAGTAATATTTCAGTGTGATCTATGTAATAACTGATGGACACAGTAATATATCAGTGTGATCTATGTAATAACTGATGGACGCAGTAATATTTCAGTGTGATCTATGTAATAACTGATGGACACAGTAATATTTCAGTGTGATCTATGTAATAACTGATGGACACAGTAATATTTCAGTGTGATCTATGTAATAACTGATGGACGCAGTAATATTTCAGTGTGATCTATGTAATAACTGATGGACGCAGTAATATTTCAGTGTGATCTATGTAATAACTGATGGACACAGTAATATTTCAGTGTGATCTATGTAATAACTGATGGACACAGTAATATTTCAGTGTGATCTATGTAATAACTGATGGACGCAGTAATATTTCATTGTGATCTATGTAATACCTGATGGGCACAGTAATATTTCAATGTGATCTATGTAATAACTGATGGACACATTAATATTTCAGGATTGAAATGAGGTTTATTGTAGTAACCGAAAATGTGAAATATGCATTATTTCATAAATTGACAGGTGCAAAAGTATGGACACCTCAACAGAAAAGTGACATTAATATTTAGTAGATCCACCTTTTGCCTCTAGTGGCTTCCTGTAGCTGTTAATGAGTTCCTGGATCCTGGATGAAGGAATTTTTTACCATTCCTCTTTACAAAACAATTCCAGTTCAGTTAAGTTTGATGGTCGCCGAGCATGGACAGCCCGCTTCACAACATCCCACAGATGTTCAATGATATTCAGGTCTGGGGACTGGGATGGCCATTGCCATGCATAACGCCTTGTTGTATGACCAAACAACTCAATCTTTGTTTCATCAGTCCACAGGACCTTCTTCCAAAATGAAACGGGCTTGTCCAAATGTGCTTTTGCATACCTCAGGCGACTCTGTTTGTGGCGTGCATGCAGAAACGGCTTCTTTCGCATCACTCTCCCATACAGCTTCTCCTTGTGCAGTGTGCTCTGTATTGTTGACCGATGCACAGTGACACCATCTGCAGCAAGATGATGCTGCAGGTCTTTGGAGATGGTCTGTGGATTGTTCTTGACTGTTCTCACCATTCTTCTTCTCTGCCTTTCTGATATTTTTGTTGGCCTGCCACTTCTGGCCTTTACAAGAACTGTCCCTGTGGTCTTCCATTTCCTTACTATGTTCCTCACAGTGGAAACTGACAGGTTAAATCTGAGACAACTTTTTGTATCCTTCCCCTGAACAACGATGTTGAACAATCTTTTTTTCAGATCATTTGAGAGCTGTTTTGAGGAGCCCATGATGCCACTCCTCAGAGAAGATGCAACTAGGAGAACAACTTGCAGGTGGACACCTGAAATAGCTTTTCTCATGATTGGATACACCGGGCTATGAAGTACAAAGCTCAATGAGGTTACCAAACCAATTTGAGTGCTTCAGTAAGTCAGTAAAAAGTAGTTAGGAGTATTCAAATCATGAAAATCAAAAGGGTGCCCATACTTTTGCACCTGTCAAATTTTGAAATAATGCATATTTCACATTTTCGGTTAGTGCAATAAACCTCATTTCAAACCTGAAATATTAATGTGTCCATCAGTTATTACATATATCACACTGAAATCTGAAATAGCTGTTGCAAAAACCCAATTTAAAAAAAAAAAAAAAAAGTAAGATTAAGAGGGGTGCCCAAACTTTTTCATATGACCGGACTTTCAGTATCACCCACTCCCACACCTCCTCTTTGCCCTACCCCTGTCGGTGTCCCCCAAGACTCAGTTATGGGACCTTACTCTTCTCCATATACACCCTCGGCGTAGGACAACTCATCAAGTCCCACAGACTTCAGTACCATCTGTATGCGGACGACACCCAGCTCTATCTGCCCCGACATTACCTCTCTACTATCAAAATTCCACACTGCCTGTCCGCCATCACCTCCTTCTTCTCTGCTCGCTTTTTCAAACTGAACATTGACAAAACTGAGTTCATCGTGTTCCCTTCAAGTCGCTCTCCCCCTCTACCTGACATATCCATTAATGTCAATGACTGCTCACTCTCCCCATTCCCCCACACCAAATACCTTGGGGTTATCCTCAACTCCTCCCCCTCCTTCAAGCCTCACATCCAAGCCCTCGTAACCTTGCTGACTCCAGTTCAAAAACATTTCCCTGATCTACGCTTTCCTTGACCACGACACGGCTAAAACAAAAACACTTGTTCATGCTCTCATCATCTCCCGCCTTGACTACTGTAACCTCCTGCTAACCCGCCTACCCGCTACTTTCCTCGCACCCCTCCAATGTATCTTAAATTTAGTTGCCCGACTCATTCACCTGTCTTCCCGCTACTCCCCGGTCTCTCCCCTTTGCCAAGCCCTTCATTGGCTCCCCACTTCTCAGAGATCCCACTTCAAAACCCTAATCATGACATACAAAGCCATCCACAACCTGTCCCCCCATACATCTCTGAGATGGTCTCCTGATACCTACCCTCACGCAATCTACATTCCTCCCAAGAACTTCTTCTCTATTCCCCTCTTATTTCCTCTCACAACTGCATACTAGATTTCCCCCGTGCATCCGCTATCCTCTGGAACTCTATCCCCCAACACATCAGGCACTCACCTACCCTGGGAATCTTCAAAAGAAACCTGAAGACTCACCTCTTCCGACAAGCCTACTCCGCTCCCCTCCTGTTCCTGTTTGTCTGGACTACACATATATATTGAACTTTTCTTCGTCTAACCTTTCATCATGTAAAGCGCCATGGGATCTACTGGCGCTATATAAATAAATAATAATATATGTTATTTGGAGGCTGTGCTGGGCTGTATGTGTTAATTTGGAGGCTGTGCTAGACTATGTATGTTATTTGGAGGCTGTTCTGGGCTGTATATATTACCTGGAGGCTATACTGTGCTATATATGTCATTTGGAGGCTGTGCTGGGCTGTATATATTACTTGGAGGCTGTGCTGTGCTATATATGTCATTTGGAGACTGTGCTGACTATATATGTTATTTGGAGGCTGTGCTGGGCTGTATATATTACCTGGAGCCTGTGCTGTGCTATCTATGTCATTTGGAGGTTGTGCTGGGCTGTATATATTATTGGGATGCTACAACTGGCCTCCAAATAATATATATAGCCCAGCAGTCGCCTCCAGATAATATATATAGCCCTGCATAGTCGCAGTATTATATATACAGCCCAGCAGTAGCCTCAGCATTATATATACAGCCCTGCACAGCCTCAGTATTATATATACAGCCCTGCACAACCTCACTATTATATATACAGCCCCGCATAGCCTCAGTATTATATATACAGCCCCGCATAGCCTCAGTATTATATATACAGACCCGCATAGCCTCAGTATTATATATACAGCCCCGCATAGCCTCAGTATTATATATACAGCCCCGCATAGCCTCAGTGCTATATATACAGCCCCGCATAGCCTCAGTATTATATATACAGCCCCGCATAGCCTCAGTATTATATATACAGCCCCGCATAGCCTCAGTATTATATATACAGCCCCGCATAGCCTCAGTATTATATATACAGCCCCGCATAGCCTCAGTATTATATATACAGCCCCGCATAGCCTCAGTATTATATATACAGCCCCGCATAGCCTCAGTATTATATATACAGCCCCGCATAGCCTCAGTATTATATATACAGCCCCGCATAGCCTCAGTATTATATATACAGCCCCGCATAGCCTCAGTATTATATATACAGCCCCGCATAGCCTCAGTATTATATATACAGCCCCGCGTAGCCTCAGTATTATATATACAGCCCCGCATAGCCTCAGTATTATATATATACAGCCCATGATATTTGCAGATTTTCCCGCACTATAATCCTCAGCATTTATAATATTACAATCTATAGATTTACATAACTTTGTTGCACTATGAAGGGGTGAAGCCTATAAATGTCTTGCACAGGGGCCCCTCCAGCCTGTGTCTGCCCCGGACCCACTTTATTGTGAGTGTTGTCATTCCCCATTTCAAAGTGGCATTTTTAAGTGGAATATTCAGAGATAGACCAGAGATGGATTATGCTGTGATGGCCTGACCTGACTGTACATCTTTTTCTTCTTCTATCACAGGTACGGAAAGAGACTTCATAGTGACGTATCCAACCTCCACTGTATCCAATCTGACTGTGTGCCCCTAATGTATTGTGATGGTACGGAAAGAGACTTCATAGTGACGTATCCAACCTCCACTGTATCCAATCTGACTGTGTGCCCCTAATGTATTGTGATGGTACGGAAAGAGACTTCATAGTGACGTATCCAACCTCCACTGTATCCAATCTGACTGTGTGCCCCTAATGTATTGTGATGGTATGAAATAGTCTCCCATCTACTTTGCACCTTAGAAATATGTTTTTTTTTCTCCTCCTGCCCTTGTCTCTGTCTCCTGCTGATCCTGACCCAAACTTTCCTCTTAGCAGTAATTTGTTAATTGACCCCTGGTGTGATGTATCCTTCTCCTCTGACCCCTCCCCTCTTCCTACCTGGCATATTGTTTGTTTCTCGCTAGAACTATAAGTAGGATGGTGTAAGGCATTCTGTGCCTTGGCATCTGTGCCATTTCAAAGTGGCATTTTTAAGTGGAATATTCAGAGATAAGCCAGAGGTAACCAGAAGGTAACAACTCTACCTATTTACTACCTTTCAGTACTTTACTTAGCCCATTGCATCAAAATGTCGATCATTTCAATGCTTTTATATCTATGTGCATTAGTCATCCACTTTTATCGCCCCATTCCCCCTCCATCACCCTTTATCCACATCAGCCCCTCTCTACTTCCCTTTACTATGTCCTGCTCCCATACTCTCTTCACCCTACTCAATAATCTAAGCCCGTCATATTCCAGGGTCTTGCCTCAACAAAAACAATGTCATAGAGCCAAACATTACTCCCTCCTCCTCTTTCTACTACTGCTTATGTCAGGCGATATTTCTCCCAATCCTGGGCCACCCTCTTCCAGCTTCAACCCCCCACCACACACCTCACATAGAAATCCCAGTAACCTTATTAGCATTACCTGCACACCTCCATCTCCTTCTTTTAAATGTGCCCTCTGGAATACACGGTCCGCATGCTACAAACTTCCCTTTATCCACAACTACTTTCTCAGTAACTCTCTTAACCTTTTGGCCCTTACTGAAACCTGGATCCAGGACTCAGACACTGCCTCCCCTGCTGCTATCTCCTACGGCGGTCTGCACTTCTCTCATTCCCCGAGACCTGGAAACAGACGTGGTGGTGGAGTTGGCCTACTCCTGTCCCCACAATGTACTTTCCAGGTCATCCCCCCCGCTCCATCACTCTCATTCCCTTCTTTTGAGGTTCACACCATTAGGTTGTTCCGTCCCCTCTCCCTCAGAGTAGCGGTGGTGTATCGCCCCCCAGGTTCAACCACCCACTTCCTCGACCACTTCTCCGCATGGCTGCCGCACTTCATGTCCTCAGAATTACCAACCCTCATCCTGGGAGACTTTAACATCCCCATAAACAGCCTCAACTCCACATCTGCATCCCAGCTCCTAGCTCTAACCAATTCTCTTGGCCTCTCGCAACTCTCAACCTCTGAGACACATAAGGATGGTAACACCCTTGACCTGGTCTTTACCCGACTCTGCTCTTCCTCCTCCTTAGACAACTCATCTCTTTCTCTCTCTGATCACAACATTCTCACCTTCACACTCTCAAACCCTCGCCCATCACAGCATAGTCCGACCTATCACACATTCAGAAATCTACAGGCCATCAACCCTCACACATTCACAGACTCTCTTCTCTCATCACTGTCCCCAATCTCCTCCTTCTCCTGCCCCAATCTGGCTGTGAATTACTACAATGACACTCTCAAAAGTACCCTGGACCAAGTAGCACCCCTCACCCTTAGAACCTCCAAACACAGAGTAAAACAGCCCTGGCTCACATCACAAACTCGATTCCTCCAGCGATGCTCGAGGAGTGCCGAACGCCTATGGAGGAAAAGTCGCTCACCAGGAGACTTCATCCATTATAAATTCATGCTAAAAACCTACAACTCTGCCCTTCACCTCGCCAAACAGACCTACTTCACCACCCTGATCTCCTCACTAGCCAACAACTCAAATAAACTTTTTGACACCTTTCACTCTCTCCTCAGTCCGAAAGTGCAGGCTCCTATCACTGACCTCTGTGCTGACGATCTGCCCCCATCACTGACCTCTGTGCTGATGATCTGGCCTCTTACTTCGCAGAGAAAATAGAAAACATCCGTCAGGAAATCAGCTCCCAACCTTCAAGTGTTTCCACTCCCATCTCTCCCCACATCCCCTCTGGCTCACTCTCCATTTTTGACCCAGCCACAGAAGAAGAAGTCTCCAGGCTCCTCTCGTCCTCACGTCCCACTACATGCACCTCTGACCCCATTCCCTCACACTTACTACAGACCCTCTCTCCAGTGGTCACCAGTCACTTAACCACAATCTTCAATCTCTCCCTCTCTACTGGCATCTTCCCCTCCTCCTTCAAACACTCTATTATCACTCCACTACTAAAGAAAACGTCCCTTGACCCATCCTGCACAAATAACTACAGACCAGTCTCCAATCTCCCCTTCATCTCTAAACTCCTGGAGCGCCTGGTTTACTCCCGCCTCACTCATTACCTCGCCACTCACTCTCTTTTAGATCCATTGCAGTCTGGCTTCCGCCCCTTACATTCTACAGAAACTGCCCTCATCAAAGTGACCAATGACCTTCTGACAGCAAAACGTAATGGTGACCACTCTCTGCTTATCCTTCTTGACCTCTCTGCGGCTTTTGACACTGTCGACCATCAGCTCCTACTCTCTATGCTGCACTCCATTGGCATCAAGGACACTGCTCTCTCCTGGTTCTCTTCCTATCTTTCTGACCGCTCTTTCAGTGTATCTTTTGCTGGCTCCACTTCTTCCCCTCTTCCACTCACTATCGGGGTCCCTCAGGGTTCAGTCCTTGGCCCTCTCCTCTTCTCTCTCTACACAGCCCCGATCGGACAAACAATCAGCAGATTTGGCTTTCAGTACCATCTTTATGCTGATGACACACAACTATACACTTCAGCCCCTGACCTTACCCCTGCGGTATTAAAGAACACCAATGACTGTCTAACCGCAGTCTCCAATATTATGTCCACTCTCTATCTGAAACTCAACCTTTCCAAAACTGAACTTCTTCTGCTCCCACCCTCTGCCAACCTCCCTAAATCTGACATCTCTCTCTCGGTGTGCGGCACCACGATAACACCCAGTCAGCAGGCTCGCTGTCTCGGTGTTTTGATGGACACTGATCTCTCCTTCACCCCATACATACAATCTCTCACCCGCTCCTGTCGCTTGCACCTGAAAAATATCTCCAGAATTCGCCCTTTCCTCACCACGGGAACAACTAAAACCCTCATTGTGGCCCTGATTCATTCCCGCCTTGACTACTGTAATTCTTTATTAGCTGGCCTCCCCCACAGTAAGCTTTCCCCTCTCCAGTCTATCCTCAATGCAGCAGCCAGGATCACCTATCTAGCAAACCGTTACTCAGATGTTTCTGCTCTGTGCCAGTCACTACATTGGCTGCCCGTACACTATAGAATCCAATTCAAATTGCTCGTTGTCACCCACAAAGCTATTCATGGTGCGACACCTCCTTACCTCTCCACCCTCATCTCTGTCTACCACCCCACCCGTCCCCTTCGCTCTGAACATGACCTCAGACTAACATCGGCATTAATCCGAACCTCCCATTCCCGACTTCAAGACTTCTCTCGAGCTGAACCAAAACTCTGGAATGCTCTACCCCAAGAAATTAGGACCATCCACAACTTGCATAGCTTCAGACGCTCCCTAAAAACACACCTCTTCAGGGCGGCCTATCCTTCTCCCTAACAGTAGTCACTTAGACGTAAGATATTCATTGTTATAAGCCCCTGTACTTTGTGTTCCCGTCCCGTCTTAGATTGTAAGCTCCTTCGAGCAGGGTCACCTTCATTTTCTGCCTTTCTTATTGTATTTCCTAAGTTGATTCTATGTTTTTGGTATGTAACTACTGTTCTGCATTACGTTTCTGTACCGTATATTTTTCTTATATGTACCGTTGTACTGTAAAGCGCTGCGGAATATGTTGGCGCTATACAAATAAAGTTTTATTATTATTATTATTATTCCCCGCATGTAAACAAAAAGTTCTGTTTGGACAAATGGGAGGAGTCAGAACGGAAGGAGCGATTTGTGAAATTAGGACACAAATTTGGCTGAAATAGATGACGGCGCCATTTTGCATTTCCAGGACCCCTCACCTGCTTAAACAGCAGAACCCCCACACACAAGTAATCTGATTGTGGAAACTAGATCCCTCCAGGATTATATCTAGGGGTACAGGGAGCATTTTGAGCGAACAGGATCTTCACAGAATATGAGAACAATCGGTCGCCATATTGAACATTCTCTTATTTTCACTAAAGTGTTGCTTTAGCACCAAATTTCTCACTTTTACAAGAGGAAACACCAAAAAGTGACCCCACAGCTTGTTACCCCCATGTGTGTGAGCGCGGCGATACCCCACATATACACACAAAGTTCTGTTTGGTAAAAGGGAGGAGTCAGAAGGGAAGGAGGAATATTGGAAGATTAGAAAAGCTGAAATAGACTGTGGCACCATGTCACACGTGCGGGGCCCCCGGGGGCCTAAACAACAGAATTTGTAAATATTGAAAGTTCTCTTTTTTTCACAAGTGTTGCTTTTGCATTAAATTTCTCACTTTTACAGGAGGTAACTCCAAAAAGTGGAAGGCACAGTTTGTTACCCACTTTGTTATGAGCTCGGCGATACCCAACATGTGGTCAGAAGTCTCTTTGGACAAATGGGAGGAGTCGGAGTGCGAGCTGGAATATTTGAAATTTGGAAAAGCTGCAATAGATTGTGGCCCCAGATCACATGTGCGGGGCCCCTAGGGATCCAAACAGCAGAAGTGATCCCATTTTGAAAACTAGATCCCTCAAGGATTATATCTAGGGGTATAGTGAGCATTTTGAACCCACGGGTATTTCACAGAATTTCATAATAATCGGTCGCCATATTGAACATTTTCTATTTTTCACAGTAAATTTCTCCCCTTTAGAGCCCGTGTCCATGATCCGGAGACACTGAGTCCTGGATGTCTCCTCTCCTGGGGGCATACTGGGAATCTCCGGGGTGAACGCAGCGGTCTATGCCCAGAATCCGGAGACACTGTGTCCTGGACGTCTCCTCTCCTGCAGGGATGCCGGGGATCTCCGTGGCTGAATGCAGCCGTCTGTGCCCACGATCCGGAGACACTGTGTCCTGGACGTCTCCTCTCCTGCGGGGACGCCGGGGATCTCTGGGGGTGAATGCAGCCGTCCATGCCCATGATCCGGAGACACTGTGTCCTGGATGTCTCCTCTCCTGTGGGGACACCGGGGATCTCCGTGGCTGAATGCAGCCGTCTGTGCCCACGATCCAGAGAAGCTGTGTCCTGGACGTCTCCTCTCCTGCGGGGACACCGGGGATCTCCTGGGGTGAACGTAGCCATCCATGCCCATGATCTGGATACACTGTGTCCTGGACCTCTCCAACAAGCTGGACCATATTTACACTTTACAATTAATTTGACTTTTCAATCTTTGTATCTAGCCGGTAACTGACCTTGGGCACTACGCTCTGGTCTGCGTATTGCTGGTGTACTTAGCATGATTGTGTGGGTGGACGTGTACCTACTTGGGGTGTCTGGTACTATGGCAGATGGAGGTCTGACTGTAGGACTGGCAAGTTCACCGAGACCAGGAATTGGTTCTTCCTCTATGGGTTCTACTTCCAGTTCTTCAGGTCTTGGGACTTCTTCTGGTAATACGGGTTCTGATGTTGGTTCTACCATTGGAGGGAAAGCAATCATTGGTACTACAACGGCTCTGTACTAATTTGGCCATGTTTTGGGGAAATCTAGAACGGGATGGAAGACTTCTTCTTCTTTCTCTTTGACAGCTTGGACCTGTACGGGTTCTGTTACTTCAGGGTTTCAGGACACGGTTTGAGATAGTCTCGAGACACAACTGCTGAAGTTCTTCCTTCGTCTTTACTTATTAGACACGTTTTAGCATTGTCTAAGTTAGATGATAATACGGTGTATGGGGTGGTTTCCCACTGATTATACAATTTGTTGGTACATCTCTTTCTCTTGAGAACTTGCTCACCAGGTTGTAATGGAGTTGCTTGAGCACGTTGGTTAAAGGTTCTCTCTTGTCTTGCTCTAGCTTGCTGAAGATTTTTCTCTACGCACTCCTGTACCTGACGATACTGTTGCAGACGTAGGGTATCCCAATCGGATTCTTCCACTTCTGTGTCTGGTTTCACGATTCCCATATCTAAGTCAATTGGTAGCTTACCGGGTCTTGCACACATAAGGTAGGCTGGGGTGAAGTTTGTAGAACTCACTGGAACATGGTTGTACAAGTCTACCAAATCAGGTAATTTATCTGGCCATTAATTTCTCTCAGACTCTGGTAATGTTTTCAACAGGTCAATTACAATGTGGTTCATCTTCTCGCATAAACCATTTGTTTGGGGATGGTACGCTGTCGTGCGGATCTTCTTACAGCCGTACATATTGCAGAATTCCTGGAAAATCTCTGATTCAAAACCTGGACCTTGATCTACAAGGACTTGTTCCGGGTAACCATGCAGTCTACAGAAATGTGTCTGAAATGCTCTTGCAGCCGTCTTCGCTGTCAGGTCCTTGACGGGAACCACCACTAAGAAGCGGGAGTAATGGTCCACGATGGTTAAGGCATTGACATAGCCTGACCGGCTTGGTGACAACTTGACGTGGTCTAATGCAACTAGCTCAAGTGGTTGCTTGGTTACTATGGACTGGAGTGGGGCTCTTTGCTGATCTCTTCTTCTGAGGTTGCATGGGCCACATCTTCTACACCAATCCTCAATTGATTTTCTCATGCCAACCCAGTAGAATCTCTCTCTCAGGAGCACTTCCAACTTCTTCCATCCGAAATGACCTGCACCGTCGTGGTAGCCTTCTAAGACGATTTTGACGTCTCTCTTGGGTACGATAATCTGCCAGACTAACTCATATGTTTTAGGGTTGGTATGCCTTCTGCAGAGCTTCCCTTGATACAGGAACAACTTGCCTCAGTGACCCGTAGAAGGGCGAGAGCCCGAAACGGTGCCGTCGTCACCCCGGTACCCCCTCCCTGCACTTTGTTATGCAAACCCTGCATTAAAAGACACAGCTGTTTGAAGCCCCGGTGAGTGACGTGTTTTTCTATTTTTTGCTGCAACTTGCCTTTCTCTTTCCAGAGTTGTTGGTTCTCAGCCGGGGCATTTTGGTTAGGATACACACCTTGTTGTGTAAGCAGTTCTTTCACTAGCTTCACAGCCGGGTCACTATCTTGGGTGTCAGCCCATCCATGGTGTGCGAACGGGTTAAGACTTGCCTGTTGTTCTCTTTGGTAGATGCCGGGTTGATACTTGTCTACCTTTGAACGATGTAGTTCAATTTCTTCCAACTCTTCCGGTTCCTCTTCCACGTCTTTCAGATGTGGCATCCGGGATAAAGCATCTGCGTTCCCGTTCTTGCGGCCTGCCCTATATTTGATGACAAAATTGTAGTTAGACAGCCGGGCTATCCATCGCTGCTCCAATGCACCTAATTTTGCTGAATCCAGGTTCGTCAACGGGTTGTTATCCGTGTAGATGGTGAATTCTGCAGCTGCCAAGTAGTGCTTGAAACGTTCAGTTGCAGCCCAAACTACTGCCAGTAGTTCTAACTTGAAGAAGCTGTAGTTCTCGGGATTTCTTTCCGTAGCCCAAAGTTTCCTGCTTGCAAAGGCAATAACTCTCTCTTTGCCTCCTTGCTTCTGTGACAGTACTGCTCCCAGTTCCACGTTGCTGGCATCCGTGTATAGAATGAATGGTTCATGGTAGTCAGGGTATGCCAGAATCTCTTCTCCCGTCAATGCACATTTCATCTTATTGAAGGAGTCTTCCCTCTGTTCACTCCACTGGGTATGTTCTGCCACATAAGCATATCTATAACTCTACTACCTAAATACCTCTATGACCTCACCAGTATGTTGAATCCTTTTTATCTCCTCTTATCCTTAAAACCTATTAAGCTATTGGTCGTGTGCAAGCACCACTATACATACTGATCCAAACTATGAGATTTCCTCCATGTGTATATATGTAGATACGTATATATTTTCACACATATACTGAAACTTTGTAAATACAGCATCCTTGTGTTACTCACTGTAAATATTTTCAATGTTTTTCAGCGACTCTGTGAACAAGGCCAATAACTTGGCCGAAACGTTAGTCTGTCGCTTCACCTCGGAATTGTAAATAAACTGCTCACTTGATTCATAAACTTCTATTGCACGTGTGCATTGATGTTTGGTATCCTCTTGATTACGGGACCTCTGGCCCCTTTCAATTGCACCGTGACCATCACCATAATTGAGTGCTAACCTTCGAACTTCCTATCCCACTCCACTGGAAAGGAGGATTACAGGTTGAAGACTTTTTTGACTGTCCTACCAGGATGTCTTGCAGGGGAGCTGCTAGGTTCGTGAATTCTCTGATAAATCTTCTATAATAGCCTACCAGGCCCAAGAATTGCCTCACCTCTTTCACCTTGGTGGGTCTTGGCCAATCCCTTATCACTGTGACTATCAGGATCCGATGCTACTCCCTCTGAACTCACGACGTGTCCCAGGTACTGTACCTTTTGCTTGAGAAGGTGGCATTTGGATGGCTTGATTTTCATGCCATATCCAGATAAGGCCTCAAACACTTCTGCCAGGTCTTGTAGACGTTGCTCATACGTCTAGGAGTAGACTATGACGTCATCTAGGTACAGGAGGACAGTTTCAAAGTTCTTATGTCCTAAGCCGCTCTCCATCAGGTGTTGGAAGGTCCCGGGTGCGTTGCAGAGTCCGAATGGCATACAATTGAACTCACAGAGGCCCATCGGCGTAGTAAACGCTGTCTTCTCCTTGTCGGCCTCGGCCACAGGAACCTGCCAGTACCCACTAGTCAGATCAAGGGTGGAAAAGTAGTTAGCAGATTTTAATGCAGCTAATGACTCTTCAATCCTAGGTAATGGGTATGCGTCCTTATGTGTGATGCGGTTAATCTGCCGGTAATCTACGCACATTCTCATGGTCCCGTATTTCTTTTTAACTAACACTAGAGGTGCTGCCCAGGGGCTACAACTGTCTCTTATTACCCCTGCAGTTTTCATTTCTTTGAGCATGTCTTTGGTGGTTTGATAGTGAGCGGGTGGTAATGGTCTATACCTCTCCTTTATAGGCTGATGATTACCTGTGAGTATAGTGTGCTCTACCCCTTTAATCTGCCCAAAGTCTAACGGGTGTTTGCTGAATATTTGCTCATATTCTTTCACTACCCGGTATACTCCATGCTTTTGATGGGAAGGTGTAGAACTGGTACCTACATGTAGCTTTTGGCACCAATCCTCCAGCTTTTCCCTTGAGCCATTGTCATCCACGTGACTTGACAGGTCCAAGGGCTCGACGGCTGTGATGTTATTGTTATCAATCGTGTACAATTTAGCCATGGTAGCATACTTTGGTAGTGTGATCTCATCCTCTCCGCAGTTTATTAGGCGTAATGGCACTCTTCCCCGGTGTACCTCAACCACTCCTCTAGCTGTGAGTATAGTAGGTCTAATGTCTGAGTACACGGGTTCTACCAGGGCTTGATAGTCTTGCCCTTTAATGCCTATTGCGGCTCTACACCAGACCAACATTTCAGTTTTGGGAGATATTACAATGGGTATTGGATCACTTACTCGTACACTGCCGATCTCACCTCCGGATATGTCTACCTGTTGCTTCAACATCAGGGCTTTGATCTCTTTGTGCAGAAGCCTCTGCTGTCCGGTTCTGGCAGTCTCGGCGATTTGCTGCAAAACAGTAATTACCTCGGAAAAACATTTTTCAATTACATTCATTCCTAGTAACATCACTGGTTCACATCTATAATTATAATACCCTGGTTCCGCAATTCTACCTTCCCAATCTGAATGGTCATTTCTCTGAACCCAACCTGTGGTATTAGTTGTCCATTACTAGCCCATACGTTCATTATAATGTCAGATGGACCACTATTAATGTCTGAATCAGTCCAGTACCTTTTGTATAAAACATGTGGAATCGATGTTACTTGGGACCCGATATCCAACAAGGCATTAAAGGGGATGCCATCCAACACGATAGGGATCACCGGCTGTCCTCCCACGAATCTGTCATACCAGGCTGAAGGACCTTGAGAGATTATTCCTGAGGAGCAGCCAGCCTGCCCAAGGAATTGTCGTTTAAAGCACACTCTCGGGCAAGGTGACCTGGTTTCTGACAAAGGAGGCAAATGGGCTTTCCATCCGATTGATAGCGGTCGCTGGGTCGTCCTCTTGTCGCTTGATACCTCCTGGGCCTCATCCATGGGACATCCTCCCTGCTGGTCGCCAACTCGATCTTGGGTGCAGGCTTGGATCCTCATAGCTCCATGATGACTTTAGCCATTGAGATAACGGTGTCTGTCAGGGCATCTAGCTTTTGATTGAAGGCCTCATTAGAGATAGGTTCCCTGTTTTCAGCAGCAGTTGCTGACATGGCCGATGTCGCTGATGCTGTCGGTTGCTGAGGTGCTGCTGCAGGGTCCTGTATAGATTTTAGATCCCGGGCTCCTCTACTTGCTGCAGACGGATGGCTTGGTCTTTTAACTCAAATGTGATGTCAGGATTCTGAATAATCATCATACTCAGCTGTCCTCAATGGGAAGGGGATAAGAGGCCCTCTATGAATTGGTTGATTAGCATTTTGTCAGCTCCTGGGGCTAATGCGGCCGTCACACGCGTCAATATCGCGTGCACGATCACTGCTGCACGTGACATTGTTGCGATATTGAAGCGTGTGACAAGGCGCATCAACCAGCGATAAATCGCTGGTTGATGATCGCCAGGTTTTAGAATCTGTTCTAAAACCTGGTGATGGTCGCTCAGTGTACACGCAGTATCGCTGCGTGTGACTCCGGGAGATGCAATCAGCCAGCTCCCAGCGCCTCTCAGGAAGCGCTGGGAGCTGGTATCCAGGGTAAACTGCGGGTAACTAGTCAGCGCGCGCTGCCTAGATACCCGATGTATACCTTAGTTACCAGCCTTCTCTGCTCACTGGCTGGTATCTAAAATACACAGCGGGTAACTTGGGTCCCTAGTTACCCGCTGTGTACCTTAGATACCAGCCGGTGAGCGGAGAAGACTGGTAACTAAGGTATACATCGGGTATCTAGGCAGCACGCGCTGCCTAGTTACCCGCAGTTTACCCTAGAAACCAGCCTGCAGGCATCATGGAAACGATATAGAAATCATTTCCACGATGTCGCTGGTAAAATGATCGCTGGTGACATCTGACAAAATGACAGCTCACCAGCGATCATCCGTCAATGTCGTCATCGATCAGATCGCTGACGACATTGACGCGTGTGACGGCCCCATAAGGCAGGTTCTGCTAGTTTAAGTGCTTTGAGTGCTTCCTGCAGATTTAAGGCATAGTCTCTGGCACTCTCCTTGGGCTTTTGTTGACATGCAAAGAACCTCATTTTAGCCCGGGTATCCGCAGTAGATTCAAATGCGGCTTTTAGTCCAGCTACAAGATGCTCTACAGTGTCCTTATCCGTGTCCAGCCAGGACGCAACCTCCCGCTGTGCATTGCCAGTTAATTGTCCAATGATCATTCCTACACGTTGGGCTTCAGTCAGGGGGTACATCAGATAGTAAGCTTTTATCTTGATAATAAAGTCATTAAGAGTATTAGGCTCACCGGAGTATTGGGGCAGCCACATTGCCCCCGGAGTATACGGCATCAGGAACGACATGATAGGTGCCGCTCCTTGCGCCGCTGCACCGCTGGGTGCTGCTCTGTGACCCGGCGCCGCAGCTCCGCCGGCTGTGACATCATGTGCCCCCTTAGTTAAGGTTCACCCTCCTGTCTTCCGCTTCCGTCCGGCTGTCTCTAGAAGGTTCCGCGGTGCACCAGGGACTCTCTTCCCCGCTGGATGTCGTCAGCACCAGGGAGGAGGCTGGATTCGCGCCTCTGCAGGGTACCACCCCCTTTCTTCCCGCGCGCTGTATAATAGCGAATTTTCAAAAGTACAGTTCTTATGGCGCAGTTTAAAACAGTTTTCACAGTAATCACGGCACACAATACCCGTTTTACCGGGCACGGTAGATCCTGTTCGTGACACCAGGTTATGGAGCCCACTGGGACGGGGTACTCGGTACCGGACCGGGTTGCTGCAGGGGATGTCACGGAGGGCCTGGTCCATACTGTGTCCTGGGTTCCGCAAGTAAAAGGGGATATTTAGAAGGGATGAATGTTTGTCGTGACGCCATCCACGGGTTGTGGTCAGGGTGACCACCGCTGCTGCAGAACCTCCAGGGATGATGATGGAATGGCTCTCCGTAGGTAGAGCCTGGTTCCCCGGGGCAGTGGTAATTAAAGTCTAAGATGGATGTTATAGATGTGGCAGTAAAGGAATGATAATGGAGACGGTGGCTGCTTGTGGGAGTAATTAGGACTTGGGTAGAAGGATCACACACACTCACGTTTCTGAAGTTTTCCAAAGCTTTACTGTAGATGCTCTTTATAGAGAATTGTCCACGGAGTCTGTACTGGGGACTGTTTGCTCCCACCCTGTCTGGGTCCTCAGCTTCCTCCTGCTGCGCTGTGAGTGTGGCCCTACTGCTGCTTATAGCTGAGCTGCTGGCACTGTCTCTCCTCACAGGTACCCCCTTGGCTAGGCAACTTGAGTCTTCCTTGTGCTTCTGACCCCCCCGTGTTGCTTCGCTCAGGTACAGTGTCGATCTACAAACTCCACTATCCCAGTATTTACTGTGCTGTGTGTGCCAGTCACAGTTTCGGTTCGGTATCCGATCTGTGCGCTCCTCCAGGGTGAGTGGTAGTGTCACTCAGTCTCCCAGAAGTGTTCCTTTATCTTCTGTACTCTCTCAGACCCTGGCTAGGCCTGGAATCGATGAGCAGACTGTAGAGAAGCCTGACGCAGCTCCTTTACACTACAGTCTCTCTCAGTTCTTCCAGGAACTGACTCTTCACAGTACTGCCTCATACTGAACTACTTCCTCTTGACCCAGAGTATATAAGGGAGCTGGTTTAGTTCCCCCTCCTGGCCCAGGGGTGCTAGTTTAGGGTCAGTGTGTGTGGGGAGGGAACCCGTGTGATGTTACTGTGGCACATTAACCCTTGAGGTGCCACACCACCACCCTTAACCAAAAAACCAATACCATCATTTTTGTTTGCCATGCTCCCAGACCATACAGTTGCACCATATGGCCACTCATCAGCACACGCAGGGTTACTTATTCCACACTCCTGCAGACAAAAAATAGATGCAGGCTGCAGTGCTAAAAAAATCAAAAATTGCTGCTCGCCTCATCTTATTTTTAAACACAAAGCAAAAAGAGACATTAGGCATCCTTCCACCACAAATCATGAACCAGGATCTGTATTTTCTGTATCCCACTGGATTCCACATTCCCCTTCCACTTTTTTGCAGCGGCTTTTCTTTGAAGACCACTACTCTCTCTCTTATGAGACCCCTGATCAGAGTCTGAAAAGTCCTGGATATTTTTAGGGTCAGAAGGGCGCAAAGATACACCAGATACTTCCTCCAGAAAAGCAATAATCGATATCTCAGAGGCAACAGTAGTACTTGCACGAGGAGTCTCCCGAAGAACAGCACCACCACTGTATGCAATATCTCCTGCTGGCCCTCCTTCTCCTGCGCGGTAGCGGCAGCATCCTCATGTGATGACTCCTGCTGAGCACCACTCTCCCGTGACCGTCTCTGCTGCACAGCGCCACCCCTCTCGCGTGACCGTCTCGGCCGCGCACAGCGCCACCCCTCTCGCGTGACCGTCTCGGCCGCGCACAGCGCCAACACTCTCGCGTGACCGTCTCGGCTGCGCACAGCGCCAACACTCTCGCGTGACCGTCTCGGCCGCGCACAGCGCCAACACTCTCGCGTGACCGTCTCGGCCGCGCACAGCGCCAACACTCTCGCGTGACCGTCTCGGCCGCGCACAGCGCCAACACTCTCGCGTGACCGTCTCGGCCGCGCACAGCGCCAACACTCTCGCGTGACCGTCTCGGCCGCGCACAGCGCCACCACTCTCGCGGGACCGTCTCGGCCGCGCACAGCGCCACCACTCTCGCGGGACCGTCTCGGCCGCGACACAGCGCCAACACTCTCGCGGGACCGTCTCGGCCGCGCACAGCGCCAACACTCTCGCGTGACCGTCTCGGCCGCGCACAGCGCCAACACTCTCGCGTGACCGTCTCGGCCGCGCACAGCGCCACCACTCTCGCGTCACCGTCTCGGCCGCGCACAGCGCCACCACTCTCGCGTCACCGTCTCGGCCGCGCACAGCGCCACCACTCTCCCGTCACCGTCTCTGCCGCACAGCGCCCCCACTCTCCCGTCACCGTCTGTCGCACAGCGCCACCACTCTCACGTGACCGTCTCTGTTGCACAGCACCACTCCTCTCACATGACCGTCTCTGTTGCACAGCGCCACACTCTCACGTGACCGTCTCTGCCGCACAGCGCCACCACTCTCCCGTCACCGTCTCTGTCGCACAGCACCACCACTCTCACGTGCTTGTTGACTCTGCTCCTCCTTCTCCGCACGCTCCATTTCTTTTTCAACTTTTCTGAGCTCTCTCTCAAACACTTTCTCTAGCTGTCGCTTCTGCCTTTCTTCTCCCTCCTGGCGGCCTGCACAGGACAGTCTTTATATACATGGTCAGAAGCGCCACACATGTCACAGGATCCTGGGACAGGGCAATTCCCTGCAAAATGACAAAATGACCCTCCTGGTGGCAATTACAGCAACACTGCTGTGTCCTGCAGAAACCTGAACATGGCCAACACTGAAACATCTGCGACAATACATTGGTTGCCCAGGATAGGCCCAGGATACACGGTGAGACAGATATCATCATCATCATCATCATCATCATCATCATCAAACGTGACGTCACAGGCGCCTTGTGTAGGAAATTCATTAACGCGGGAAATCTTCCGCTGGACACCAATGTCCGACTCAATAAGGACACAAACAAGAAACACCACAGGATGGATCCACCTCAATCCTCACAGTGATCATCACAACACACATCCTTCACCCTGGAGAAATACAACTACACAAACCGCAAGACTCAATAATCCTGAATGTCTCACACCTACCACTACAAGAGATCCCAGCCACTACAAGAGATCCCAGCCACTACAAGAGATCCCAGCCGCTACAAGAGATCCCAGCCGCTACAAGAGATCACAGCCGCTACAGGAGATCCCAGCCGCTACAAGAGATCCCAGCCGCTACAAGAGATCCCAGCCGCTACAAGAGATCCCAGCCACTACAAGAGATCCCAGCCACTACAAGAGATCCCAGCCACTACAAGAGATCCCAGCCACTACAAGAGATCCCAGCCACTACAAGACATCACAGCCACTACAAGACATCCCAGCCACTACAAGACATCCCAGCCACTACAAGACATCCCAGCCACTACAAGAGATCACAGCCACTACAAGAGATCCCAGCCACTACAAGAGATCCCAGCCACTACAAGAGATCCCAGCCACTACAAGAGATCACAGCCACTACAAGACATCACAGCCACTACAAGAGATCCCAGCCACTACAAGAGATCCCAGCCACTACAAGAGATCCCAGCCACTACAAGAGATCCCAGCCACTACAAGACATCCCAGCCACTACAAGACATCCCAGCCACTACAAGACATCCCAGCCACTACAAGACATCCCAGCCACTACAAGAGATCACAGCCACTACAAGAGATCCCAGCCACTACAAGAGATCCCAGCCACTACAAGAGATCACAGCCACTACAAGAGATCACAGCCACTACAAGAGATCACAGCCACTACAAGACATCACAGCCACTACAAGACATCCCAGCCACTACAAGAGATCCCAGCCACTACAAGAGATCACAGCCACTACAAGACATCACAGCCACTACAAGACATCACAGCCACTACAAGACATCACAGCCACTACAAGACATCACAGCCACTACAAGAGATCACAGCCACTACAAGAGATCCCAGCCACTACAAGAGATCACAGCCACTACAAGAGATCACAGCCACTACAAGACATCACAGCCACTACAAGACATCACAGCCACTACAAGACATCCCAGCCACTACAAGAGATCACAGCCACTACAAGACATCACAGCCACTACAAGAGATCACAGCCACTACAAGACATCACAGCCACTACAAGACATCACAGCCACTACAAGAGATCACAGCCACTACAAGAGATCACAGCCACTACAAGACATCACAGCCACTACAAGAGATCACAGCCACTACAAGACATCACAGCCACTACAAGACATCACAGCCACTACAGGAGATCACAGCCACTACAAGACATCACAGCCACTACAAGACATCACAGCCACTACAAGAGATCACAGCCACTACAAGACATCACAGCCACTACAAGACATCACAGCCACTACAAGAGATCACAGCCACTACAAGAGATCACAGCCACTACAAGAGATCACAGCCACTACAAGAGATCCCAGCCACTACAAGAGATCACAGCCACTACAAGACATCACAGCCACTACAAGACATCACAGCCACTACAAGAGATCCCAGCCACTACAAGAGATCCCAGCCACTACAGGAGATCACAGCCACAAGACCGAGAACCGATCAGACCCCCTCCACACTGACTGTCCCTCATCAGGGAACTAAGCTCCACCCCCTGATCACATGACACGGACATCGCCTAAGCTCAACCTCCTGATCACATGACACTGACATCCCTAAGCTCCACCCCCTGATCACATGACACGGACATCGCCTAAGCTCCACCCCTGATCACATGACACGGACATCACCTAAGCTCCACCACCTGATCACATGACACTGATGAGGTCATCACAGGTCCTTCAGCTCTCACAGTGCAGCAGATCCGTCCTGGTTGTAGGTGGAGGAAGATTCCCTGTCCTCCTCTATACAGGTGATTATACAAAGGCTCCACTGCAGGAGGGAAGAACTAGATGTGGAGGAGGTGTCTGTGCTGCCTTGCCTCTCCCCCTGTGTGTGTGCCTCTCCCCCCTGTGTGTGTGTGCCTCTCCCCCCTGTGTGTGTGCTCCCCCCTTTGTCTCCCCCCTGTGTGTGTGCCTCTCCCCCCTGTGTGTGTGTGCCTCTCCCCCCTGTGTGTGTGTGCCTCTCCCCCTGTGTGTGTGTGCCTCTCCCCCCTGTGTGTGTGCCTCTCCCCCCTGTGTGTGTGCCTCTCCCCCCTGTGTGTGTGCCTCTCCCCCCTGTGTGTGTGCCTCTCCCCCCTGTGTGTGTGCCTCTCCCCCCTGTGTGTGTGCCTCTCCCCCCTGTGTGTGTGCCTCTCCCCCCTGTGTGTGTGCCTCTCCCCCCTGTGTGTGTGCCTCTCCCCCCTGTGTGTGTGCCTCTCCCCCCTGTGTGTTGCCTCTCCCCCCTGTGTGTGTGTGCCTCTCCCCCCTGTGTGTGTGCCTCTCCCCCCTGTGTGTGTGTGCCTCTCCCCCCTGTGTGTGTGTGCCTCTCCCCCCTGTGTGTGTGTGCCTCTCCCCCTGTGTGTGTGTGCCTCTCCCCCCTGTGTGTGTGTGCCTCTCCCCCCTGTGTGTGTGTGCCTCTCCTCCCCCCTGTGTGTGTGTGCCTCTCCTCCCCCCTGTGTGTGTGTGCCTCTCCTCCCCCCTGTGTGTGTGCCCTCTCTCCCCCCTGTGTGTGGCCTCTCTCCCCCCTGTGTGTGCGCCTCTCCCCCCTGTGTGTGCGCCTCTCCCCCCTGTGTGTGGCCTTCTCCCCCCTGTGTGTGCGCCTCTCCCCCCTGTGTGTGTGCCTCTCTCCCCCCTGTGTGTGTGCCTCTCCCCCCCTGTGTGTGTGTGCCTCTCCCCCCTGTGTGTGTGTGTGCCTCTCCCCCCCTGTGTGTGTGTGTGCCTCTCCCCCCCTGTGTGTGTGTGTGCCTCTCCCCCCTGTGTGTGTGTGTGCCTCTCCCCCCTGTGTGTGTGTGTGCCTCTCCCCCCTGTGTGTGTGTGTGCCTCTCCCCCCTGTGTGTGTGTGTGCCTCTCCCCCCTGTGTGTGTGTGTGCCTCTCCCCCCTGTGTGTGTGTGTGCCTCTCCCCCCTGTGTGTGTGTGTGCCTCTCCCCCCTGTGTGTGTGTGTGCCTCTCCCCCCTGTGTGTGTGTGTGCCTCTCCCCCCTGTGTGTGTGTGTGCCTCTCCCCCCTGTGTGTGTGTGTGCCTCTCCCCCCTGTGTGTGTGTGTGCCTCTCCCCCCTGTGTGTGTGTGTGCCTCTCCCCCCTGTGTGTGTGTGTGCCTCTCCCCCCTGTGTGTGTGTGTGCCTCTCCCCCCTGTGTGTGTGTGTGCCTCTCCCCCCTGTGTGTGTGTGTGCCTCTCCCCCCTGTGTGTGTGTGTGCCTCTCCCCCCTGTGTGTGTGTGTGCCTCTCCCCCCTGTGTGTGTGTGTGCCTCTCCCCCCTGTGTGTGTGTGTGCCTCTCCCCCCTGTGTGTGTGTGTGCCTCTCCCCCCTGTGTGTGTGTGTGCCTCTCCCCCCTGTGTGTGTGTGTGCCTCTCCCCCCCTGTGTGTGTGTGTGCCTCTCCCCCCCTGTGTGTGTGTGCCTCTCCCCCCCTGTGTGTGTGTGCCTCTCCCCCCCTGTGTGTGTGTGCCTCTCCCCCCCTGTGTGTGTGTGCCTCTCCCCCCCTGTGTGTGTGTGCCTCTCCCCCCCTGTGTGTGTGTGTGCCTTTCCCCCTGTGTGTGTGTGTGCCTTTCCCCCTGTGTGTGTGTGTGTGCCTTTCCCCCTGTGTGTGTGTGTGTGCCTTTCCCCCTGTGTGTGTGTGTGTGCCTTTCCCCCTGTGTGTGTGTGTGTGCCTTTCCCCCCTGTGTGTGTGTGTGCCTTTCCCCCTGTGTGTGTGTGTGCCTTTCCCCCCTGTGTGTGTGTGTGCCTCTCCCCCCTGTGTGTGTGTGCCTCTCCCCCCTCTGTGTGTGTGCCCCTTCCCCCCCCCCCCCCCCCGTCCTGTCTCTTCTCCTCAGGATGCTCCTTCCACAACTGCCGGTGAGGATCTCCTCTTGGGATCCCTATTCTTTCCTTGGGTCTCTGGTCCTCAGCTGGTCGCGTTTGGTCACTGTGCTACCTGAGCTTCAGGGGGAACTAGATTCCCCTGGTTCCTCCGTGGTTTATTTGCCACAAGTGGTTAATGGCAGGCACGGACTCCGGTGTGCGGGTGAACTATAAGGGTAACCACTATGTTCCCTTCTTCTTCCTCCTGTGCTCCCACTGGCCTCCGTCCCTCTCTCTAGGGCGCTGCACAGCTGGGTCGGTCCTCTCTGGTTCTGGGCCTGATCCCAGCAACCAGCTCCTCTAGGCTCTTCAGTCCTAACTGACCTGACTCCTCCCTCACACCTGGAGCTTTATAGGGGATCTGGCTTAAAGGCAGCCATTGCAGCTCCCCTCCAGGCCAGGGGTGGGAAGTGTTGGGTGCTGTGTGTGCCAAGGTGTACATGCCTCCCTGCACTGGTGGGTCCTGTGGCAATCCCCGCTGAGGGGCCACAGAAATACTCTGCTATAATAGGTAATGATAAAAAGCGAGTGCTAGTAAAAAGCGAGTGCTAGTAAAAACAGCGTCAGTAACAGGGGACTTAGATAATACGTTTTATTGCAAAAAATGTACGAAACCGTTCTACCGACACCAAGGTGACCCTTATCAGAACGGTCCTATCTAACTTATTTATAACCTGATCCTATGTGAACATACCTCATAGATGCTGGATGAAGACGGGCCAGAGTCCAGTATGGGCACAGTGCAGCAGACAGCACCTTATGTGTTTGGCTCAGGGAGGAAGGGGCGGGGAACTCTCTATCCTGCATAACAAGAAACTAAATGAAAACTTACAGCTGAGCCAAAGCACAAAGTGACCAGGTCTGTAGGACGTATTAACTAAGTCCCCTGTTATTACACTGTTTCTTACTAGCACTCGCTTTTTATTATTCCCTATTATAGCAGAGTATTTCTACACGTTTGTTATACTGATTTTTCTGTGGTCTAGTTATTCGGTCGTGTGAACACGATCCTACAGACCTGTTCACTTTGTGCTTTGCCTCAGCTGCAAGTTTTCCTCTAAAGGATCTAGAAGGCGAGGACCTGCTCCTCTGCTCAGTGACTGATGTTCTGTATCTCACGTTCTATTCTCCTCTATGATTCCCATCTTCTCCTTTATCACACAGACGCCGCAGGACGAGATCCCTCCACTGCTCCAGATCCCATCCCTCCTTCTCCTGAATGACCCCGAGGATGGACGAGGACGGGAATGAGATCAGCAGAAGATTATTCCACCTCACCCTGGAGATCATCTCCCTGCTGAGCGGAGAGGTAACTCCTCCACATCTCTATCAGCTTTATTGTATCATTGTAGTTACTGGGGGATTTCATGATGCCGCATCTCCCTAAGTGTCTCTCTCCATACACAGGATTACACCATAGTGAGGAAGACACCGGGGGACTGTGTGACTCCCATCATCCATCTCCAGGAGTCAGGAGGGCGGAGCCTCATCACAGCCCCTCCCCCACACTCCCCGATACATGAGAGGAACAAGAAGAAGATCCTAGAGCTCAGCAACAAGATGATTGAGCTGCTGAGCGGAGAGGTGACTGCTGGGACATTATACAGGACAGCACTGGAGGATTCTGGGTGATGACTGGGGAGGGGTGACTGCTGGGACATTATACAGCACAGCACTGGAGGATTCTGGGTGATGAGCGGAGAGGTGACTGCTGGGACATTATACAGGACAGCACTGGAGGATTCTGGGTGATGACTGGAGAGGTGACTGCTGGGACATTATACAGGACAGCACTGGAGGATTCTGGGTGATGAGCAGAGAGGTGACTGCTGGGACATTATACAGGACAGCACTGGAGGATTCTGGGTGATGTTGGTATCATTGTGTGTCAGGTTCCTATAAGGTGTCAGGACGTCGCTGTCTTTCTCTCCATGGAGGAGTGGGAGTATCTAGAAGGACACAAGGACCGGTACGAGGAGGTGATGATGGAGGAGCAGCGGCCGGTGACATCACAAGGTGAGACGCGATGCTCCTTGTTGGCTCCGGTGGATGTGATGAAGTCTCTTATGCGTCGTCCTATAATACAATCATTGATACAAGAATTTTCCTCTTTTTATCTGTAGAATTTAACTAATCACCTTTCAGTAAAGTTAAAGAGGAGCTGTCACCAAACCAGGCATGGTGATCTAATTACAGCACTGGATGCAGCATGTCTGCAGCATCCAGACAAGGGGTCCCCCAACACTTGAGCAGCCCTGTACCCCGAGATAATACACTTAGAAAACTTACATGCTCCAGCCAAATAGGAGGTGGTTAGAGGCTGCAGTCAAGGGCAGATTCACACCCCCTGCATGTTTAATCTGTCCACCGCTGCCAGTCATTCTCTCCCTCTTCAGCAGCATTTAAATAGAGTTTTTTTTTTTCTCTCTCCCTGAAAGTCAGTTTAGCCCCGCCCCCTCAGGGGGCGGAGCGAAAAGGCAAGTTCTGAAGAAAAACCACCTCCTATTTGGCTGGACGATGTAAGTTTTCTAAGTGTATTATCTCGGGGTACAGGGCTGCTCTAGTGCTGGGGGACCCCTTGTCTGGATGCTGCAGACATGCTGCATCCAGTGCTGTAATTAGATCACCATGCCTGGTTTGGTGACAGGTCCTCTTTAAATCTATAATCTCCTCCCTCCATCGCTGGTTTTCACTTTCTTGTCATTTTCCCTCGTTCTTCTCTTCTGATCTGAGAGTCACCATTTCTCCGCTGTCGTCTCGTCTTCATCAGTCTTCAATCTTCGTCCTCGTTTTTTTTCTTTCAGTCTTATTCTCTTTCCTTAGAGTTTCGCTCCACATTTTCTGGGCTAATGTCTGTCCTTTTCTGTTTGTCCTCTCCTGTTCGTTCTCTCTCTCCTGTCCGTTCTCTCTCTCTCTCTCCTGTCCGTTCTCTCTCTCTCTCTCCTGTCCGTTCTCTCTCTCTCTCTCCTGTCCGTTCTCTCTCTCTCTCTCCTGTCCGTTCTCTCTCTCTCTCTCCTGTCCGTTCTCTCTCTCTCTCTCCTGTCCGTTTCTCTCTCTCTCTCTCCTGTCCGTTCTCTCTCTCTCTCCTGTCCGTTCTCTCTCTCTCTCCTGTCCGTTCTCTCTCTTCTCCTGTCCGTTCTCTCTCTCTCTCCCTGTCCGTTCTCTCTCTCTCTCTCTGTCCGTTCTCTCTCTCCTGTCCGTTCCTCTCTCCTGTCCGTTCTCTCTCTCTTCTGTCCGTTCTCCCTCTCTGCCTCTCTCTCTTGTCCGTTCTCTCTCTCCTGTCCGTTCTCTCTCTCCTGTCGTTCTCTCTCCTTCTGTCCGTCTCTCTCTCTCGTCCGTTCTCTCTCTCCTGTCCGTTCTCCTCTCTCTCTCCTCCTGTCCGTTCTCTCTCTCCTGTCCTTTCTCTCTCTCTCTCCCTGTCCGTTCTCTCTCTCTCCCTGTCCGTTCTCTCTCTCCTGTCCGTTCTCTCTCTCTCCTGTCCGTTCTCTCTCTCCTGTCCGTTCTCTCTCTCTCCTGTCCGTTCTCTCTCTCTTCTGTCCGTTCTCTCTCTCTTCTGTCCGTTCTCTCTCTCTCTTCTGTCCGTCGTCTCTCTTTTCTCTCCGTTCTCTTCTGTCCGTTCTCTCTCTCTCCTGTCCGTTCTCTCTCTCTCCTGTCCGTTCTCTCTCTCTCCTGTCCGTTCTCTCTCTCTCTTCTGTCCGTCGTCTCTCTCTTCTCTCCGTTCTCTCCTGTCCGTTCTCTCTCTCTCTCTCCTCTCGGTTCTCTCTCTCTCTCTCCTGTCCGTTCTCTCTCTCTCTCTCTCCTCTGTCCGTTCTCTCTCTCTCTCTCCTCTGTCCGTTCTCTCTCTCTCCTGTCCGTTCTCTCTCTCTCTCTCTCTCTCTCTCTCTCTCTCTCTCTCTCTCTCTCTCTCTCTCTCTCTCTCTCTCTCTCTCTCTCTCTCTCTCTCTCTCTCTCCCCCTCCCTCTCTCTCTCTCTCTCTCCTCTCTCTCTCCCCCTCCCTCTCTCTCTCTCTCTCTCCCCCTCCCTCTCTCTCTCTCTCTCTCCTCTCCGCTCTCTTCTGTCTTTCTCTCCCTTCTTCTGTTGTGGATTATTACACAGGCAGATCCGGGGTGATTTATAGATGATTTTCCCCCTGATCCGCTGTCGCTCGTCCGTCCCTCAGAATCGGTGCAGGCTCCATGTTGTATTTGGATGTTCGGCTTCTTCTTGGCTGACACTTGTGAGATCTTCCTTTTCATTCTCCTTCTTCCATAAAGTCCTGTATAAATGTCCACCCCGGAGCCTCCCTCAGACCATGTAACACGAGCCGCTGCCCTGACATAGAGATGGGGCAGATCGGCCATCAGTGTGACATGGAGGTTTCCAGCAGTTCCCCGGCCCCCAGTGTTCATCACTCGCTCTGCAGGAGGAGAAGCACAGAACTTTCCATACTGGAGGAGAAGGTCGGGTCACCGCGCCTCCTCTCTATAGAGGATAATGATTCTCCTCCAGGAGAGCGTCACTTCTGAGTACGGAGAGTTATAGGCCGTGCAATGCCCCCTGGGAAATAACATATGCAAATGTCCTCTTCCCAGATGGAGAGTATGGGGTCTCTAGCGCCACCTATAGGACGCAGCAATTGTAGGAGTCATTATCAGCGATTCAGATACATCCAGGTGAAACAAAAAGAATGAACACGCAAGACCACATTTATTTATTTTATGTCTTTTACCGTATGGGATAAATCCTGATGTGACGATGCCAAATATGTTTTATTTTTCATTTGTTGAATTCCTTTACGCTCATTTTTGGAGCCAAACCAATAATAATGGGCTCTTTGTACCTTGTTCTCCGTCCTTATTCCACTTTGATAGTCACTCACCGCTGTGTACCGGGTGACCCCACAACTCCGTCCTTCCAGCCGCTGTCACTCCATCCGTTAGACCCCATAACTCCGTCCTTCCGGCCGCTGTCACTCCATCCGTTAGACCCCATAACTCTGTCCTTCCGGCCGCTGTCATTCCATCTGTTATACCCCACAACTCTGTCCTTCTGGCCGCTGTCACTCCATCCGTTAAACCCCACAACTCCGTCCTTCCGGCCGCTGTCACTCCATCCGTTAGACCCCACAACTCCGTCCTTCTGGCCGCTGTCACTCCATCCGTTAAACCCCACAACTCCATCCTTCCAGCCGCTGTCACTCCATCTGTTAGACCCCACAACTCTGTCCTTTCGGCCGATGTCTCTACATCCGTTAGACCCCACAACTCTGTCCTTCCGGCCGCTGTCACTCCATCCTTTAGACCCCACAGCTCCATCCTTCCGGCCGCTGTCACTCCATCCATTAGACCCCACAGCTCCATCCTTCCGGCCGCTGTCACTCCATCCGTTAGCCGTACATCTGCCGTCTTTTCCATCTTCAGACACAAACTCAGAGCTTTCTGTGCACTTGTCCCGTTTTAGTGTTTTTATATCGAGGCGGATGATGAGATTAATTTCTATGTAAAGAAGAATAAAAACACAATAACTCGACTTGTAATAGGAGGACGGCAGGTTCTCTCCCAGAGGATCCTGTCCTGGAGCGAGGCCGCGTCCTCATGGTGACATCGTCAGCTCTCAGAATACAATTACTGGTGAATAATGATCGTCCTTCCCCCAATCTCCATAAGAAAGCGATGGATAGAAACGTGCAGCTTTCTCCAGGTCCTCGGGGGTCCCATCCCTGGTGGAGACGATACTTGGAGAAGTTGTGTTCTTCCTTCATCTGATGGACGAGGTCTTCTCTCTCCTCTCCTCAGGGTCCTCATCCTCCGAGTGCAGAGCAGAGAGCGTTAGGCTTTGTCCTCGCTGATTATCACTTCATACATGAGGTCCACAATGTGCTGGGACCTCGGTGCCGGTGGTGAGGAGCACAACTATGGACTTTACTGCCTGATACATAAACAGTTCTGGTTTTTAACCCCTTAAGGACCCAGTCACTTTGCAGCTTAATGACCAGACCGTTTTTTGTAATTCTGACCAGTGTCCCTTTATGAAGTTATAACTCTGGAGCTTCAACGGATCCTAGCAATTCTGAGACTATTTTTTGTGACATACTGAGCTTCTTGTTAGTGGTACATTTTAGGTTGATAATTTTTGCATTTATTTGTGAAAAATTAAAAATATTTGGCGAGTATTTTGAAAATTTTGCAATTTTTAATTTTTATTCTGGTAAACCAGAGAGTTCTGTGACACAGAATAGTTAATAAATAATATTTCCCACATGTCACTTTACATCAGCACAATTTTGTGAAAAAAAAATTTGGGTTAGGAAGTTATAAGGGGTCAAAGTTCATCAGCAATTTCTCATTTTTCCAGCAAAATTTACCAAACCATTTTTTTAGTGACCACATCACATGTGAAGTCCCTTTGAGGGGTGTACATGACAGAAAACACCCAAAAGTGACGCCTTCCAAAAACTGCACTCCTCAAGCTACTCAAAACTACATTCAAGAAGATTATTAACCCTTCAGGTGCTTCACGGGACCTAAAGCAAAGTGGAAGAAAAAATGGACATTTTAATTTTTCCAACAAAAATGTACTTTTAGCCTAAATTCGTTCATTTCCACATGGGCAACAGGATAAAAAGGATCCTAAAATGTGTTGGGCAATTTCTCCTGAGTACATCGATATCCGATATGTGGCCATAAACCACTGTTTGGGCGCATGGCAGGGCTCTGAAGGGAAGGAGCGACATTTGACTTTTGGAGCTAATTTTCCATTCAAAAAGTCAAATGTCGCTCCTTCCCTTCTGACCCCTGCCGTGCGCCCAAACAGTGGTTTATGGCCACATATGAGGTATCGGTGTACTCAGGAGAAATTGGCCAACACATTTTAGGATTCATTGTATCATGTTGCTCATGTGAAAATGAAAAAATTGAGGCCAAAAGAAAATTTTTGTGAAAAAAAAAGAAGTACTTTTTCATTTTTACGGATTAATTTGTGAAGCACCTGGGGGATCAAAGTGCTCACTATGCATCTAGATAAGTTCCCTGGGGGGTCTAGTTTCCAAAATGGGGTCACTTGTGGGGGAGCTCTAATGTTCAGCCACACAGGGGCTCTCCATACGCAACATGGTGTCCGCTAACAATTTGAATGGAAAATTAGCTGCGATTGTTAGCGGACAACCATGTCGCGTTTGGAGAGCCCCTATGGGCCTAAACATTGGAGCTCCCCCACAAGTGACCCCATTTTGGAAACTAGACCCCCCAGGGAACATATCTAGATGCATAGGGAGCACTTTGAACCCCCAGATGCTTCACAAATTAATCTGTAAAAATGAAAAAAATAATTTTTGTGAAAAAAGGCACACAGGGGGCTCTCCATACGCAATTTGATAATAATAGGTCGTCATATTGAACATATTTCTTTTTTTTTTCACACAATTTTTCACTTTTAGAGCATGTGCACAAGATCTTGAGACACTGTGTCCTGGATGTCTCCTCTGCTGCATTTTCTTTATTTCTTTATTTCTTTATTAAAAAAAAAAAAAAAAAACGACGTGGGGCTTCGCCATATTTTTGGCCCAGCCAGGTACAGCAGGCAGCTATGGACTAACTAGTTTTACCTGGCTGGAAACCAAAAATATAGGGAAGCACCTTTTTTTTGTTAATTATTTCATGAAATGCTAAAACAAAAACAACATGGAGCTTCGCCAGATTTTTGGTCCATCCAGGTACAACTAAGCAGCTGAGGGCTGGAATCCTCAGCGTGGGGAGGCCCAAGCTTTCTGGGCTATCCCCCGCTGCGAATTGCAGCCTGCAGCCACCCCAGAAAATGGCGCATTCATAGAAGCGCCATTTTATGGCGCTGTATCCAGCTCTTCCAGCTGCCGTGTAGCAGTGGCAGACTGGGTAATAATGGGTTAATGCCAGCTTTTTGGCAGCTGGCACTAAGCCCGAGATTCTTAATGTCTGGCCAATATTAGATCGGGCCATTAGGAATCTCTTGTAAATTGTAAAGAAGACACAAGACCGAGAAAAATATTTTTATTAGATGAAAAACTCAAACTCTTCTTGGACCCCATCTTTATTATTGTTTGACATCCGCCGTAGTCCAGTGGGAAGGTCCGACGTAGTCCAGTGGGTGGTCCCGCGACGATTCTCAGTTTTTTAGCATATGGGAGCATCTCCCATATGCTATAAGAGCAGGTACATTGCCAGGAGGATGACAGGTCATGAACTTAGGTCATGACAGGTCACGATCCTTGGGTGACAAGGGGTTAACTTTGGTTTTCATGATGATTTTCAAATTAGATCACCATGAAGATCAGTCTTAACCCCTGTGTGAACCCAGGATCCTGATAAGTCATGAAGTCACTGCGTTCATGACCCATCAAGATCCTGGGGTCACAAGGGGTTAACTGTGATCTTAATGTTGGTCTCCACATCAGATCACCATGAACATCAGTGTTAACCTCTGTGTGACCCCAGGATCCTGATAGGTCATGAACTCAGCGAGTTCATGACCTGTCATTTCCTGGGCCACACTGAAAGAGTTAACAGCGGCACGCACACACATCGGGGTGTGCGCACAGAAAGGCGCACGCCCACACAGAGGTGGGAGGAGAGGCCCCCAGGACCGCAGAACCCCGGGATCGGAATCAGGATCGTTAGTAGGTTAGAGTGATGAGGGGGAGGCAGGGGGGCTTTACTGGGGGACGGGGGCCTGCAAACTCTATCCGATGTGATGTTTGGTCACATCGGATGGAGTTTCAGAGGTGGTGGGGCGGCTTTTGCAGGCCTTGGGCAAGGAAAGGAGGAAGGGGTACCAGACACTGGGCATCGGGGGAGGGGGCGGGGGGTGTCCGGAGGCTGAAGGGTCCCCGGAGGGGACTAGGGAGCACCGGGGGAGGTAATATCCATGCGGCCTGACATGTGTGACATATCAGTCCGCATGGAGATGCAGGGGAGGCAGTGCGCCGCCGCCATTTTTCAATGGACCGGGGGTGGGGGTGGGAGGCAGATTTCCAGTACCGGGGGTCTTGGGGGCCTTAGGGATTAATGGATCACTTTGATCCGACGTGTTTTCATGTCGGATCAAAGTGAAAGCACTTTTTACCGGTGGTGACCTTTTTTGTAATGTGTTGATCGGTAAACGATCCTTATCGGTCATCACATTACTGGTGCCGGTAAAAAAGCAGCCGATTCATTATCTCTAGGAGCCCTGGAGATTTTTGCTCACCGGGGTGCACACCAGGGCTTATTCCTGGCTGACGTCTACAGACGGTCGGCTAGGCATAAGTACCCTTTTTTTCCAATATCTGTAGACGTAAGGCCGTCGTTATGGGGTTAAAGAAGTGTCTCCTATATAGACAGATCCACGGCCGGTCATGTATTCAGTCTCTGTGTCTCCACAGATGGATCCAGGAGGAGAAATCCCCCAGAGAGATGTCCCCGTCCTCTGTATCCCCCAGAGAGATGTCCCCGTCCTCTGTATCCCCCAGAGAGATGTCCCCGTCCTCTGTATCCCCAGAGAGATGTCCCCGTCCTCTGTATCCCCAGAGAGATGTCCCCGTCCTCTGTATCCCCAGGACTGTCCAGAGGAGGATCACAATGTCCCGGAGAGTCACCAGGTAGATGGGGCTGAAGTCTCCACAACATCTGACCATAAAGTGATTGGACCGGAGCTCAATTTTTTTTTTATAAACATCATTTTTATTGATTTTTATAACATAGCAATGGATAACACGGCATTGGATAGGATAAGATAGCATCGGATAGGATAACACGGCATTGGATAGGATAACATGGCATTGGATAGGATAACATAGCATCGGATAGGATAACACAGCATCGGATAGGATAACACGGCATTGGATAGGATAACATGGCATTGGATAGGATAACATAGCATCGGATGGGATAACATAGCATCGGATAGGATAACATAGCATCGGATAGGATAACACGGCATCGGATAGGATAACACGGCATTGGATGGGATAACATGCATTGGATGGATAACATAGCATCGGATGGGGCTGAAGTCTCCACAACATCTGACCATAAAGTGATTGGACCGGAGCTCGCTTTACATTTCTCTTTTTAGGGTGAAGATCTGATGGATATTAAGGTTGCAGTTATACATGGAGCACAAGAGGCGATCGCACTATGGGCCGATCCACAGGGTAAGGAGGGAGACTGTCATGTCTGTTCTGTGGTCACCTACTACTACCTCCCATCATCTCATCACATGACACAATCTATTCCATCACTGTGTGTGTCCTACAGATGAAAGAAATCCCCCAGAGAGATGTCCCCGTCCTCTGTATCCCCAGAGAGATGTCCCCGTCCTCTGTATCCCCAGGACTGTCCAGAGGAGGATCACAATGTCCCGGGGAGTCACCAGGTAGATGGGGCTGAGCCCTGTATCTATATGGAGGGTTGGGGGCTTTCCTGGTCCTGCCGTCATAGAGGTGATAGATTTTGGGGGTCTCTTATATTGCACTGATTGTTACATCTGATCTATCAGGGGGAAGATCCGACTAATATTAAAGTGGAGGATGAGACAGAAGAAGTGATGACGAGGGGGGATCAGCCGTGTGTGAGTGACGGGAAGGAGGAGATCCCAGGAGATGTTATCACAGGTATGTAACGATGGCGGGCGGGTGATGATGGAGTCGGAGGGGCAGGATGGAGTGAGCAGGGCAGGATGGTGGCAAGCTGGGCAGGATGGTGGCGAGCGGTTCAGGATGGAGCCGGCGGGGCAGGATGGTGGCGGGGGGGGGCAGGATGGAGCCGGCGGGGCAGGATGGTGGTGGGGGGGCAGGATGGTGGCGGGGGGCGACAGGATTGTGGTGGGGGTGCAGGATGGACCCAGCGGGGCAGGATGGATGCGGGGGAAGCAGGATGGCGCCGGCAGGGCAGGATGGTGGCAGGGGGGGATCAGGATGGTGGCGGGGGGCAGGATGGAGTGAGCGGGTCAGGATGGATGCGGGGGGGAACAGGATGGAGCCGGTGGGGCAGGATGGTGGCGGGCGGGGGGAAGGGCAGGATGGAGCTGGGGGGGGGGGCAGGATGGAGCCGTCAGGGATCAGGATGGTAGCGGGGGGGGGGGGGGGCAGGATGGAGCGAGTGGGTCAGGATGGTAGTGGTGGGGTAGGATGGTGGTGAGTGGGGCAGGATGGAGCTGGCAGGGCAGGATGGTGGCAGGGGGGCAGGATGGAGCGAGCGGGGAAGGATAGAGCCGGAGGAGCAGGATGGAGGCGGCAGGGGGGCAGGATGGAGGCGGCCGGGAGGGGCAGGGCAGAGGGGGCAGGATGGTGGCGGGGGGGGCAGGACGGGGCGAGCGGGGCCGGATAGAGCGAGCGAGGCAGGATGGAGCGAGCGGGCAGGATGGAGCCGGCGGGGCAAGTTGGAGCCGGTGGGGCAGGATGGTGGTGAGCAGCGCAGGATGGAGCCGGGGGGGCAGGATGGAGCAAGCGGGGCAGGATGGAGCCGGAGAAGCAGAAGGGGATGTCCTGTCAGCTCCTCGCCGCACGTGAGGAGCGGGGGGGGCTGTCAGCTCCCCGCTGCAGGTGAGGAGCATGGGGGGGGTGCTGTCAGCGGGTGTCGGCCGCAGGGCTCTTTAACTTACCGCTCCCGAGGCAGGATGGTGGCGGGGGGGCAAGATGGTAGTGGGGGGGCAGCATGGAGCGGGAAAGCAGGATGGTGGTGGGGGAGGATGGAGCCGGCGGGGCAGGATGGAAGCGGTGAGGCAGGATGGTGGCGGGGGGGGGGGAAAGGCAGGATGATGGCGGGGGGGCAGGATGGAGACGACGTGTGTGACATTAGCACTGCAGATAATAACACATATAAAATAATAGACCTTTGCTGTCTGAGATCAGGGGGCGTGGTCTGCTCCATGCTGTTGGTATAAAACAGCCCCTGATATCAGCGGATGTGATCTGCTCCATGCTGTTGGTATAATCCTGCACCCTGATAACAGGGGTGTGGTCTGCTCCATGCTGTTGGTATAAACCAGCCACCTGGTAACAGGAGGCATGTTCTGCTCCATGCTGTTCATATAAGCCAGCACCCTGTAACAGGGGTCATGTTCAGTTTCCTGTTGTTGGTATAAGCCAGCACCCTGATAACTGGGTGTGGTCTGCTCCATGCTGTTGGTATAAGCCAGCCCCTGATCACAGGGGACGTGGTCTGCTCCATGCTGTTGGTATAAGCCAGCCCCTGATCACAGGGGACGTGGTCTGCTCCATGCTGTTGGTATAAGACAGCCCTCTAATAACGGAGCGTGGTCTGATCTATGATGTTGGTACAGGCCCGGACTGATAGGCGGGAGGGGCGGGACATTTCTAGATGAGCCGCCCAGTGGTGGGCTGCGTGGGCCACCCGCTCCTCTAGCCGCAGGCATGCTGTTTAAAGTCATCTGCCACCGAGCAGCCGCAGAATTCAGGGGGCAGGGCTACTGATGTGAAGGGGCAGGGCCATTTCCCCAAAGCAAGGCCCCACTCAGATTAATCAGGATTGACAGGTCAGTCACATCCCTGGCCCACCCACCATCTTCATCATCCCTGATCCCTCCCTAAGCTGATCATGTGACCCCTGATGCCTCCCCTCCATGTGACATAATCACAGGTCCTACTGTATGTGAGTATCATGTCTGTGTCTGTCTGTCTATACAGAACACTATACTTTATATACAGGTCCACACTACATGCTGTATTAGTGTGCCTATATACTGTATGTAGTGTGGACTAGTATATAAAGTATAGTGCTGTGTATACAAGATATACACCAGCACTCTCAGATGTGTATACAGTGGCCAGTCTGCACTGTGCACACAGCGGCCAGTTGGTCTGCACTGTGCACACAGCGGCCAGTTGGGCTGCACTGTGCACACAGCGGCCAGTTGGGCTGCACTGTGCACACAGCGGCCAGTTGGGCTGCACTGTGCACACAGCGGCCAGTTGGGCTGCACTGTGCACACAGCGGCCAGTTGGGCTGCACTGTGCACACAGCGGCCAGTTGGGCTGCAGTCTGTGTTGTGTGTATGGCCCGCAATCTCTAATGTGTAGCATCAGAAAGTTTTCCTGTGGGCAGAGTTCGCTCTCTGTTCTTCCCGCTGCCTCCATGGATTCTGTTCCTCTTATGCGCCCAGCACTGTACTTTCTGCCGCCACCTTTCATCTTTCCCCATCTCCAGGATCTGACTGAGTCTTAGCTATCTATACACCACAGCCTCCTATCTATATAGCACAGCCTCCTGGGTATAATTCTCCTGTCCTGTATACTGGGTGTAATCCTCAGTATAAGTATTATTCTGTATACACTGCACAGTACCCCTTCTCCTGTCCTGTATACTGGGTGTAATCCTCAAAGAAAACAGGGGGAGCCAGCACAGCCAAAAATTGCTGAAAAAATAAATGTGTAAGTTCACCTGTCTCTACAATATTGCATACAAATATAAAAGACATTTCGCAAAAGATTACCGAAATAATCTTTTGAGCCACTCTCCCACGTCAAGGAATGTCTCAGATAAAGTGGTCCTACTCTACTTATTTTTAAATTTTTGATGTGTCCATAGACATCATAATATAATATAAAATAAAGAGGACCATATAAAGCTAACACCTATACAAGTCAGACAATGCTTCCTAAGGTGCCAGGTGGGTCAGTGAGTGAAGAGTAACTGAGGCCCCCACACCTGCGGCCTCCACCACAAGTGTTTGGGCTATTTCACAGTTAACCCTCACCGACCCAACCAGCTCTTATGGGTAAAAGCAAGTCAGGTTCAGGTGAGTGTAGCTGCAGTAAACTAGCCTGAGGACAGGAAGAGGTAACCGTGTGTGAACGGTTACTAAAAATAATGGAGTCAATGCAGATGGAAAACCGAGAATATTTGGCGTGCACGGCAAGTGGTGGTCAGCCACTAAACCATACCAGAAAGAAAACGGGGAGCCAGCACAGCCAAAAATTGCTGAAAAAATAAATGTGTAAGTTCACCTGTCTCTACAATATTGCATACAAATAAAGAAATTTCGCAAAAGATTACCGAAATAATCTTTTGAGCCACTCTCCCACGTCAAGGCATGTCTCAGATAGAGTGGTCCTACTCTGTTTATTGCAGCTACACTCACCTGAACCTGACTTGCTTTTACCCATAAGCGCTGGTTGGGTCGGTGAGGGTTAACTGTGAAATAGCACAAACACTTGTGGTGGAGGCCACAGGTGTGGGGGCCTCAGTTACTCTTCATTCACTGATCCACCTGGCACCTTGGGAAGCATTGTCTGACTTGTATAGGTGAGTGTTAGCTTTATATGGTCCTCTTTATTTTATATTATGCTGTCTACGGACACATCAAAAATTTAAAAATATGTAGAGTAGGACCACTCTATCTGAGACATTCCTTGACGTGGGAGAGTGGCTCAAAAGATTATTTCGGTAATCTTTTGCGAAATGCCTTTATTTGTATGCAGTATGGTAGTGACAGGTGTACTTACACATTTATTTTTTCAGCAATTTTTGGCTGTGCTGGCTCCCCCTGTTTTCTCTCTGGGTGTAATCCTCAGTGTCTGTATTATTTTGTATATATACACTGCACAGTACCACTTCTCCTGTCCTGTATACTGGGTGTAATCCTCAGTATCTGTATTATTCTGTATATATACACTGCACAGTACCACTTCTCCTGTCCTGTATACTGGGTGTAATCCTCAGTGTCTGTATTATTCTGTATATATACACTGCACAGTACCACTTCTCCTGTCCTGTATACTGGGTGTAATCCTCAGTATCTGTATTATTCTGTATATATACACTGCACAGTACCACTTCTCCTGTCCTGTATACTGGGTGTAATCCTCAGTATCTGTATTATTCTGTATATATATACTGCACAGTACCACTTCTCCTGTCCTGTATACTGGATGTAATCCTCAGTATCTGTATTATTCTGTATATATACTGTGAGACATGCCAGCGCTATAGCACGTGGCTGGCATGACTCACGTGACCGGCGGTAATGTGGGATTGCTAAACCCTGCAGCATGCACAGGGTAAGTGCAGGTTGGCTCGGTAGCAGCACACACGGGGTTAACTGCTGCTGCTGAAAGCTGAGGTTTGTGTGAAGGAGTAATTACAAAACTCACTGGATTGCACCTGTGAGGAGAGCCAGTCTTCCACAAGCCTGCAAAGGTGCAGGACCATGAGATGGGTCTGAGAGCCTGGATGAGACACTGCAGAGCCGCAGTGTGAGAGGTACTGTTTGAACCTCTCTGTGTGAGGTTGCTGGGAGCAGCAGAGGAGTTCTATGTGAACACAGCTCACATCACAGTGAGTAATGAGACATGTGTGAATACTGCCCTGGGACACTTTAGGGAGAAGTGTACCTCAACCTGTACAGGAATCTATTCATTGTTATATACGGTCTATGGAAGATATATGGACATTTATGTTGAAGCTGAAGGAAAGCCTCATGTTTGTGTTATGGAGCACGGTTTAAGAAGTTTAGAATAAACCGGATACACTTTTGTAAAGAATCCATTGCCGTGTGCGTCAATTCTGCTGCCAAGCGTGTCCCCCGGGGTGCGCTACCTCACAATACACTGCACAGTACCACTTCTCCTGTTCTGTATACTGGGTGTAATCCTCAGTATCTGTATTATACTGTATATATACACTGCACAGTACCACTTCTCCTGTCCTGTATACAGGGTGTAATCCTCAGTATCTGTATTATTCTGTATATATACACTGCACAGTACCACTTCTCCTGTTCTGTATACTGGGTGTAATCCTCAGTATCTGTATTATACTGTATATATACACTGCACAGTACCACTTCTCCTGTTCTGTATACTGGGTGTAATCCTCAGTATCTGTATTATACTGTATATATACACTGCACAGTACCACTTCTCCTGTTCTGTATACTGGGTGTAATCCTCAGTATCTGTATTATTCTGTATATATGCACTGCACAGTACCACTTCTGTCCTGTATACTGGGTGTAATCCTCAGTATCTGTATTATTCTGTATATACACTGCACAGTACCACTTCTCCTGTTCTGTATACTGGGTGTAATCCTCAGAAAAAAACAAGATGCCAGCACAGCCGGAAATTGCAAAACAATATATATGTGTATCTACACCTGTTTATGCCATACTGCACAAAAATAGAGACATTTAGCAGGAAATTGCAGCATTGAATTTCCTGAGCTACTCCTCCAAACGTCAAGGATCTGTATTATACTGTATATATATACTGCCCAGTACCACTTCTCCTGTTCTG
This sequence comes from Allobates femoralis, assembly GCA_033576535.1. Lineage (NCBI taxonomy): Eukaryota > Metazoa > Chordata > Amphibia > Anura > Aromobatidae > Allobates > Allobates femoralis. The sequence continues at coordinate 867,601,443 of JARQOC010000003.1, read as the reverse complement.
TTGTCAGAGAGGTGGTATAGGACTTTGATTTTCAGCATTTATCTGCTGTTTAAATTAATTATCCCCAACATGGAAGTCATCACTTCTCTTCTGTAGAAATGAAGGAAGGGGAAAAGGGATTGTGCTTCACTGGAGTAATCCTGAAACCGTTCTCAGCTGGACAAGGGCATGTAAATCCCTCACTGAATTAAATCTGGAAAGGATCCAGCCAACGATGCAGTCAAGGGCCCTCACGCTTACGAGTCCTAACCATATGTTTGACCATATGTTTGTTTAGTGGCTAAACCACCAAACATTTAGTGATGCTTGTATTTAGTGCGGAGCAGCCCGCCTTGTCTAATGGCTATGGGCGTGACCAATACGCTGCTCTGACACTATGTATCACATGGACTAGAGTGGCTGACTTCCTATGGTAGCCTTGTGTCTTCAAATACCACCAGTCTCCTCCCTGCCAGCATGGCTGGTCGCAAGTGCTACAATCGCCCCCATGCTTTAGGTTGCAGGAGACTGAGCACCGGTATACAGACACGTGTGCTACCTCTCAGAGGAGCCGGCAGCCTCCTGCTAGATGCAATGGGTATTAGAAGGGGCGAAATTTTGGTGAGATTTTTTGAGATTTTTTTATATCCTACTTCAGTGGACACATCGGATGCCATTCTGTAAGATTTTAAACAAGATATAATATAGGTAATGATCTGTGAATAATTTCCACAATTTTATGATAATCAGAGGTGTATGTCAATGAATGACAATATATCGGGGTTCTCACGATAGTATGTGTGGGTGGGAACAGACACATTAGGAGGACATCATCGACATTCCAGAACTGCAGATCCCTTCCCCCCCAGTAATTAAAATCCTCAATGAACTCATCTAGGGGTGCAGGGACCATGTTCCCACCACAGGGGCCTCACAGAATGTAATACCATCGGGCGGTGAAGAAAGAATAATGACATTTTTACCACTAAAATATTGTTTTTGCCCCCAATTTTCATTTTTATAAAGGTAAAACTGGACCCTGCAGATTGTTTATTCTCCTGAGTGCGGCAATATCCTACATGTAATTGGGAACGACTCTGGAGACTCGGAGCAAAGCTCAGGAGGGAACAAGCGCCATATTATAGTGTAGATTTACTGTTATGGTTGGCGGGAGCCATGTCACATTGGCAGAGCCCCTGAGGTGCCCGAACAGCAGAAATCCCCATAAGTGCCCCGTACATTGCAGTGCCTAGTACATTGTAGTGCCCTGTACATTGTAGTGCCCTGTACTGTTACGTGCTTAGATTGCGTTGACATTGCTGGTTGCTGCTTTGGGTGTTGTTTTCCTTTTAGAGCTGCATGAGGTATAGATGTGAAGGTCTTGATCCTGACTTGCGTCCTGTGTTGTGCTCCAGAGCTGCACTCACTATTATGTTCAGTTGCTGGTTGAAAGGTTGATGTGTGAATCACCTGGAATCCCCTCTCCCTGGCTTTAAATAGCCTTCCCTCATCTCTGTCGTACGCTGTTAATAGAGTTAGTTTACTCTTGGTCATTGAGCTGAGAAGACGCCTTGCTGCTGTGCTGAAGTCTTTCCTGGAGTTCTATTTCCTTGGGAGTAGCTGTGATCCCTGACCCGTGGGTGGAGGTATGGGCCCTCAGCCTAAAGATAATCAGGAACTTAGGGTAAAAGGGTGGCAGCTCAGACCTCCTCACCATCAGTGGTACCTCCGAGATCAGAGCAAGCGAGGGACCCCAGCATTAGGGTCAGATTAGGCTCCCCCGACCCCCAATGCCCATCACACCATCTAGTTACCTGATTTCCTCACCTCCCACGCGTGACATGTACATTGTAATGCTTGTACATTGTAGTGCCTGTACATTACATTGCCCTGTACATTGTAGTACCCAGTACAGTATAGTGCCCTGTACAATGTAGTGCCTATACATTATAGTACCTTGTACATTGTAATGCCCAGTACATTATAGTGCCTGTACATTGTAGTACCCAGTACAGTTTAGTGCCCTGTACATTGTAGTGCCCTTTACAATGTAGTGCATATACATTTATACATTGTAGTGCCCAGTACATTGTAGTGCCTATACATTATAGTGTCTGTACATTGTAGTGCCCAACTCCTGCATCTGGAGATACACTCTGTACATTAGGCGGGCTTCCTCACTACTAAACGTGGATGATAAATGTGGTTTCGGCACACTGTGGGTCTTAGAAGGGAGGGGACATTTAGATTTGGGAGTGTAGAATGCTCTGGATTTATTTTGGAGGGAGCTGTAGAGCTTTTCCAGAGCCTTTGTGCTACCAGTAACGTGAAATCCACAATATTTTCATTGACAGATGATGACCTTGAGTGGAGAATTGTTTTTGTGTTGTATTGATTGAGTTGAAGCTTTTACTGGGAACATTTTACATAAAATTTTGGATCACATTTATCCTGGGCTCTATATTGAGCACTTACATGGGTGTTTCCATCTAAATAATGTGATCCATTCACTATAATGAGGCAGCAGAGTTACTCTGGACTCCGTCTGGCCTTTGTTCAGTGATGTCCACCAAACTGTGGCCAACCACACTTATTTGCACCACTGAAAAGACAGACACTGCCGGATCATAGGACAGACTGAGTCCAAGGTGAATCCCTCTGCCTTATTATAGTGAATCTACCATCAGGGGTGTGAGGATCAGAAGTTGTGGGTTGTAATAATCACCGAGGCAGGGTAACGATGCAACACGTTATATTTGTATCCGTACATGGTATTACTGTAACTCCAGGTAGATGGCCACATGGCAATACCCATTACACAAGATCAGAAACCAGCTGGCAATATAGTCCTCAACTCCCTCCAGACTATGGATATCACGACCATAGCACATGTATCCAGCTCCACAATAAACCTTAGGATAGATCCTCAAATCCTGACAGTAGATATCACAACCAAAGCGCATGTATCTAACTCCAAACTCTATAGACCATCCATAAGCTCAGGACCTCAACACAGATTCTTTTACTTCCAATTCATAGTACTAATTACCTCCCCCCAAGCATGTGTCTTCTTCTTTTCTGCCCTTTCTTGGTATCGGCCTCCTAGAGATCAGCACACCCAACCCCTTTAACCATCAGGTACATTCAATTAAAAAAGTAAAAGAAGTTCAATGAAGTCTCCGTCCAGTCTGCACAGGTGTGTATCCAGGAGGACCCCTGCAGGGAGGAACAATGACTCACAACCCCCCACCAGATTCAGGACATTGAATGGTAATATAGTCCTGATTGCACTGGAGTCCAGGGGCCAACTAGGATGACACATTGTTACCACTCCTTCCCCTTTTGTACCTTAAACTGACAAGCCTGCAAATCTCCAATAAAACACAATAATAATATCAATGTAACCAGCGCTCCGTGCTGTAAAATGTCCGCTAGTCATCAGTATATGGCCGGCTCCGGACGTAACTATACATCAATTTTGTCTGAACCTCTTCCTGATCATAACATACAGTTACATCATGTGTTGTGAAGGGGATAAAGGGAGCCTGATTAGGATTTACACCCTTAATGTATCTTGTGCTTTTTCAGTCTCCTTCTTAAGTTTCCTATCTTGCCCTTAGGTATGGTGAGGACATGATCACTGTGGCTGGAGCTCCACTGCTCCTGGATGTAGGGCCTCCTCTGTGACTAGTCAATCTCATTGTCATACGGTACTGAAATATGAAAACTCTATTTTTAATTGCATGAACACTTTCCTACACTAAGGGCATAATAGGAAGCTGCTACGAGGGTGAAATGGCACTGGTGGTACATTAAGGGGTAAATCCTGGTGTCTGGTTTCATTTAAGAGCTATCCACATAGGCAAGATACCAAACTAAGGAAATTATTTATATATTTTTTGAAACTATCTTGTTAAGTAATGCATATATATGATAATAAACTGTTGATTTACAGTCTGATCTATGCCATCCCTGACTTGTGCCCATGTCACCAGTGTATAAGTGTTACTCACTTTACCCATCATTGTGTTAATGTTATGACATGTAATTGTCTTCCTTATTACAGACTTTCACTGACTAGAGTCTTCATTCTGAGCTCCAGAACATAAATGTAGAAATCTCTTTTGTGTTGTAGAATAAAATCACATTCCAATCTATCTTTCTCCTTATAGGAAATCCTTGTGAGGATAACGGTTTATCACTAAATTGTAAAGAAGAAGATCAGGAAGCCATCTAATGGAGGAAACCTCATTACCCTTCAATTACTTCCTGGTATTCCAGTACTTCACTATCATATAATCCCCCTAATCATGGGGAGCCCTCTCCTGAGCAATCTCAGATCATTACCACAATTCCAGTTGACGAAGTGGAGACAAGATTTCAGTGTGACGAGCAACTTACTAAAAGCTCAGATTCTTCTACACAAAGAAAAGACAAAGGAGAGAAGCCGTACTCCTGTTCTGAATGTGAGAAGGCTTCACATCTAATTCACTTCTTGTCAGAAATGAGAGAATTTCACACAGAAGAGAAGCCGCTACTCCTGTTCTGAATGTGGGAAGATCTTCACATATAAATCACAGCTTGTTAAACATGAGAGAATTCACACAAGAGAAAAGCCGTATTCATGTTCTGAATGTGGGGAATGCTTAACAAATAAATCGAAATTTATTACACATGTGAGAATTCACACAGGAGGGAAGCCGTACTCTGTTCTGAATGTGGGAAGGCCTTCACATATAAGTCACAGCTTGTAATACATGTGAGACGTCACACAGGACAGAACCCGTACTCCTGTTCTGAATGTGGGAAGACTTTTGGATATAAGTCAGAGCATGTTAGACATGAGAGAATTCACACAGGAGAAAAGCCGTATTCATGTTCAGAATGTGGGAAATGTTTTATAAATAAATCAAGTCTTGTGACACACGAGAGAATTCACACAGGAGAGAAGCCGTATTCATGTTCAGAATGTGGGAAATGCTTTACAGTTAGATCAAGTCTTGTAAAACATGAGAAAATTCATTCAGGAAAGAAATTGTAATTATGTTCAGTATGTTTTAAAGATTTGAATAAACAATGCTTAGCATAAATGAGTACACCCCCTTTGAAAAGTAAGATTTTAATTAATCTCTCACTGAGAACAGGAACAATTTACAAAATGTTGAAAACACTGAGTTTCATAGAACATTTTGTTAACCAATAACATGACAGAAAGGTTAATAATCTGTCATTACAAAAGCTCCAGGTTTACTCAAATTAGAGGAAGCAAAACGAGAGGGTAGAACAGACTTATATAAATATACAGTCATGGCCAAAAGTATTGACACCCCTGCAATTCTGTCAGATAATACTCAGTTTCTTCCTGAAAATGATTGCAATCACAAATTCTTTGGTATTATTATCTTCATGAAGCAAGAAGCAAAACATTATATTATTATTATTTAGCACCATTGGTTCCATGGCGCTTTACATAAGAAGTGGGGATAACAACGACAGGTACAGTACACATGAGCAGTCAATGCTTGTTGATACACGACAGGAGAGGATCCTGTCCACGAGGGCTCACAGTCTATAGGGGGGAACGATGGTGGGGAGCACCAAGCGTTTGGTGGAGCGGCGCTGGGTCTCATCATAGGTTGTAGGCTTGTTGGTATAGATGAGTTTTGAGGTTCTTTTTGAAGCTCTTGAGGGTAGACGAGTGTCGGACGTGCTGGGGGAGAGAGTTCCAGAGTCTAGGGGAGGCGCGGGAGAAGTCTTGTATGCGGTTGTGGGAGGATGAGATGAGGGGGGAGGAGAGGAGGAGTTCCTGTGAGGAGCGTAGGTTGCGTGCGGGTTGGTATCGGGAGACCATGTCGAGATGTAGGGGGGGACAGGTTGTGGATGGCTTTGTAGGTCAGGGTTAGGATTTTAAAGCGAAGTCTTAGGGAGGTGGGGAGCCAGTGGAGTGCCATGCGGAGAGGGGAGATAGGGGAGTAGCGAGGAGGCAGGTGGATTAGATGGGCAGCTGAGTTTATGATAGAGCGGAGAGGTGCAAGGGAGGAAGCAGGGAGACCGGTGAGCAGTAGGTTGCAGTAGTCGAGGCGGGAGATGATGAGGGCGTGGACGAGAGTTTTGGCGGTGTCATGATTAAGAAACGGGCGAATACGTGACATGTTCTTGAGTTGGAGTCGGCAGGAGGTGGCGAGGGCTTGGATGTGGGGCTTGAAGGAGAGGGAGGAGTCGAGGGTGACCCCGAGGCACTTTGCGTGGGGGACTGGGGAGAGGGAGCAGTCATTGACTCGGATTGACAGGTCTGGCAGAGGGGGAGGGCGGCTGGGGGGGAAGACAATGAACTCTGTTTTGTCCATGTTCAACTTGAGGAAGCGAGCAGAGAAGAAAGATGAGATGGCAGACAGGCATTGGGGGATTTTAGACAGAAGGGAGGTGATGTCGGGCCCGGAGAGGTAGATCTGGGTGTCGTCGGCGTAGAGATGGTACTGGAGGCCGTGGGAATCGATGAGTTGACCTAGGCCGAGGGTGTAGATGGAAAAAAGTAGCGGTCCCAGTACCGATCCCTGGGGGATGCCAACAATAAGGGGGTAGGACGAGGAAGAGGTGTGGGAGTGGGTGACACTGAAAGTGCGGTCCGTAAGATATGAGGAGATCCAGGAGAGGGCGAGGTCAGTGATACCAAGGGATTCTAGGATTTGGAGTAGGAGGGAGTGGTCGACTGTGTCGAAGGCGGCGGATAGGTCGAGGAGGAGGAGGACGGAGTAGTGTTTTTTCCGCTTTGCGGTCAGGAGGTCATTGGTGACTTTAGTGAGGGCTGTTTCGGTGGAGTGGTGGGGTCGGAAGCCGGATTGCAGGCGGTCAAAGAGGGTGCGGGAGGATAGGTAGGAGGACAGTTCAGAGTGGACGTGTTGTTCGAGTAGTTTGGAAGTGAAAGGGAGAAGGGATATTGGGCGGTAGTTGGCGACGGATGATGGGTCGAGGGAGGGTTTTTTGAGGATGGGTGAGATCAAGGCGTGTTTGAAGGATGAGGGAAAGACGCCAGTAGTGAGTAATAGGTTGAAGAGGTGGGTTAGGGCAGGAATGAGGGTGGTGGTGAGGTGATCATTTCACACAAAACTCCAAAAATGGGCCGGACAAAAGTATTGGCACCCTCAGCCTAATACTTGGTTGCACAACCTTTAGCCAAAATAACTGCGATCAACCGCTTCCGGTAACCATCAGTGAGTTTCTTACAATGCTCTGCTGGAATTTTACACATTCTTCTTTGGAAAACTGCTCCAGGTCCCTGATATTTGAAGGGTGCCTTCTCCAAACTGCCATTGTTAGATCTCTCCACAGGTGATCTATGAGATACAGGTCTGGACTCATTGCTGGCCACCTTAGAAGTCTCCAGTGCTTTCTCTCAAACCATTTTCAAGTGCTTTTTGAAGTGTGTTTTGGGTCATTGTCCTGCTGGAAGACCCATGACCTCTGAGGGAGACACAGCTTTCTCACACTGGCCCTACATTATGCTGCAAAATGTGTTGGTAGTCTTCAGACTTCACAATGCCATGCACACGGTCAAGCAGTCCAGTGCCAGAGGCAGCAAAGCAACCCCAAAACATCACGGAACCTCCGCCATGTTTGACTGTAGGGACCGTGTTCTTTTCTTTGAATGCCTCTATTTTTCTCCTGTAAACTCTGTGTTGATGCCTTTGCCAAAAAAGCTCTACTTTTATCTCATCTGACCAGAGAACATTCTTCCAAAACGTTTTAGGCTTTCTCAGATACGTTTTGGCAAACTCCAGCTGGCTTTTTTATGTCTCAGGGTAAGAAGTGGGGTCTTCCGGGGTCTCCTATCATACAGTCCCTTTTCATTTAGATGCCGACGGATAGTACGGGTTGACACTGTTGTACCCTCGGACTGCAGGGCAGCTTGAACTTGTTTGGATGTTAGTTGAGGTTCTTTATCCACCATCCGCACAATCTTGCGTTGAAATCTCGTCAATTTTTCTTTTCCGTCCACATCTAGGGAGGTTAGCCACAGTGCCATGGGCTTTAAACTTCTTGATGACACTGCGCACGGTAGACATAGGAACATTCAGGTCTTTGGAGATGGGTTTGTAGCCTTGAGATTGCTCATGCTTCCTCACAATTTGGTTTCTCCAGTCCTCAGACAGTTCTTTGGTTTCTTCTTTTCTCCATGCTCAATGGGTACACACAAGGAAACAGGACAGAGTTGAGTGAACTTTAATCATGTCAACTGCTGCAAGTGTGATTTAGTATTGCAACACCTGTTAGGTGCCACAGTAAGTTACAGTGCTGTTAATTACACAAATTAGAGAAGCATCACATGATTTTTCTAAGGTGCATACTTTTGTCCACCCTTTATGTTTGGGTGGAATTATATCCAATTTGGCTTTAGGACAATTTTTTTGTTTGTCATTGAAGACAATTAAATGAAGATAATAATACCAAGAATTGATTGCAATCATTTTCAGGAAGAACTGAGTAATTATCTGACAGAACTGCAGGGTGTGATACTTTTGGCCATGACTGTATGATCACATGATATATTGTAACATTATTCATGACATTATACAGACAGATCACATGTGGTAATTCTGCGGCAGCACACTGGTTATACAATGATGGATGTTACACTGCATACTTATGTGACCTGTATAATGTCAGGATTACATTATGTCTGTAAATACCGAACAGCTTTATGGAGATGCCGATATTTCCATAAATAAGGAGAGTTTGTGATTTTTTTTCTTCTTCTGCTTGCCAATTAATTAATTATCCTAGGTCAGGTCGTGTAGCCAAGATTAATAGTGTTTCCCTCCCTATAAAGCCCCTCTTTTCTCTGACCATATACCTATGACCAGGGGCTGGCTGGCACATTGTACCCTGGGGGGCTTCCTGATTTATCAATCACCATCAGTGACTGCACACTCTCACCCCTCCCCCACACCAAATGCCTCGGGTTAATCCTCGACTCCTCCCTCTCCTTCAAGCCCCACATCCAAACCCTCGCCACCGCCTGTCGACTCCAACTAAACAAAAATTGCCCGTATCCGTTCCTTCCTTGACCACAACACGGCCAAGACACTTGTTCACCCCTCATCATCTCCCAGCCTGGACTACTGCAACCTATTCACCGGCCTCCCTGCCTCCTCCCTCGCACCTCTACGCACCATCCTCAACTCTGCTGCCCGACTCATCCACCTATCTCCCCGTTACTCCCCCGCCTCCCCTCTCTTGCCGAGCCCTCCACTGGCTCCCATCCCCCAGCGAACTCGCTTCAAAACCCTAACCCTGATATACAAGGCCATACACAACCTGTCCCTTCCTTACATCTCCGACCTAGTCTCCCGTTACATCCCCTCACGCAACTTGCGCTCCTCTCAGGAACTCCTTCTCTCAACCCCCTGCATTTCCACTTCCCACAACCGCACACAAGACTTCTCTCATGCTTCTGCCAGACTCTGGAACGCCCTCCCCCACCACATCAGACACTCCCCTACCCTGGCAACCTTCAAGATAAACCTGAAGACCCACCTCTTCCTACAAGCCTACAGCACACACTGAGACCCAATCCACTGCACCATCTCACCTCTCCCCCTCCTACTGTCTCCCTCCCCATCCCCTCTAGACTGTGAGCCCTCGCGGACAGGATCCCCGGCCCTACTGTACCTGTAGGATTAATTGTCGATTTGTCGTCGGTTTCGACCACTTGTCTTTGTCTACCCTCTAAATTGTAAAGCGCCATGTATCCTAATAGCGCTATATAAATACATAATAATAATAATTCTCTGGGTCCTTTATGTCCTGGATATGCAAACTAGAATGATTCTCCACCCATGCTATATGTACATGCTATATACTGACCCACCGCACCCTACACGTCATGCTTCAGAGCATTGGTGACACGTGGCAGGAGCGTGGTGGGTCAGTATATGGCATGTACATATAGCATGGGGTGAGTATCATTCTATATTGTATATCCAGGACATAAGTATTATGATTACTAAGTGATTTGCTGCAGTCCATTTTGTTCTCTGCATGTGACATTGTGATCTATACAATATTACTTAAGTACAATACAGTACTGTGCAAATACTATTGTTATTTTAATGAGGATTATGGATTGATGTTGTCACGGGTGTGTCAGGAGGCACGGATGAGACTGTAGAGGTCACTCGCAGAAGGTCCCAGCGTTTGGCAAAACATTCCACATCCTAAATAAAAGGTCTCTGTCGCTTTAAGAGGCATTTCCCTTTTGGTTAAAGCTGGAGGTCACTAGAACCCAGCTGATTCCTTACCTTGGAGCTGCCTATATAGTTCCATTGACTCCCAGAATGCACTGCTGGTGATAGTCTCAGATGTTCCTGATTGTGTCTTGGATCAGAGCAGTGTTTCTTGGAGCCTGTTGGTTTGCTGCTTGGATCTGCTAAAGCTAAGTGCATCTCTTCCCAATTTGTATGATTCTCCTTGTGTGTTTTCTAGTTGCTAGCCGGGTTGACTAGTGTTCACCCGCTCTGAGCCCTGTGTAGTGGTAGTCCAGGGCACAGTCAGGGAATAGGTATCCTGGCGGCGACAGTTGCGGAAACTGTATAGGGACGTTAGGGGAACCAGGTGTCAGCGCTAGTTGTTCTAGGGGTCACCATCCCCCTTTTCGCCCTTAGCATCAGGGACTCCTTTACCCTCCCCTGTCGTCGTCCAGCGCTGGGTGTCTCCCTACACCCAGCGTAACATTATCACCAGCAGTGCATTCTGGGAGTCAATGGAAATATATAGGCAGCTCCAAGGTAAGGAATCAGCTGGGTCCTAGTGACCTCCAGCTTTAACCAAAAGTGAAATGCCTCTTAAAGCGACAGAGACATGTTTTATTTAGGATGTGGACTGTTTTGCCAAACACTGGGACCTTCTGCGAGTGACCTCTACAGTCTCATCCGTGCCTCCTGACACACCCGTGACAGATGTGCTGTTGAATTATTTTTATATATTACTTTTTTATTAACATTATCTATTTTATCATTATATATTGATTTGTACTTCAGTAATATCTCTTTGCTGATATATGTAAAGCGCTGTGGTATTAATATCACTATAGAAATTAATAAATTCAGTACTGTGCAAATTAACTGGGACACAGCAAAAATACACACTTTACTTGTTTTTCTTGCACATATATCCATAATCTAAATCTAGGTATATTTTTTCTTGTATGATATTATCTCAATATTTCAATCAATTAATAATATATGCGTATATACCATTAATTTGTATTTCGGTACCTTATTAGTGTGGGGTTTCCATATATATCCAGCCACCATCTTTTACTCTTTGTCTTGTCATCAAGCTTTTATATGTATTTTATTTTTTGCGATTCAATAAACTCGATATATTTTTATTATTAATGAACTTTTGACGTCCTGGTACAAATGTTCAGGTTCAATTGTTATGGCAATAAATAGTTCATAATTTGTATGAATTATTGTAGCCATTCAGAAACCTTCCAAAAGCATGATTATATGAATTCTTGCACTTCCCTCTAGAATTCCTCTGCCTCAGATTTTATATAATGTTTTGAGATAGAAGCTCCTTATCAGAATGTCTTCAGACTGAATGTACAATTCAAGGCTAACTAACTCACAGAATATAATTGAATGTTTTTTTCAGAATAAAATGTAGATTCAGCATAATATGATGCAATCACCCCTAGTAACACCCCTTTTAACATCCCTTTAATGATAAGTAATAAAACTGCTAACCCCTTCTAAAATAAAGGTCTTTTGTCATTAACCCCTTCATGACCTTGCCATTTTTTGCAATTCTGACCAGTGTCCCTTTATGAGGTTATAACTCGGGAACGCTTCAACGGATCCTAGCGATTCTGAGATTGTTTTTTCGTGACATATTGGGCTTCATGATAGTATTAAATTTAGGTCGATAATTTTTGCGTTTATTTGTGAAAAAATCAAAAATATGGCAAAAATTTAGAAAATTTTGCAATTTTCAAATTTTGAATTTTTCTTCTGGTAAACCAGAGAGTTATGTGACACAAAATAGTTATGAAATAATATTTCCCACATGTCTACTTTACATCAGCACAATTTTGGAAAAAAAAAAAATTTTGTTAGGAGGTTATAAGGGTTCAAAGTTCATGAGCAATTTTTCATTTCTCCACCAAAATTTACAAAACCATATTTTTTAGTGACCACATCCCATTTGAAGTCCCTTTGAGGGGTGTACATGACAGAAAACACCCAATAGTGACACCATTCCAAAAACTGCACCTCTCAAACTACTCAAAACTACATTCAAGAAGATTATTAACCCTTCAGGTGCTTCACAGGAACTAAGCAAATTGGAAACAAAAAAATGGATATTTTAATTTTTCTAACACAAATGTTCTTTTATCCTCAATTTTTTCATTTTCACATGGGCAAAAAGATAAAATGGATCCTAAAATTTGTTGGGCAATTTCTCCTGAGTATATCGATACCACATATGTGATCATAAACCACGGTTTGGGCGCACGGCAGGGCTCTGAAGGGAAAGAGAGCAATTTGACTTTTGGAGCTAATTTTCCATTCAAAAAGTGATATGGCACTCCTTCACTTCTGAGCCCTGCCGCGCGTCAAAACAGTGGTTTATGACCACATATGAGGTATCGGTGTACTCAGGAGAAATTGCCCAACAAATTTTAGGATGAATTTTATCCTGTTACCCATGTGAAAATGAAAGAATTGAGGCTAAAAGAAAATTTTTGTGAAAAAAAAGTACTTTTTCCATATTCACAGATCAATTTGTAAAGCATGTGGGGGTTCAATATGCTCACCACCCATCTAGATATGTTCCCTGGGGGGTCTAGTTTCCAAAATGGGGTCACTTGTGGGGGAGCTCCAAAGTTTAGGCACACAGGGGCTCTCCAAACGCGACATGGTGTCCACTAACAATTTGAATGGAAAATCACCTCAAATTGTTAGCGGACACCATATCGCATTTGGAGAGCCCCTGTGTGCCTAAACATTGGGGCTCCACCACAAGTGACCCCATTTTGGAAACTAGACCCCCCAGGGAACATATCTAGATGCATAGTGAGCACTTTGAACCCCCAGGTGCTTCACAAATTGATCCGTACAAATTAAAAAAGAAAATTTGTGTGAAAAAAAAGTATTTTTACCTTATTATGGATCAGTTTGTGAAGCACCTGGGGATTCAAAGTGCTCACTATGCATCTAGATAGGTTCCTTGGGGGGGTCTAGTTTTCAAAATGGGGTCACTTGTGGGGGAGCTCCAATGTTTAGGCACACAGGGGCTCTCCATACACAACCTGGTGTTTGCCAACAATTGGAATTGTTAGCGGACACCAGGTCGCGTATGGAGAGCCCCTGTGTGCCTAAACATTTGAGCTCCCCCACAAGTGACCCCATTTTGGAAACTAGACCCCCAGGGAACATATCTAGATGCACTGTGAGCACTTTGAACCCCCATGTGCTTCACAAATTGAGACTTAAAAATGAATAAAGAAACTTTTTGTGAAAAAACATACTAGTCTAGTAGTTACAATTCGCAGCATAGGGGACCCTATACATTTGGGTCTCTCCATGCTGAGGATTCCAGCCCCCTAGCTGCCAAGTTGTACCTGGCTGGCAACCAAAAATACAGCAAAGCTCCATGTCATTTTATTTGTAGAATTTAAAAAAAAAATGACATGGGGCTCTGCCATATTTTTGGTGCAGCCAGGTACAACTTGGCAGCTACGGACTGCCACCAGCCCCCAGCTGCCTCATTGTACCTGGCTGGAACCAAAAATACAGCGAAGCCCTTTTTTAATTTCTAGAACTAATTCTAGAAAAAAAATTACGTGGGTCCAGCCAGGTACAACTAGGCAGCTGGGGGCTGGAATCCTCAGCATAGAGAGGCCCAAGCGTTCTGGGCCCCCCATGCTGCGAATTGCAGCCCGCAGCCGCCCCAGAAAATGGCGCATTCATTGAAGTGCCATTTTCTGGCGCTGTACCCACGCTCTTCCAGTTGCCCTGGTGCCGGTGGCTAACTGGGTAATAAAGGGGTTAATGCCAGCTTTTTATTGGCGGCTGGCACTAAGCCCGAGATTCATAATATAGGGCCAATGTTAGACCCGCCATTAGGAATCTCTAGTACGGTAAATAGTCAATAAATACACACAGAGAAAAATCTTTTTATTTGAAAAAAAAAAACACAGACACAATTCGGACTCCATCTTTATTATGAAAAGATCCGACGTAGTCCACAACGAAGGTCACATGACGCTCGATCGCTCCAACGTAGTCCATAACGAAGGTCCCACGATCACTTCCTGCAGCTAGATCCTCAGGATCCAGCTGTAGAAAGTGATCTGACAGATCCAGCACAGTGATCACATAATGGTCACTGTGGATCACTGTGATGGAGCTGTCAGATCATTTCCTGCAGCTAGATCCTCAGGGTCCAGCTGTAGAAAGTGATCTGACAGATCCAGCACAGTGATCCACAGTGATCACATAATAGTCACTGTGAATCACTGTGCTGGAGCTGTCAGATCACTTCCTGCAGCTCAGGATCCAGCTGTAGAAAGTGATCTGACAGATCCAGCACAGTGATCCACAGTGATCACATAATGGTCACTGTGGATCACTATGCTGGAGCTGTCAGATCACTTTCTACAGCTGGATCCTCAGGATCTAGCTGTAGAAAGTGATCTGGCAGCTCCAGCACAGAGCTGTCAGATCCGGAGGCGGTGAAGAGGAGGAGCGGGACGCAGTGGAGACAGAGCGGCCGCCGGAGGGGTGAGTGGGAGAGGCGATCGCCGCTCTGGTGATTGGGGGGGCAGGAAGGGGGAAGAGGGGGGTGACAGGAGAAGTAGGGGGGCACTTAGGAGGAAGCTGGGGCAGGCAGGAGGAAGCGGGCAGCAGGAAGAGGAAGCGGGCGGCAGGGACAGGAAGCAGGTGGCAGGAAAAGGAAGCGGGGGGGTAAGAAAGATGAAGAGGGGGCAGGAAAGAGAGGTGGGGGATAGGGGGGCAGTTAGAGGATGACAGGGGAGAAGATTGGAGGGTAGGGATAGCAGCGGCAGGCAGGGAAGCATTACAGGCGCGGTGATTTTCACTTTCACTTTTGAGTGCCAATCACCGCGCCTGTAGCCGGGGGGGGTGGGGGTGGGGGCAAATCGACCCCCCCTGGGGTGTTGTACAACTCCCCATGTACCTGCAGGCCGAGTGACAGGTCAGTGACACCCTCACTCGACCTGCAGGAGTCTGATCATTCCATGGCCCAGGGGGTGGGCCAAGGGTCTGGAAGGGGTTAAGCTCTACTTTGACATGGTTGTCAGCGTGGTTCTTTTGGGGGCGTGCACACACTCAGACAAAGCACCCAATTTGGCGGCAGACAATTAAGATGACAGCCCACCCGAAAGGTGTGGAGGGCATCCATTCCACAATGATAGTATGCAAGAAAATGCATAACTGGTTTGTGTGTGTGTATGTATATATATATATATAATATGAAGAAAACACAAAAAGAATTGTCCTAAAGCCAAATTGGATATAATTCCACACCAAACATAAAAAAGGGGGTGGACAAAAATATTGGCACTGTTAGAAAAATCATGTGATGCTTCTCTAATCTGTGTAATTAACAGCACCTGTGCCGTAATTGCGCGTGCGCGGGTTACACTTCCGGGACGCCGGGGCACGGATGAATGCGGGCAGGCACAGACATGGTGCGCCATTAAGCAGCTGAAAGATGGGGCTGATAATGGACACAGATATAAAAGGTGACCACCACACTGTCCCAGCGCCTCCTGACGAAGCGGTGAGCGAAACGTTGAGGTGCTGGGCAGTGTGGTGCGGTATGGTTACAATCTCACTCTCTGTACTTTTGCAATATGAGGGGCATAAGATGCATATAATGTACAATGCTGTATCCCTGCCCTCTATGAGGACATATAAAGGGGAAATAGTAGGTACAGTGGAAGATGTATTTGTAATCCCTCATATGTGGATATAGTAGTGATTGTATCAAGATGGTATATTGCCTGTAATTTGGAAATGTGTACTGTATCCACACTGTTTTGGGGTTGTTTTTAGGGGATGGTTTTTTATTCAGTGTGATTTTGATCCAATTGTAAATAAACTTATATGCATTTATATACCCAAGTGTGGTGTAGAGATTACTTTCTATGCTAGGGACGGGCTGCACCTCAATGCGGAGGGTGTGACTGTGCTGGGGAAGAAAATGGCTAGAAGGTTGGAGGAGTGTTTAAACTAGGGATTGGGGGGGGGAGGGTATTCATTGTATAGGAGGGGAAGATAGTGTAAATAGTAACCTGGGCACAAGTATAAAAATTGTCGGTGGCATGGGGGTGGGGTTAGAACAGTCACTATAGTAGAAAGAGATAGAGGTAAAGAGAGATGCATAAAGTGCATGTACACTAATGCCAGAAGCCTCACCAATAAAATGGAGGAATTAGAATTGATTTTGTTGGAAAATATTTATGACATGGTGGGGATATCGGAGACTTGGCTGGACGAGAGCCATGACTGGGCTGTTAATATACAGGATATACATGGTGGAGATATCAGAGACATGGCTGGATGAGAGCCAGGACTGGACTGTTAATTTACAGGGCTATAGTCTGTTCAGAAATGACCGTACAAATAAAGCGAGGAGGAGGTGTATGTTTATACGTAAAATCATCCTTAAAACCCATCCTGCGTGATAATATAGGTGAATCTAATGGAAATGTAGAGTCCCTGTGGGTGGAGATAAGAGGAGGGGGAAAAATAATAAATTACTGATAGGGGTTTGTTATAAGTCCCCAACAATAATGGAAGTGGAGGAGAATATCCTCATAAAGCAAATAGATGAAGCAGCGACTCAGGGAGAAGTCATTATTATGGGGGACTTCAACTACCCTGAAATACATTGGGGAACAGAAACCTGCAGTTCCAGAAAAGGTAATAGGTTTTTGAAAAACTATGAGAGACAATTACCTTTCACAACTGGTTCAGGACCCAACAAGAAGGGGGGCACTGCTGGAATTAATATTAACTAACAGGCCGGACCGCATATCAAATATACGGGTTGGAGGTCACTTGGGTAATAGTGATCATAAAATAATAAGTTTTCAAGTATCCTTTACTAAGATGTGTAGTAGAGGGGCTACAAGGACACTAAACTTCAGGAAGGCAAATTTCCAACGGTTGAGAGATGATCTTAGTGCAATAAACTGGGACGATGTCCTGAGACATAAAAGTACACAACACAAATGGGAAATGTTTATTAGCAACCTGAATAGGACCTGTGCACAATATATACCCTATGGGAATAAGCATGCTAGAAATAGGAGGAAACCACTATAGCTAAATAAAGCGGTAAGAGGCGCAATAAGTGACAAAAATAAAGCATTTAGGGAATTAAAGCAAGTAGGTATCACTCCATCCACACCCAGCTAGTAATCAACACCTGAAACCTATTCAGCTACAGATATATTCTGAAGCATAAGTCTGATTTAGACTTTAGTCTGATCCATGTATCTTTCAAACTACATCTTTCAAAGTACATTTTCTAAGTACAATACTTAGAAATAGACTAGACATCTATGACATATTATTCCATTCATCACTATTTGTATCTGCTGAATCATCAACCTCATGATCATCATCATCATCTAATTGGACTGTTTCCTCTTCCCACAGGTACGCTCTGTGAACTTCCACCCATCTCTCCATCTCTCCAGCTTTGCAAATCTCACTGCTTAGATACTGTGCTTATAATGTGTGTTAGGTACGGTCTGTGAACTTCCACCCATCTCTCCATCTCTCCAGCTTTGCAAATCTCACTGCTTAGATACTGTGCTTATAATGTGTGTTAGGTACGCTCTGTGAACTTCCACCCATCTCTCCATCTCTCCAGCTTTGCAAATCTCACTGCTTAGATACTGTGCTTATAATGTGTGTTAGGTACGGTCTGTGAACTTCCACCCATCTCTCCATCTCTCCAGCTTTGCAAATCTCACTGCTTAGATACTGTGCTTATAATGTGTGTTAGGTACGCTCTGTGAACTTCCACCCATCTCTCCAGCTTTGCAAATCTCACTGCTTAGATACTGTGCTTATAATGTGTGTTAGGTACGCTCTGTGAACTTCCACCCATCTCTCCAGCTTTGCAAATCTCACTGCTTAGATACTGTGCTTATAATGTGTGTTAGGTACGCTCTGTGAACTTCCACCCATCTCTCCATCTCTCCAGCTTTGCAAATCTCACTGCTTAGATACTGTGCTTATAATGTGTGTTAGGTACGCTCTGTGAACTTCCACCCATCTCTCCATCTCTCCAGCTTTGCAAATCTCACTGCTTAGATACTGTGCTTATAATGTGTGTTAGGTACGCTCTGTGAACTTCCACCCATCTCTCCATCTCTCCAGCTTTGCAAATCTCACTGCTTAGATACTGTGCTTGTAATATCTATATATGTTGATATTTTCTTACCTTTCATGTGTCTGCTTTTTACCATTCCTCATGATCAGTGTTGCATGACCTAGAGTTAGTTCTCCAGCCCCTTCCCATGTTTTATTACCTCTGTGTAACCCCCATCATCTAGTCACTCCATCCACACCCAGCTAGTAATCAACACCTGAAACCTATTCAGCTACAGATATATTTTGAAGCATAAGTCTGATTTAGACTTTAGTCTGATCCATGTATTTTTCAAACTACATCTTTCAAAGTACATTTTCTAAGTAACAATACTTAGAAATAGACTAGAAATGGACTGGAAAAGACTGGCAGGTAAAGAAATATAAATCCCCCACAATGTTTCCATTCTAATCTCTACCACCCTTACTACTTCACTTCATAATAACTCCTGCAATCCCTTCCACAAGTAAGGAACTAGTCATCAGTCCACCCTTCCTCCCCAGCCATCTGACCTCCTCTTGACTACTATTTCTCCCCATACTGGCTGTATCACCTTGTCCTCGGCTCCACCATCCTGTCCAGGACTGCTAGATCTCATCCCCATCCACATCTCCCCTGGACTGTAGCTCATACCTTGGTGGCATCCCACCCCGGACTGACCCCTGGATGCCTCACCTGTCCCACGGCTGCTCCATCAGCCAACCCAGCAATCGCCTCTGTCAACCCCGACCGCCTCGACTGATCCCCCAACTTCTCCATATGACCCATCCATCCGACCCCCCACCTTACATCTCATCCCCTGGTCATCACCTCATCCCGTGACCGCTCCCCACTGATGACCATTCACCCACTACCACAACTTTCCCCACTCTGCTTCTGACCCCTGCTGCCACACTCACTCCCTGTTCTCCGTATGCAATGTTCCCGCTACTCCTCACTCTCACTCCCATCCTTCTCCACTTCCTACTACCCCCACTTATCCCCCTCCCAGCAACAAAATACTGCTCTCACCCTCCATCCTGCCGAACCACCTCACCCACTTCACCGACCTTTTCATTCACTTTCAATCCTCAATCACCAAACAAGCACGCCCGCCTCGCAAGCTCTCATGCTCCCACCTGCTAACCCTCGGCCTACTCCTCCTCCTTGCCGGTGACATCTCCCCCAATCCTGGCCCCCCCTGCAACATCCCCACAACAACCTTCATCCCGCGACCCACCGCCAACCCTCGCAACCTCACCACCACTTGCTCTCGCAACCCCACCAACATCAGACCCATTCCCCCAACCCATGCCCCACCTATCGCTCTACCCAGCGCACTCTGGAATGCCCGCTCAGTGTGCAACAAACTCCCCGACATCCATGATCTCTTTATCTCCAGGAAACTGTCATTCCTTGGCCTCACCGAGACCTGGCTCACCCCCTCCGACACGGCCTCCCCTGCTGCACTATCCTACGGCGGCCTCAGCCTGTCCCACACCCCCCGTCCCTCTGGCAAACACGGCGGTGGAGTCGGCATACTGCTGTCCAACTCCTGCACCTTCAGCCCCAGCCCCCATCCATCACTGTCCCCTCCTTTGAAGCCCACTCAGTCCGAATCTTCTCCCCCTGCAACCTCCAAATAGCCATCATCTACCGCCCCCCCGGACCCACCGCCTCCTTCCTTGACCACTTCACCACCTGGCTACTTCACTTCCTCTCCACTGACATCCCCTCCATCATGGGCGACTTCAATATCCCCATTGACACTCCCTGCCCAGCCGCCTCCAACCTTCTTTCCTTGACCACTTCCCTAGGGCTCTCCCACCCATGAACAAGGCCACACGCTTGACCTCATCTTTACCCGCCTTTGCTCCCTCTCTAACCTCACAACCTCGGTACTCACACTGTCCGACCACCATCTCTTGACCTTCTCCGCCCTCTCCTCCCCTGCCACACTACCCCCTCTCCGCAAACTTGATCACCCTCGCCGAAACCTAAAAGATCTTGATCTTCCTTTATTCTCTGAATCACTCCTCCCTCTCACCGACCTACCCTGCGCTGACGACATTGACATTGCCACCACCCTATACAACACCACCATAACGAACGCTCTCGACCTAGCCGCCCCCTCACTCTCCATGCTCCACGCATTAACAGGCAACCCTGGCACACCACCCTCACTAAAAACCTGAGACGGGCGTCCAGAGTCGCCGAGAGGAGATGGAAAAAGTCTCACACCCCCGAGCACTTTGCTCTGTTCAAGCAATCCATCACTGACTTCAAGACGGCACTCGCTACCGCCAAGCAAGTGTTCTTCTCATCCCTTATAACCTCTCTGTCCCGCAACCCCAAACAGCTCTTCAAAACTTTCAACTCCTTACTTCGCCACCTGCTCCTCCCCCTTCTCCCCTCATCTCTGCTGAAGACTTTGCGACCTTCTTCAAGGAGAAGATCGACAAGATCAGAAGCAGCTTCGGTCCACTATCCCCACAACTCCCCTTCCCACCTACACTGCCCTCCTCCTCCATCAGCCACTTCCCCCCCATAACTGAAGACCAACTCTCCTCCCTCCTGTCAAAATCACACCTCTTCACCAGCGCCCACGACCCGCTCCCATCCCACCTCATTCCCAACCACACCTCCATTTTCATCCCAGCCCTCACCCACCTCTTTAACCTTTCACTTAGCACTGGTACCTTCCCCTCGGCCTTCAAACACGCCCTAATCACGCCCATCCTAAAAAAAAACTCACTTGACCCTACCTCTGTCTCTAACTATCGCCCCATATCTTTTCTCCCATTCGCCTCTAAGCTACGTGAACAACACGTCCACTCCGAACTGTCCTCTTACCTCTCCTCGTGCTCCCACTTCGACCGCCTACAGTCCGGCTTCCGACCCCTCCATTCCACCGAAACAGCCCTGACCAAAGTCACCAACGACCTACTGACCGCCAAGAACAAACACCACTACTCCATCCTGCTACTCCTTGACCTGTCTGCCGCCTTCGAGACTGTTGACCACTCCCTTCTTCTCCGGATCCTGGAATCCCTTGGCATCACCCACCTTGCCCTCTCCTGGATCTCCTCATACCTAGCGGACCGGACCTTCAGCGTCTCCCACTCCCACACCTCCTCCTCACCCTACCCCCTTTCTGTCGGAGTCCCCCAAGGTTCAGTCCTGGGACCCCTACTTTTCTCCATTTACACTCTCGGCCTAGGGCAACTCATCGAGTCCCATGGCCTCCAGTACCACCTCTACGCCGACGACACCCAAATCTACCTGTCCGGCCCTGACATCACCTCCCTACTCTCGAAAATCCCTCAATGCCTTTCCGCCATCTCATCCTTCTTCTCTGCTCGCTTCCTTAAACTCAACATGGACAAAACTGAATTCATAGTCTTCCTCCCAAGAAATTCCACCCCACCTCCCAACCTATCCATCTGCGTCAACGACTGCGCCCTCTCCCCAGCCCCCCAAGCCAAGTGCCTCGGGGTAATCCTTGACTCCTCCCTATCCTTCAAACCCCACATCGAGGCCCTCACCACATCCCTCCGGCTCCAGCTCAAGAACATCTCACGGATCCGCTCCTTCCTCACCCACGACACCGCTAAAACACTCATCCATGCTCTTATCATCTCCCGCCTTGACTACTGCAACCTCCTTCTCAATGGCCTCCCGGCTAACTCCCTCACACCTCTCCAGTCTATCCTCAACTCCGCTGCCCGACTCATCTATATGTCCTCCCGCTACTCCCCTGTCTCCCCCCTCTGCCAAGCCCTTCACTGGCTCCCCGTCTCCAAGAGATCCCAATTCAAAACACTAACCATGGCGTACAAAGCCATACACAACCTGGCTCCACCATACATCTCCGACCTGGTCTCCCGATACCTACCCTCACACAACCTCCGCTCCTCCCAAGAACTCCTCCTCTGCTCCCCCCTCATCACCTCTTCGCACTACCGAGTCCAGGACTTCTCCCGGGCATCTGCCTTACTCTGGAACTCCCTATCCGAACACGTCAGACACTCTCCTACCCTGAGTAGCTTCAAGTGTCACCTGAAGACTCACTTGTTCCGTCAAGCCTACAACCTGCCATGAGACCCAGGCGAACGCCCCATACCTGACATTCCCCCATCCTACTGTATCCTAACCCACCCCTCATAGACTGTGAGCCCTCGTGGACAGGGTCCCTGCCCCTCCTGTACCTGTACGTCCTGATCGCCTAGATTTAGTGTACTTGTTCTCGTCTCCCTCATCCTCATGTAAAGCGCCATGGAACCCAATGGCGCTATATAAATAAATAATAATAATAATAGGTAGTGATGAGGCATTAAATAAATACAGAAAACATCTGTAAAAAGCAAATTAAGGCAGCAAAGATTGAGACAGAGAGACTCATTGCCAGAGAAAGTAAAAATAATCCCAAATATTTTTTAACTACATAAATAGTAAAAGACTAAAAAAAATGATGGTGTTGGCCCCTTTAAAAATAGTCTGGGTGAAATGGTGGATGAGGATGAGGAAAAAGCCAATATGCTAAATGACTTTTTTTCAACAGTATTTACACAAGAAAATCCCATGACAGACAATATGATCAGTGATTACAAAAACTCTCAATTAAATGTCACCTGCTTAACCCAAGAGGAAGTACGGCATCGTCTAAAAATCACTAAAATTGACAAATCCCTGGGTCCGGATAGGATACACCCTAGAGTGCTGCAGGAATTAAGTACTGTTATAGATAGACCATTATTTTTAATATTTAAAGATTCCATAATAACAGGGTCTGTACCACAGGACTGGCGTATAAGCAAATGTGGTGCCAATATTCAAAAAGGGGACAAAAACTGAACTTGGAAATTATATAGTAAGCTTAACCTCTACTGTGGGTAAAATCCTAGAGGGTTTTCTAAGAGATGCTATACTGGAGTATCTGAAGAAAAATAACCTCATGACCCAATATCAACATGGTTTTACGAGGGACCGTTCCTGTCAAACTAATCTGATAAGCTTCTATGAAGAAGTTCTGGACTGGACCAAAGAAATGCAGTGGATGTGGTGTACATGGACTTTTCAAAAGCTTTTGATACGGTGCCACACAAAAGGTTGATGCATAAAATGAGAGCAATGGAGATAGGGGAAAATATATGTAAGTGGGTTGTAAACTAGAGGCTTGGGCTGATAAATGGCAAATGAGCTTTAATGGGGATAAATGTAAAGTCATGCACTTGGGCAGAGGAAACAAAAGGTATAATTATGTGCTTAATTGTAAAACACTGGGTAAAACCATCAATGAAAAAGACCTGGGTGTATGGGTAGATGACAAACTCACATTTAGTGGCCAATGTCAGGCAGCTGCTGCAAAGGCAAATAAAATAATGGATACATTAAAAGAGGCATAGATGTTCATGAGGAGAACATAATTTTACCTCTATACAAGTCACTAGTGCGACCACACTTAGATACTGTGTACAATTCTGGTCTCCGGTGTATAAGAAAGACATAGCTGAACTAGAGCGGGTTCAGAGAAGAGCGACAAAAGTCATTAGAGGACTAAGGGGTCTGCAATACCAAGACAGGTTATTAGAGGACTGAGGGGTCTACAATACCAAGACAGGTTATTAGAGGACTGAGGGGTCTGCAATACCAAGACAGGTTATTAGAGGACTGAGGGGTCGGCAATACCAAGACAGGTTATTAGAGGACTGAGGGGTCTGCAATACCAAGACAGGTTATTAGAGGACTGAGGGGTCTGCAATACCAAGACAGATTATTAAACTTGGGGTTATTTAGCTTGGAAAAACGAAGGCTTAGGGGTGATCTTATAATAATGTATAAATATATGAGGGGACAGTACAGAGACCTTTCTAATGATCTCTTTACTGTTAGGCCTGAGACTGGGACAAGGGGGCATCCTCTACAGAGACTGGGACAAGGGGGCATCCTCTACAGAGACTGGGACAAGGGGGCGTCCTCTACAGAGACTGGGACAAGGGGGCATACAGAGACTGGGACAAGGGGGCATACAGAGACTGGGACAAGGGGGCTTCCTCTACGTCTGGAGGAAAGAAGGTTTAATCATAATCACAGACGCGGATTCTTTACTGTAAGAGCAGTGAGACTATGGAACTCTCTCCACATGATGTTGTAATGAGGGAGTCACTACTAACATATAAGAAGGGCCTGGATGCCTTTCTTAAACTATAATATTATCAGTTATACATACTAGATTCTTTGATTGGGCGTTGATCCAGGGATCTAGTCTGATTGCCGTATCTGGAGTCAGGAATTTTTTCCCCCAATGTGGAGCTTAGTGTTGCCACATGGTTTTTTTTTTTGCCTCCCTCTGGATCCACGTTAGGCTATGGGTTGAACTAGATGGACGTAAAGTCTTCCTTCAACCTTAAAAACTATGTTACTAAGTTACCATGCACCCAAACACACACACAGCACAAAGAGACACACACAGCATAGAGACACACACCACACAGACACCCCCCCCCCCACACACAGGGACACACACACACATACCCTATAGGGACACATGCACTCACCCCACAGGAACACACACCACAGGGATGGACACACACCACAGAGACACCCTCCCCCCACAAGGACACACACCACAGGGACACCCCTCCCCCCCAAAAGGACACACACCACAGGGACCCCCCCCACAGGGACACGCACACCACTGGGACACACACATATACACCCCAGGGACACACACACCACACAGACACAGATGTGCACAAATCACCTCACACAACTCGCCTCATACGTCTGGTATCTTTAATTTCCAAAAATAAACATCTGATTAAAAACAGCCAATGTGCAACACATGTGCCATATAGGGAATTAAGGCAGATGTCAGTCACATGAGCTGTCTATTATGTGTATGTGTGAGGTAACATATACTGCCCGGCCAGGGGGAGGGTTTACTGTTGGATGGAGATTTATCAAGCTGCCTATAGCAACCAATCACAGCTCAGCTTCTATTTTCCTGTGTTCCAAATTATTATGCAAATGTTATTTTTCTCTGATTTTTCTAAATGGTCGGTGCAGATAACAGTCAGTGTAATAAAAGTCATCATCCGTTAGAGGATACATCAAATTTTATTGAAGAAATCTCCCTATGATAACAGTATAATCTTCAAAATTAAACATAACTCTAAATGCCCTGTTCCAAATTATTAGGCACAGGAGAGTTTCTAAACATTTGATATGTTTTAAAGAACTGATAATGCTCATTTGTTGAATTTGCAGCATTAGGAGGTCACATTCACTGAAATAAAAAGCTATTTAACTCCAAAACATCCTAACAGGCCAAGTTACATGGTAACATAGGAAACCTTCTTTGATATCACCTTCACAATTCTTGCATCCATTGATATTGTGAGTTTCTGGAGAGTTTCTGCTTGTATTTCTTTGGATGATGTCAGAATAGCCTCCCAGAGCTGTTGTTTTGATGTGAACTGCCTCCCACCCTCATAGATCTTTTGCTTGATTATACTCCCAAGGTTCTCTATAGGGTTGAGGTCAGGGGAAGATGGTGGACACACCAACAGGATGGAGGCGGGGGAGTGGGGAGCAGGATGGAGCTTGGGGGGGGCAGGATGGAGCGATCAGGGAAGGATGGAGACTGGCGGGGGGGCAGGATGGGGCCGGCGGGCCAGGATGGAGCCTGGGGAGGGCCGGATGGAGCTGAGGGGGTGGGCAGGATAGGTCCGGGGTAGGCAGGATGGAGCCGGGGGGTGGGCAGGATGGAGCCGGGTGGGGCAGGATGGCGCCAGCTGGGGGGCAGGATGGTGTTGGCGGGGGGGGGCAGGATGGAGCCGGCGAGGCAGAAGGGGGCTGGGGGGAGGCAGGAATGATGCGAGGGGACGGGATAGAGCCGGCGGGGCAGGATGGAGCCGGCCAGCCAGGATGGAGCCGGGCTGGGGGGGCAGGATGGAGCTGGGGGTGGGCAGGATGGAGCCGTGGGGGGAAGGGCAGGATGGAGCCAGGGGAAGGGCAGGATGGAGCCAGGGGAAGGGCAAGATGGAGTGATCAGGGCGGGATGGAACCGGGGGGGGGGGGGCAGGATGGAGCCAGGGGGCAGAATGGAGCTGTCGGGGCAGGGTGGAGTTGGGGGAAGGGCAGGATGGAGCCTGGGGGGGGGGAAGGGCAGGATGGAGCCTGGGGGGGGGGGGGAGGGCAGGATGGAGCTGGGGGGTAAGGGCAGGATGGAGCTGAGGGGGGAAAGGGCAGGATGGAGCTGAGGGGGGGAAGGGCAGGATGGAGCTGGGGGGGGAAAGGGCAGGATGGAGCTGGGGGGGGGAAAGGGCAGGATGGAGCTGGGGGGGGAAAGGGCAGGATGGAGCTGGGGGGAAGGCCAGGAGGAAGGCTGGGGGGGCATGATGGAGGTGGGGGGGCAGGATGGAGGTGGGGGGGAGCAGGATGGAGCTGGGGGAGCATGATGGAGTGATCAGGGCAGGATGGTGGCGGGGGGGGGGGGGGGGGGGGAGGTTTGGGGCAGGATGTAGGGAGCCGGGCAGCATGGAGCGAGACGGTCAGCATGGAGCAAGCGGGGCAGGATGGAGCGAGCGGGGCAGGATGGAGCCGAGGGGGCCACGATGGAGGCGGGGGGGGGGCAGGATGGAGGCGGGGGATTAGGATGGAGGTGGGGGAGGGGGTGTAGCAGGAGGAGCTGGGGAAGGGGGGGCAGGATGGAGCGATCAGGGCAGGATGGAGCCGGGGGGCAGGATGGAGCCGGAGGGGGCTGGATGGAGCCGGGGGAGGGGTTGGCAGGATGGATGTGAGGGGGCAGGATGGATGTGGGGGAGCTGGAGGAGCGGGATGGAGCTGGGAAGGGCAGGATGGAGCAATCAGGGTAAGATGGAGACTGGTGGGGGGTGGAGCAGGATGGAGCCGGGGGTCAGGATGGAGCCGGGGGGCAGGATGGAGCCAGGGGGGCAGGATGGAGCCAGGGCAGGATAGAGCAAGGCAAGGCGAATGATGCTGTTTGATTGTTTATGCATCGGATAAGCAAATATTCGCCAAGCTGCCTCCGGTGCACTAACATATCTTGAATCCATGAATTAGTGTGTTTCATGTTGGATGTTAGTCTGGGAAATTTCAAGATTGGCTTTATCATGTCCTTTGTAGATATATTTAAATAAATATTTGACACTCTGAATGGAACCACAAACTTCGACATTAATATGGCACCTGTATTTCAATAGTAGGAAAGGATTATATGGAACTACCCACGAATTGTCAATCAACTTCGAATGGTGTTGAAACGATGGGCCCAAATTTCTGCGATAAGTAGGATAGGCATCCTTTGCAATGACAGTAGATGGTTGAAAGTCTTTTGGGAAACCTTTGGTACACTTCCCAAGATCCATACAGGGAGAATTGGGGTTGTGTTCTCCACATGGACCATGAATCATGTGTTGCAGAACAATCTTATGGAGCTGAGGGTAGTAGGTAGCATCAGGAATTTCAGCCCAGACTGTATTGTTTACTTGCACCTCAGTCCTTAATTGGAGTTGCTACCTAGAATGATCAAAATGTGAGCCTGTGTGAGACCACGTTTTTGAAATTCAATTACATGCTGTCTTAGCTTGCCACCATTCAGGAGTGGATTAGTGATTACGGACAGACAGCACATAGCAGTAATATTGCAGTTGTGTAATCCTGCGTGGACTTTAGCCTTGTTGTTTGAGTCCATCATGCCAGCCTTGGTCTCCGTAAGGGAAAAATAAAGGATACAGTAAAGCATGCAAATTGCTGTGGAGAATGCTGACTTGTTGTGTTTTTGGGGCCAAAGGGTATTTTGGGTCAGGTTTTAAATGAATTCATATGTCGCGATTGAATCGTGGCTCTCCATTGTCATTTTCAAATACGACGGCCACTTCATTGACAGTGGGATTATTATAGTGTCGAGGGTCTTGATTCCGATCTTGTTTAAGGGCCATGGTTATATTTGGCATGACAGTGCCATTTTCTACAGCTTTAAGATGTTCCTCGTGTTCCACATCACGTAACATTTTGTAGGCAGCTACAAACGGATTGACATTGTCTAATTGAAGAGCAATCATACTCATCAAAGTCGGATTACATTTTTGATTCTCTTGACATTGCAAACGTTGTTGATTAGCAGCAGCGGTATCCAAAATGTAAAGTTGGGCATACGCTGGAATTATCAGATGGATGTAGTGTTCCAGTTCGATGATATATTTGTCCATGTATACGGAAGCAGTATGGGCCATATCCAGGTGGTGGGGAAATATTAGCACCCATGGAGGCAAAAGCAAATGAACTGTTTATGCTTTGGATGTTGTCCATGAGATTTTTTACTAAATTCACTTTCTCCTTTCAGCAAACGTTTGAAGAGCTCAGGATATTGGGGTATGGGTACATGGACTTTACCCTTGTGACAACACAGAGTAAAATGTTTATCAGATGGTATTTCTGCAGTAAAATGTAATGCTTGACAATGTTCACATAAATAGTTCATAGCACCACAGCTGTGTTCTACTATGGTACTGTCATCATTAGTGAAACCTGTAGGATGTAGAGGTACAGGTGTTGGTAACGGAGCATTAGAGTGTTTGTGTAAACCAACATATATAAAGCGTCGAACTGGTAGAGGATTGTCACTGTGCGCATATTCACTGAATGAGGTGGAATGTGTATCATGCGCAGGTTCTATGAATGAGGAGGTGGAATGTGTATCATGCGCAGGGTCTATGAATGTGGAGGTGGAAGCTGTATTTTGACGCTGTTTACGGCGTGCAGCAGCAGCATTTGTTAATCACATTTTTTTTTACTTAGGAGATTCATGTGTAATGCGTTTATTAAAAGCAGCCTTAACGGTCCAGGGTCGTATGGAGTCTCATCAGCACACTGTTTGCGCTTACGTGGAGAATTGGAAACTGGTAGAGGAGGTTTAGTGTGCGCACATCCGATAGATGGGGACATCGAAGGTGTATTGTGGGCACAATCAATGAATGTGGATGTGGAAGTGTTATTTTTGCAACGTTGACGGCGTGCAGCAGCTGCATTTGCTAATCGAATTGTTTTTTTCCTCTGGAGACTTATTAGTGATGCGTTTGTTAAAAGCAGCTTTAATGGTGTCCAGGCGATGGCGTTTCTCTTCTGGAGTCTCGTTAGCACGCAGTTTGCGCGGAGATGCAGAATTGGCAGCTTTTTTCTCGGTGTCATTAGCATACTTGGTATCAGACCTCATGTTGATGAAGATAAAGAACTTTAAGAGAGGTGGCAAACAGCGGGTTAATAACAGGCAGAGTCAGGTATATAGTATATATGGTAAATAGCTGTTGAATAATGGACAGTGTCCTTTTATTGCAAATAATAGGTTAATATACTCAGTCAGTGGTATTGGCAAAGAATAGGTTAATTTAACGCAGTCTCTATATCGCACCAAATAGAAGTTCAAAGAGTAATGGAGAGTGTACTTCAGTGCCAAATAACAGGTTAATATACCCAGTGTGTGTTATAGACAAAGAAGGCGTTAATTTAAGGCAGTTTCTGAGTGCAATAGGCAGAAAATAATAGTCAGTATATATATAGCACCAAATACATGTTAAAACAGTTGGTGGCAGCGAATAGTTAAATTCGGGAGTGTGAAATATTTGTGACAAAATGTAACAGGAACACTTCCAAAACTACCGTATATACTTGTGTATAAGCCGAGTTTTTCAGCCCAAAAATTGGGCTGAAAAGTCACCCCCTTGGCTTATACACGGGTCAATACGGTAATCCTATGGTGGGGAGGCTGGAGGAGGCGGGGGGGGGAGGCTGCTGACTGAGCAGCCCCGTCACGTGGGGCCGCTCATTAGATATGCACAGCTCCCCCCGCCCATCACAGTGGCAGGGGGAGCCGTGCATACAGCCCCCCAGTGTATACAGGCAGCCCCCCAGTGACACTAGCCCCCCCACACTTTGCAGAGGCCCCGCTGCATTATCTTACCATCCAGGGCCTTCTGCACCGCAGATCCTGCAGTCATCATCGCGCGCTGTGTTCGAGTCTCACGTGACCCGGCGTGATGACGTCATTCCACTGTCACATGAGACCGGGAACACAGCGCGCGAGGATGGGCTGGAGGACCTGCGGTGAAGAAGACCCTGGATGGTAAGATAATGCAGCGGGGGGCTCTGCAAAGTGTGGGGGGCTCTTCACATGATGGGGAGGCGAGTGCCACTGGGGCCTGCTGTATTCCCCTGGGGGCCTGCTTACACCCCTGGGGGCCTGCTGTAGACCCCACTGCTGGGGCCTGCTGTATACCTTACTGCTGGGGCCTGCTGTATACCTTACTGCTGGGGCCTGCTGTATACCTTACTGCTGGGGGTTGTATACCTGTGCTGGAGTCCACCCTCGGCTTATACGCGCGTCAATAAGTTTTCCCAGTTTTTGGCGGCAAAAGTAGGGGGGTCGACTTATACACGGGTCGGCTTATACACGAGTATATACGGTAATAAATATAGTTTTTGTAAAGAGTCTTATCTTTTTTTTATGCCTAAAATAGCGGGGAGCTTGAAGTGCGACGTCACAGTGACAGGCTCAGCGCAGTAAGAAATAGCTCTGAGGTCAAATTTCAAATTTCGCGGTTTAAAATGGCGCCGGCATTCTGATTGGTCGCTCGCGGCTGGCGCCGACCAA
The DNA here is from genome assembly GCA_033576535.1 of Allobates femoralis. Lineage (NCBI taxonomy): Eukaryota > Metazoa > Chordata > Amphibia > Anura > Aromobatidae > Allobates > Allobates femoralis. The sequence continues at coordinate 867,570,395 of JARQOC010000003.1, read as the reverse complement.
TCAGAGGAGCGGGGCGGGGCACGGCGGCATATGTGAAATACTTAGTCTTTATTGTATTTTAAACTTTATGTTAAATACATCACGGGCGGGAGACGACCGGCGTTAGGCGGTCGTCTCCCGCCCACAGGCCGCCGGCAGGAGCCAGCGCGAGCCAGCCAGGAGACGACCGCCACACACCACGATTCCGCGGCCGGAGCCGACCGGTGTTAGGCGGTCGTCTCCCGACTGGCTTGCGGCTGGCCAGAGCTCAGCCACGGCTAAGTATGGCACGGAGGTCCGCGACGAGTCAGGCGGGAGATGACCGGCTTTAGCAGCTCATTTCCTGGCTGGCGAGCCACTGAGCTCCGTGGCGTACATAGCCGTGGCTGAGCTCCGGCCAGCCGCGAGCCAGCCGGCATTTTCCGCTGTACAGCAAGCCGCTATTCTGCTATGGCGCGATACTTTAAATACACTGTACTCAGTGTATTTCAAATATTGCGCCATAGCGCGCGCCGCTATTCTGATTGGTTGCTACGCTGAATGCGGCGAACAATCACAATCACGGCTCTCGGTACGGCGGAAAATGCCGGCTGGCTCGCGGCCGGGCGGAGCTGAGCCACGGCTATGTACGTCACGGAGCTCAGCGGCTCGCCAGCCGGGAAATGACCGGCTAAAGCCGGTCATCTCCCGGCTGCGTCGCCGCGGACCTCCGTGCCATTGGTAGCCGTGGCTGAGCTCCGGGCAGCCACGAGCCTGCCGGGAGACGACCGGCTAACGGCGGTCGTCTCCCGGCAGGCTCGCACTCGCTCCGGCCGCAGGACCGTGGTGTGTGGTCGCTCTCCCGACCATGTGTTTTGGGGCACTGTACGGGCGGCCGTAAGCGTGGCGGGGCTGCCTGAGTCCTGCTCCGCTTAGGGCCGCCAGGTTGGTTCACCCATTCAGGGTGTACAGTGTGGTGACGTCACGTAGCCGATGACAAAGTGACGGAAGTCCTGGCCAAAGTGACGGAAGTGGCCTTGGGCTTTTATATATTAAATACAGCTCTGCATAGCCTCAATATTATATATACACAGCCCGCATAGCCTCACTGTTATATACACAGTCCCGCATAGCTTCACTGTTATATACACAGCCCCGCATAGCCTCAGTATTATATACACAGGCCCGCATAGCCTCAGTATTATGTACACAGCCCGCATAGCCTCATATTATGTACACAGCCCCGCATAGCCTCAGTATTATATACACAGCCCCGCATAGCCTCAGTATTATATACACAGCCCCGCATAGCCTCAGTATTATATACACAGCCCCGCATAGCCTCAGTATTATATATACAGCCCCGCACAGCCTCAGTATTATATATACAGCCCCGCATAGCCTCAGTATTATATACACAGCCCCGCACAGCCTCAGTGTTATAAGCCTCAGTATTATATATATACAGCCCCGCATAGCCTCAGTATTATATACAGCCCCGCATAGCCTCAGTATTATATACACAGCCCCGCATAGCCTCAGTATTATATACACAGCCCCGCATAGCCTCAGTATTATATACACAGCCCCGCACAGCCTCATGTTATATGCCTCAGTATTATATATACAGCCCCGCATAGCCTCAGTATTATATACAGCCCCGCATAGCCTCAGTATATATATAACAGCCCCGCATAGCCTCAGTATTATATATACAGCCCCGCAGAGCCTCAGTATTATATATATACAGCCCCGCAGAGCCTCAGTATTATATATACACGGCCCCGCATAGCCTCAGTATTATATATACACGCCCGCCGCATAGCCTCAGCATTATATACACGGCCCCGCATAGCCTCAGCATTATATACACGCCCCGCATAGCCTCAGTATTATATACACAGCCCCGCATAGCCTCAGTATTATATAACAGCCCCGCATAGCCTCAGTATTATATACACAGCCCCGCATAGCCTCAGTATTATATACAAGCCCCGATAGCCTCAGTATTATATACACAGCCCCGCATAGCCTCAGTATTATATACACAGCCCCGCATAGCCTCAGTATTATATATACAGCCCCGCATAGCCTCAGTATTATATATACAGCCCCGCATAGCCTCAGTATTATATATACAGCCCGCGCATAGCCTCAGTATTATATATACAGCCCCGCATAGCCTCAGTATTATATATACAGCCCGCATAGCCTCAGTGTTATATACACAGCCCCGCATAGCCTTCAGTATTATATACACAGCCCCGCATAGCCTCAGTATTATATACACAGCCCCGCATAGCCTCAGTATTATATATACAGCCCCGCATAGCCTCAGTATTATATATACAGCCCCGCACAGCCTCAGTATTATATATACAGCCCCGCATAGCCTCAGTATTATATACAGCCCCGCATAGCCTCAGTATTATATATACAGCCCCGCACAGCCTCAGTATTATATATACAGCCCGCACAGCCTCAGTATTATATATACAGCCCCGCACTAGCCTCAGTATTATATATACAGCCCCGCATAGCCTCAGTATTATATATACAGCCCAGCATAGCCTCAGTATTATATATACAGCCCCGCATAGCCTCAGTATTATATATACAGCCCCGCATAGCCTCAGTATTATATATACAGCCCCGCATAGCCTCAGTATTATATATACAGCCCCGCATAGCCTCAGTATTATATACACAGCCCTGCATAGCCTCAGTATTATATATACAGCCCCGCACAGCCTCAGTATTATATATACAGCCCCGCATAGCCTCAGTATTATATATACAGCCCTGCACAGCCTCAGAATTATATACACAGCCCCGCATAGCCTCAGTATTATATATACAGCCCCGCATAGCCTCACTATTATATATACAGCCCCGCATAGCTTCAGCATTATATATACAGCCCGCATAGCCTCAGTATTATATATACAGCCCCGCATAGCTTCAGCATTATATATACAGCCCTGCATAGCCTCAGTATTATATACACAGCCCCGCATAGCCTCAGTGTTATATATACAGCCCTGCATAGCCTCAGTATTATATATACAGCCCCGCATAGCCTCAGTATTATATATACAGCCCCGCATAGCCTCAGTATTATATACACAGCCCCGCATAGCCTCAGTATTATATATACAGCCCCGCATAGCCTCAGTATTATATATACAGCCCCGCATAGCCTCAGTGTTATATAACGCCCCGCATAGCCTCAGTATTATATACACAGCCCCGCATAGCCTCAGTATTATATATACAGCCCCGCATAGCCTCAGTATTATATTACAGCCCGCATAGCCTCAGTATTATATACCAGCCCGCAGAGCCTCATATTATATATACAGCCCCGCATAGCCTCAGTATTATATATACAGCCCCGCATAGCCTCAGTATTATATATACAGCCCAGCATAGCCTCAGTGTTATATTACAGCCCCGCATAGCCTCAGTATTATATATACAGCCCCATAGCCTCAGTTTATATACCAGCCCGCATAGCCTCAGTATTATATATACAGCCCCGCATAGCCTCAGTATTATATACACAGCCCCGCATAGCCTCAGTATTATATATACAGCCCGCATAGCCTCAGTATTATATATACAGCCAGCACAGCCTCAGTATTAGTCCTGGACGTCTCCTCTCCTGCAGGGACACCGGGGATCTCCAGGGGGGACCGCAGCCGTCCGTCCCCACGATCTGTGTTCAGAGCTCGGCGTCTTTTCCCTGCATTCACCCACTGACATCACCTAAGCTCCACCCCTGATCACATGACACTGACATCACCTAAGCTCCACCTCCTGATCACATGACACTGACATCACCTAAGCTCCACCCCTGATCACATTACACTGATGAGGTCATCACAGGTCCTTCAGCTCTCACAGTGCAGCAGATCCGTCCTGGTTGTAGGTGGAGGAAGATTCCCTGTCCTCCTCTATACAGGTGATTATACAAAGGCTCCACTGCAGGAGGGAAGAACTAGATGTGGAGGAGGTGTCTGTGCTGCCTGCCTCTCCCCCCTGTGTGTGTGTGCCTCTCCCCCCTGTGTGTGTGCCCTCTCCCCCCTGTGTGTGTGCCTCTCCCCCCTGTGTGTGTGCCTCTCCCCCTGTGTGTGTGCCTCTCCCCCCTGAGTGTGTGCCTCTCCCCGCTGTGTGTGTGCCTCTCCCCCCTGTGTGTGTGCGCCTCTTCCCCCCTGTGTGTGTGCCTCTCCCCCCCGTGTGTGTGTGCCTCTCCCCCCGTGTGTGCCTCTCCCCCCTGTGTGTGTGTGCCTCTCCCCCTTGTGTGTGTGTGCCTCTCCCCCCTGTGTGTGTGTGCCTCTCCCCCCTGTTGTGTGTGCCTCTCCCCCCTGTGTGTGTGTGCCTCTCCCCCTTGTGTGTGTGTGCCTCTCCCCCTTGTGTGTGTGTGCCTCTCCCCTCTGTGTGTGTGTGCCTCTCCTCCCCCCCTTGTGTGCCTCTCCCCCTTGTGTGTGTGTGTGTGTGTGTGTGTGCCTCTCCCCCTTGTGTGTGTGTGTCTCTCCCCACTGTGTGTGTGTGCCTCTCCCCCTGTGTGTGTGTGTGTGCCTCTCCCCCCTGTGTGTGTGTGTGTGTGTGCCTCTCCCCCCTGTGTGTGTGTGTGTGCCTCTCCCCCTGTGTGTGTGTATCTCTCCCCCCTGTGTGTGTGATCTCTCCCCCGCTGTGTGTGTGTATCTCTCCCCCGCGTGTGTGTGTATCTCTCCCCCGCGTGTGTGTGTATCTCTCCCCCGCGTGTGTGTGTATCTCTCCCCCCGTGTGTGTGTGTATCTCTCCCCCTTGTGTGTGTGTATCTCTCCCCCTTGTGTGTGTGTATCTCTCCCCCTTGTGTGTGTGTGTATCTCTCCCCCTTGTGTGTGTGTGTCTCTCCCCCTTGTGTGTGTGTATCTCTCCCCTTGTGTGTGTGTATCTCTCCCCCTGTGTGTGTGTATCTCTCCCCCTTGTGTGTGTGTATCTCTCCCCCTTGTGTGTGTGTATCTCTCCCCCTTGTGTGTGTGTATCTCTTTCCCTTGTGTGTGTGTATCTCTTTCCCTTGTGTGTGTGTATCTCTCCCCCTTGTGTGTGTGTATCTCTCCCCCTTGTGTGTGTGTATCTCTCCCCCTTGTGTGTGTGTGTGCCTCTCCCCCCTTGTGTGTGTGTGTGCCTCTCCCCCTTGTGTGTGTGTGCCTCTCCCCCTTGTGTGTGTGTGTGCCTCTCCCCCTTGTGTGTGTGTGTGCCTCTCCCCCTTGTGTGTGTGTGTGCCTCTCCCCCTTGTGTGTGTGTGTGCCTCTCCCCCTTGTGTGTGTGTGTGCCTCTCCCCCCTGTGTGTGTGTGTGCCTCTCCCCCTGTGTGTGTGTGTGTGCCTCTCCCCCTCTGTGTGTGTGTGTGCCTCTCCCCCTCTGTGTCTGTGCACTGCCTGCCTCTCCCCCTGTGTGTGTGTGTGTGTGCCTCTCCCCCCTGTGTGTTGTGTGTGCCTCTCCCCCTCTGTGTCTGTGCACTGCCTGCCTCTCCCCCTGTGTGTGTGCCTCTCCCCCCTGTGTCTGTACGCTGCCTGCCTCTCCCCCTGTGCCTCTGCCTCTCCCCCTGTGCGTGTGCCTTTCTCCTTCACATCATTGGGAGACACAGGACCATGGGTGTATGCTTTTCTGCCACTAGGAGGTGACACTAAGTAGAGATTAAATTGAGCCCTCCTTCTTGCAGTATACACCCGTACCTGGGCGTAGATATTCCGTTTTTAGCTTAGTGTTGCAGGAGGCACATGCGATCTGTAACTCAGACCACAATACCCTTTATTATTCAATTTATCATTTTTACATCTGATTACACAGAGTCACCAGCCACAATGCACAAGAGCATCCCTCTGCAGGACAGGAGTATGCACAGGCCACCGGCACCCAGAGGGCACCATGCCATCACCCTGCAGGACAGGAAGGCACAGGCACCGGCACAGGCTCCATGCTCACCTGCAGCAGGAAGCACAGGCCCGGCACCCAGAGGGCAACATGCCATCACCTGCAAGACAGGGGAAGGCACAGGCCACCGGCACCCAGAGGGCAACATGCCATCACCCTGCAGAACAGGGGAAGGCATAAGGTCATGGACAGTGCTCACCTCCTCCACCAAAGGAGGCAGGTGATGGAGCCCAGCAGCCGCCACACTCCATCCCTAAGGGTACTGGTGCAGCAGAGGATGGAATATCGATGCCCAGGATCCTCACACTGACCGACGTGGCGGCTCCATGCCGGGACGCGTACCATCGGTAAGTCCGGATGCGTGCACAGACAAGGGGCCGCACCGCTAAGACGCTGCAGGCCCCAACCGCGGCCTCCCTGCGCCGCTCCTGGGAGACCCAATTAATTGAGGCCTGTGCTATAGCTCGGCCCATGGCCCCGGCTCATTGGCCGCATCCACGTCACCGCCCGCGTCATAGGGGGAGGGCGCGATGACGTGGCCAGCCGCGCACCCATTGGCCATTGATTGCGTCACTCATGGCCAGGCCCCAAAACTATTAGCTCAGTGCCCCGTGCATAGGGGGGGCAGGGGCTAGAACATGCCCACCGCACCGCAATTGGTCGCTCAGGGCCAGGAGTACAAGTCCCACAGAGGGGCACTCAGGGGGCTGGGACAAAAGGAGCCATTCATAATAAAACAAAGTATCAGGGGCACAGCCCTCAAACACGCCCCAAAACCAGCGCGAATTTTACACAAAGCAGCCAACATAATGCAGCTGCTGATATCCACCCTGCCCTCACAACAGCTGGTTAGTACACTGCAGTGCCATCGCTGACAGTAATCTGGTACGCAATGGCAGATCCCAAACCGTCCAAGGACAAGAGCAAAAGCAGCGCAGGGAGCAAGGCATCATGCACCAGCTGCTAGACCCTGCTCCCGCGCAAGCATACATCACAATTTTGTAAAGACTGTGAATCTGAAAGTCCCACTGAGGCTACCGCTGACGCAGGTCCCCAGCGTGCCTGACATCCACCCCATGGGGAATAGCATTGTCGCAACGGCTGACTCCATAGTCCAAATGTTGCAGACCCATCCTGAGTCTCATGCAACCAGTGCCCATAAACGTCACCGCTCCCACTCCAGCAGGGAACAGTCCCAGCCTTCGGCCCCCCTAACCACTAGATGATGGACTAATACCAGCCCGTCCTAGAGACATTCTCCCAATACTACATAAGGTGACAGGTCTTGCTCCCCTTCACCTCGTCACCGGTACGATTCACACTCCGAGGGAGAGCTATCAGACCCAGACGCACCCTACGAAAGTAAGTCCACGGACATCCAGACATTGGTTGACAGCCTCATCGAAGCTGTTAACACGACAATGAACATCAAGGACGAGCGCACCACCACGCCAGAGCGCAGCTTCTTGTTCACAAAGACTAAACACCCTCGCCGCGTCTTCTCTAACCATAAGGAGTTTGACGGCTTAGTCCAACGACACTGGGACCGGCCCGACAAAACGCTTCGCAGGCCGCAAGGCCATCGAAGCCAAATACCTTTGCCCAGACCAACACAAAAATGGCCTGAATCGCCAGCCGTAGACCCCACCCAGTGTCGCAGCTAGCTAACAAAACCCTACTTACTATCTCTGATAGCTCGTCAATCAAAGACCACAACGACAGTCTAGCACGCTCAATTTTTGAGGCCTCAGGAGCGGCCCTCTCTCCCCTGTTTGCTTTAGCATGGGTAGCCAAAACAGCGGGATCCTGGATCCAGGACATGCAACAGACCCTACAAGACCCCAACTAGAACCTGGCAGACCAACTCGATTTGCTGGCAAAAGGACAGCACTACTTCCTGTTGGCATCCACAGACACAGCCAACCGCGTCGCACCGGCAGCAGCAAACGCCATTTCCATGCGTCAAACCCTGTGGGTTAGGGGCTGGCACGCTGATTCAACATCAAAAAGATCACTCGTAAGCCTACCGTACCAGGGAGGTCGCCTATTCGGGGAAAAGCTTGACCAACTCATTTCTGAAACCACAGGAGGCAAAAGCAAATTCCTCCCCCAGCAGGGGTTCAAGCAGCCTTTTCGCCGCCCACAGCCACACTCGCGCTCTCAAGCTTCCCAAGGAACACCAAGGTGGTCCACCTCAAATGCCAACACAAACGCAGGTCAGCCAACCCGCAGGGCCAACGGCTACCCACACTCCTTTAAGACCAACCAAACATGGAAAGCCCGTCCTACACAAACTCACCCTAAGGGCGGAAAACCACAAAGACTTAACGCATGACTTCCCACCTCAATCGCCCGCCGGCACCTGCATAACAGGCGGACGCCTTCAGCTATTCCACCACTCATGTCTCAATGTCGTACACGACAATTGGGTCAGAGAACTGGTGTTGTCCGGCTACAAGATAGAATTCACATCCCAACCCCCAAATCGCTTCTTTCTATCCGCCCCCAAAGGGAAACGCCCGACCATTTCTCGAGGCCATCAACTCTCTGCTCAAAAGCGGCGTCATAAAACCAGTACCAAAGGACGAACAGTTCACAGGCTACTACTCAAACCTGTTCGTCGTTCCGAAAAAAGGACGGATCATTGCGTCCCATCCTGGACCTCAAACTTCTCAACAAGTTCGTAAAAATCCGACAGTTCAGAATGGAATCCCTACGCTCAGTAATTGTGTCCTTAGAAAAGGGAGAATTCCTAGCAACCATCGACATACAAGATGCATATCTCCACATTCCCGTTTTCCCTCCCCACCAAAGATACCTGCGGTTCGCGGTACAAAAACGCCACTTCCAATTCGTCGCCCTGCCCTTCAGCTTAGCAACCGCACCCAGAGTCTTCACAAAGGTCATGGCGGCCGTCATGACCATCCTCCACTCACGAGCAGTCGTCGTCCTACCGTACCTAGGCGATCTGCTGATCAAAGGCGCATACTTCCAGGCATGCCTCGACAGCGTCACAATCACGACGGACACTCTCACCCGCCAAACAATCAACTTCCTCGGGATGACCCTAGACACCGCAAGAGGGCTAGTCGTACTCCCTCAGGACAAGGCCACGGCAATTCGAAAAGGCGTACAGGTTCTTTGCAGCCGCTCCCCCCAGTCCATGCACTTTGGCATGAGAGTTCTAGGCAAAATGGTGGCCGCAATGGAGGCAGTTCCCTTTGCCCAGCTACGTTTCTGACCCCTACAGCTCTCCCTTCTCTCAACCTGGGACAAAGGCCCCTACAGCCTCAACCGCAAACACTGCTTATCCGCCCAAGTCAAGGAAAATCCTTCCTCCCACTTCAGTGGCTGGTCGTAACCACTGACATCAGCCTACTTGGCTGGGGGGCCGTTATCTTCAGCACATGGGCGCTGGACGCCCCAAGAGTCACTCCTCCCAATCAACATCCTAGAACTGCGACCAATCCGACTACCACTTCAACACTTCCATCACTTCCTGGCCGGACGCCCCATTCGCATTCAATCAGACAACGCCACGGCGGTTGCGTACATCAATCACCAGGGCAGCACACGCAGCAAATCAGCAGTGCACGAGGTAGAATACGTTCTACAGTGGACCGAAAAAACATATATCAGCAGTCCACATCCCGGGGGTGGACAACTGGGCAGCGGACTTCTTAAGCCGCCAGGGACTGGCCTCAGGAGAATGGTCCCTACACCCGAAAGTCTTCCACCAAATCTGCGATGCTGGGAACCCGACGTGGACTCTTGGCGTCAAGATGAATGCAAAAGTTCTGGCGTTTGTGGCCAGATCCCGGGACCCACTGGCCCTAGGAGTGGACTCTTTAGTCCTACCTTGGCGCCAATTCCAACTCTCGTACATCTTTCCGCCACTCCCTCTAATCCCTCGAGTGATCAGAAAAGCCAAGGCGGAACGGGCACATGTAATCCTCATCACCCCGGACTGGCCACGGCGGCCATCGTGCGCAGAGCTCGTACAACTACTCACTGATGCACCCTGGCCAAACAGACCAGACCTCCTATCCCAGGGCCCCTTCTACCACCAGAACTCGGGAGCCCTGTCTTTAACGGCATGGCGATTGAATCCTGGATCCTGACCCAAGCAGGGTTTACACCAGAGGTCATATCCTCCATGGTCAATGCCCGAAAACCATTGTCCTAACGCATCTACTACCGCACCTGGAAAACCTACTTCAAGTGGTGCGAAGACTGCAACCGTTACCCACTCCTTTTCTCCATCACCCTCGATCCTAGAGTTCCTTCAGAACGGCCTCGACGCGGGCCTAGCACCAAACTCCATCAAAGGCCAAATTTCGGCCTTAAGTGTCCCCCTTCAACGCAGGATTGCGTCCAAGTCACAGGTCAAAATATTCATCCAAGGAGTTTCCCACACAAGACCCCCCCCCCCCTACAGGACACCCATGGCTGTCTGGGACTTAAACCTAGTTCTTGATGTCCTCCAAGACACGCCGCTCGAACCCTTGAAAGAGGTCCCTCTAGCCCATCTCTCGTACAAGGTCGCCTTCCTCGTCTCTATCACATCAATTAGGCGCGTGTCCGAGCTGGCCGCCTTATCTTGTCGGCCCCCCTACCTATCCTTCCATAAGGATAAAGTAGTCCTCCGTCCTTCTCCATTTTCTTGCCCAAAGTAGTGTCCCAATTCCACCTTAACGAAGACATCGTCCTCCCGTCCTTCTGCCCAACTCCAACACACCGGGTGCAATGCAGTAAGTGACAAAAAGAAAGCATTTAGGGAATTAAAGCAAGTAGGTAGTGATGAAGCATTAAATAAATACAGAAAATTAAATAACATCTGTAAAAAGCAAATCAAGGCAGCAAAGATTGAGACAGAGAGACTCATTGCCAGAGAAAGTAAAAAGAATCCCAAAATATTTTTTAACTACATAAATAGTAAGAAACTAAAAAATGATGGTGTTGGCCCCTTTAAAAATAGTCTGGGTGAAATGGTGGATGAGGATGAGGAAAAAGCCAATATGCTAAATGACTGTTTTTCAACAATATTTACACAAGAAAATCCCATGACATACAATATGATCAGTGATAACAAAAACTCTCAATTAAATGTCACCTGCTTAACCCAAGAGGAAGTACGGCATCGTCTAAAAATCACTAAAATTGACAAATCCCCGGGCCCGGATGGGATACACCCCAGAGTGCTGCAGGAATTAAGTACTGTCATAGATAGACCATTATCTAATATATAATTGCCGTAGCTCACTTCCGTCATATTCGGCCCTACTTCCGTCGTCGTGAACGTGGCTGCCTCCCAAAGCCTAACTCGCAATGGCTTTGCGAGTCTGCACACAATACCCTCCAGTTACTCGCAAAGCCTCACTCGCAATGGCTTTGCGAGTCTGCTTCACTTACAATGTCCGGGACACTCTCCCTCTCCCCTACCCCCGGGTCCTCCTGTCTCCTGCCCGCGCTCCCCCCCGGTCCTCCTGTCTCCTGCCCGCGCTCCCCCCGGTCCTCCTGTCTCCTGCCCGTGCTCCCCCCGGTCCTCCTGTCTCCTGGCCGCGCTCCCCCCCGGGCCTCCTGTCTCCTGCACGTGCTAACCCCCCCCCCGGCTCCTCCCGTCTCCTGCCCGCGCTCCCCCCGGGTACTCCCGTCTCCTGCCCGCGCTCCCCCCGGTCCTCCTGCCCCTCTCCGCCCCCCCCCCTGCCCTCTCCGCTTCTCGCGACCCCCCTTGCTCACCCTGCTCAGGGCCGCACCATCCATCCGTCCAAAGGAGCCGCCGCTTCCTGCCTGCCGCGCGGCTCCTTAATACCTGTGTGCATCATGCATGTGTGTAGTGTGTGCATGATGCATGTGTGTGCTGTGTGCATGATGCATGTGTGTGCTGTGTGCATGATGCATGTGTGTGCTGTGTGCATGATGCATGTCTGTGCTGTGTGCATGATGCATGTGTGCTCTGTGCATGAGGCATGTGTGTGCTGTGTGCATGATGCATGTGTGTGCTGTGTGCATGATGCATGTGTGTGCTGTGTGCATGATACATGTGTGTGCTGTGTGCATGCTGCATGTGTGTAGTGTGTGCATGATGCATGTGTGTGCTGTCTGCATGATGCATGTGTGTGCTGACTGCATGATGCATGTGTGTGCTGCTGCATGATGCATGTGTGTGCTGTCTGCATGATGCATGTGTGTGCTGTCTGCATGATGCATGTGTGTGCATGATGCATGTGTGTGCATGATGCATGTGTGTGCATGATGCATGTGTGTGCATGATGCATGTGTGTGCATGATGCATGTGTGTGCTGTGTGCATGATGCATGTGTGTGTGCTGTGTGCATGATGCATGTGAGTGCTGTGTGCATGATGCATGTGTCTGCTGTGTGCATGATGCATGTCTGCTGTGTGCATGATGCATGTGTGTGCTGTATCATGCACACAACACACACATGCATGATGCATACAGCACACACATGTATCATGCACACACATGCATCATGCTACACAGCACACACATGCATCATGCATACAGCACACACATGCATCATGCATACAGCACACACATGCTTCATGCATACAGCACACACATGCATCATGCATAAAGCACACATGTATCATGCACACAGCACACACATGCATCATGCATACACCACACACATGCACACAGCACACGCATGCATCATGCACACAGCACACACATGCATCATGCATACAGCACACACATGCATCATGCATACAGCACACACATGCATCATGCATACAGCACACACATATATCATGCACACAGCACACACATGCTTCATGCACACAGCACGCACATGCATACAGCACACACATGTATCATGCACACAGCACACACATGCATCATGCATACAGCACACACATGTATCATGCATACAGCACACACATGTATCATGCATACAGCACACACATGCATCATGCATACAGCACACACATGTATCATGCACACACCACACACATGCATACAGCACACACATGTATCATGCACTCAGCACACACATGCATACAGCACACACATGTATCATGCACACACATGTATCATGCACACACATGTATCATGCATACAGCACACACATGTATCATGCATACAGCACACACATGCATCATGCATACAGCACACACATGTATCATGCACACACCACACACATGCATCATCCATACAGCACACACATGTATCATGCACACAGCAGACAGCTCTTTAAGTTGGCGCTCATGTATCATGCACACAGCAGACGTGCACACACATGTATCATGCACACCTGCACACACGTGCATCATGCACATGGAACACACGCATCATGCACACAGCACACACATGTATTATGCACACAGCACACATACATCATGCACACAGCACACCTATGCATTATCCACACAGCACACCTTCACACACATGCATCATGCAGACAGCACACACATGCATCATGCACACAGGTCTTTAACGTGCCGCTCATGTATCGTGCAGACAGCACACCTGCACACACGTGTCATGCACACCTGCACATACATGCATCATGCACACAGCACCCGTGCACACACATGCATCATGCACACAGCAGACCTGCACACACATGTATCATGCACACAGCACACACATCTATAATGCACACAGCACACCTGCACACACATGCATCATGCCCACCTGCACATACACGTATCATGCCACACAGCACACACAATGCATCATGACACACACACACACATGCATCATGCATACAGAACACACATGCATCATGCACACACATGCATCATGCACACAGCACACACAATGCATCATGCACACAGCACACACATGCATCAGCACACAGCACACACATGCATCATGCACACAGCACACACATGCATCATGCACACAGCACACACATGCATCATGCACACAGCACACACATGCATCATGCACACAGCACACACATGCATCATGCACACAGCACACACATGTATCATGCACACAGCACACACATGCATCATGCACACACTACACACATGTATCATGCACACAGCACACACATGCATCATGCACACACTACACACATGCATCATGCACACACTACACACATGTATCATGCACACAGCACACACATGTATCATGCACACCTGCACACACATGCATCATGGCCACCTGCACACACAGGTATCATGCACACACATGCATCATGCACACAGCACACACATGCATCATGCACACACATGCATCATGTGTGATGCATGTGTGTGCAGGTGTGCTCTGTGCATTATACATGTGTGTGCTGTGTGCATGATACATGTGTGTGCAGGTCTGCTGTGTGCATGATCCATGTGTGTGCAGGGGTGCTGTGTGCATGACGCATGTATGTGCAGGTCTGCATGACACGTGTGTGCAGGTGTGCTGTCTGCATGATACATGAGCGCAACGTTCAACACCTGTGTGCATGATGCATGTGTGTGCTGTGTGCATGATGCATGTGTGTGCAGGTGTGCTGTGTGCATGATGCATAGGTGTGCTGTGTGCATGATGTATGTGCTGTGTGCATGATACATGTGTGTGCTGTGTGCATGATGCGTGTGTGCAGGTGTGCATGATACATGTGTGCACGTCTGCTGTGTGCATGATACATGTGCTTGAAGGTATGCTGTGTGCATGATGCATGTGCGTCCAGGTGTGCTGTGTACATGATGCATGTGTTTGCAAGTGTGCTCGCTCCATCCTGACCCCCCATCCTGCTCCTCCGGCTCCATCCTGCCTCGCTCGCTCCATCCTGCCCTGCTCACTCCATCCTGCCCCCCCGCCACCATCCTGCTCCTCCGGCTCCATCCTGCCCCGCTCACTCCATCCTGCCCCGCTCCCCACTATCCAACCCTACCCCCCCACCACCATCCTTCTCCGCCTCCATCCTGCCCGCTCCCTCCATCCTGCCCCCCCCTGTTCTTGCCCCCCCTCTGCTTCCATCATGCCCCCCCTCTGCCTCCATCCTGCTCCCCCTCTGCCTCCATCCTGCTCCGGCTTCATCCTGCCCCCCTCCGCCTCCATCCTGCCCCCCCCCATCCGCTTCCATCCTGCCCCGCCCCCCGGCTCCATCCTGCCCACCTGCCATCCTGCCCCCCGACACAATCCTGCCCCCCCATCCCCCGTCACCATCCTGACCCCCTACTCCACCCTGCCCCCCGGCAGTTAGCGCTCATGTGACCGATCAGCTGATCGGTTTCCCAGGCAACCACAGGTCCTAAACGCCTGTACTACCTAGAAGATGGAGGTGGAGCGAGCCGCCGGCCAGGTGAGTATCCTCACTGAGGATTTTTTTATTTTTACTGTGGAGAAGCGGGGAGCCGTGGGGACCGGAGTATCGCCATATACCATAGTGCTGCTATACATGTACTGTAATGTACCGCCATATACCATTGTGCTGCTATACATGTGCTGTAATGTACAGCCATATACCATAGTGCTGCTATACACATACTGTAATGTACCGCCATATACTATAGTGCTGCTACACATCTACTCTAATGCACCGCCATATACCATAGTGCTGCTATACACATACTGTAATGTACCGCCATATACTATAGTGCTGCTATACGTCTACTCTAATGCACCGCCATATACTATAGTGCTGCTATACATGTACTGTAATGTACCGCCATATACTATAGCGCTGCTATACATCTAATGTACCGCCATATACTATAGTGCTGATATACATCTACTGTAATGTACCGCCATATACCATCGTGCTGCTATACATGTGCTGTAATGTACTGCCATATACTATAGTGCTGCTATACACGTACTGTAATGTACTGCCATATACTATAGTGCTGCTATACATGTACTCTAATGTACCGCCATATACTATAGTGCTGCTATACATGTACTGTAATGTGCCGCCATATACTATAGTGCTGATATACATGTACTGTAATGTACCGCCATATACCACAGTGCTGCTATACATGTCCTCTAATGTACCCCCATATACCATAGCATTGCTATACATGTCATTTAATGTACCACCATATACCATAGCGCTGCTATATGTATATCTAATATATATAAAACCCGAAGGCTCACTTACGTCACTTTGCTCACACTTCCGTCACTTTGTCATAGCCAAAGTGCCGTCACCACAGCGCTACACACGCCCAGGGGGGACCAACATGGCGCCCCTAAGCAGACCGGGACTCAGGCAGCCCCGCCACGCTTATGCCACCCCTACACTGCCCAAAACACACACACATCACGGCCATGAAATGAGCGGCGTTAGCCGGTCGTCTCCCGCCCGCCACACACCACTTCGGGACATGACCGGCTAATGCCGGTCGTCTCCCGAGTGCCTCGCGCTCACTCCCGCCAGTTTCACAGGTGCAAGCTCCTCCCCCTCACTTCCGGTGCCCGGGGCTGTTGATAGCTCTCAGCGAAATGGCGGCCGCACGGATCGGCCTCCGCTCCTAGACTGCCCCGAGCCTCCGGGGGTAAGCCCTGTGCCGGACCGCCAGCAGTAGGCCAAGTAGCCCTGAGGATACGGAGCCAGCTGGTGTGCAGCCTGAAAGAAGACAGAGAGGTGTGCAGCCTAGAGGAGGACAGGTGTACCGAGCGGTGATGTCGCCGCTCCAGCCTCCTCTCTCCTCACCCCTCCAGCCGGACCTCTCCTCACTCCTCCAGCGCCACCTCTCCTCACCCCTCCAGCCGCACCTCTCTCACCTCCTCACCCCTCCAGCCGCACCTCTCCTCACCCCTCCATCCGCACCTCTCCTCACCCGTCCAGCGCCCACCTCCCCTCACCCGTCCAGCGCCCACCTCCCCTCACCCCTCCAGCGCCACCTCTCCTCACTCCTCCAGCCGCACCTCTCCTCACTCCTCCAGCCGCACCTCTCCTCACTCCTCCAGCCGCACCTCTCCTCACCCCTCCAGCCGCACCTCTCCTCACACCTCCATATGCAATGTACAGTATGTGTGTGTATGTAGCCACTTCCGTCACTTTCTCCGCACTTCCGTCACTTTGTCCGCACTTCCGTCACTTTGTCCGCACTTCCCTCACTTTCTACACACACATACACATACACACACACACACAAACACACACACACTAAGCTATACTTACCACTGCCCCTGCGTCCGCCGCCTGGATCCTCAGTCGACATCTCGCCGCCCCCGAACTACTGGATCCAATATAGCGTCCAAGAAGTCTCGCCAAACTTCCCGGACATATTGGATCCAGTCGTCCGCGGCCGCCAACATACTTTCTCCAAGATGGCGTCCGGGAAGTCTCCCAGACTTCCCAGACCCAATATTCGATCCAGTCGTCCGGGGGCGGCGACATTTTGACTCCGGATCCACGTGCCGGGGAAGACGCAGGCCCGGTGGTAAGTATAGCGAAGTGTGTGTATGTGTGTGTGTATGTCTGTGACACTCTGCCACGCACTGCGCTGACCACTCTGCCCACGGCGCTGCGCTGACCACTCTGCCCACGGCGCTGCGCTGACCACTCTGCCCACGGCGCTGCGCTGACCACTCTGCCCACGCCGCTGCGCTGACCACTCTGCCCACGCCGCTGCGCTGACCACTCTGCCCACGCCACTGCGCTGACCACTCTGCCCACGCCGCTGCGCTGACCACTCTGCCCACGCCGCTGCGCTGACCACTCTGCCCACGCCGCTGCGCTGACCACTCCACGTGCGCCCACGCGCCGCTGCGCTGACCACTCTGCCCACGCCGCTGCGCTGACCAATCTCACCGCACTCACTGCTAACCACTGAGCCACCACACTCACTGCTAACCACTGAGCTACCGCACTCACTGCTAACCACTGAGCCACCACACTCACTGCTAACCACTGAGCCACCGCACTCACTGCTAACCACTGAGCCACCGCACTCACTGCTAACCACTGAGCCACCGCCCAGTGCTAACCACTATGCCACCGCCCAGTGCTAACCACTATGCCACCGCCCAGTGCTAACCACTGACCCACCGCGCTGTGCTAACCACTCAGCCACCGCACAGTGCTAACCACTGAGCCACCGCGCAGTGATAACCACTGAGCCACTTCTATACACACAATTCATTTCACCGCAAATCCCTCTCCCTCTCTCTGTAAGTGAGGCGCCAAGCTCATTGGTCGGCCACAGCACACACCGACCAATCAGTTTTGCGCCTCCCTTCCTATTCAGATACATGGAGGACTTTGAGTTTCAAATTTACCGCTGTAAGTGAGGCGCGAAGCTCATTGGTCGGCGCCAGCACACACCGACCAATGACCTTCGCGCCTCACTTACACCACTAAATTTCAAACTCAAACTCCTCCATGTATCTCAATGGCCAGTGAGGCGCTTCTCTCATTATACGCATGACAGTAGCAACATTAACCCCTTACATTCCGTTTTTTCTGTAATTTCTATAACACAGTGTGTAGTTGTACTGCCACTACAAAGTTAACCCCTTCTATACCAATTTCTCCCTTAACTCCATACTTTGTAGTCTCTATTACTACTCCCAGTAGGAACATTAACCCCTTATATTCCATTATTGCTGTTATTTCTATTACACAGTGTATAGTTGTAATCACACTGCGAAATTAACCCATTATATACCAGTTCAGCATTAACTGCATATTTGGTAGTGTTTATAACTACTGCCACTGCTACATTAACCCCTTGAACACCATTTTGGATATAATTTACAGCGCTGACTCTGTTGTGGGAGTGCCTGTGGGACATTAACTCCTTCAATACCATTTTTGATATCATTATAAGTTCCTACTCTGTTATAGTCCTGTTAGTCGGACATTAACTCTTTCTACACCTCCACTATATTGCTACCCTCACAGTTTTGCCTACATCGCCTACTTAGTCATATATCTGGTGTTTAAGTCTATTATTTACAACTCTTAAAAATATTATATACAGATTTTAGACTCCCGATTCTTTAGAATCGGGCTCACAACTAGTTTTTAATATTTAAAGATTCCATAATAACAGGGTCTGTACCACAGGACTGGCGTATAGCAAATGTGGTGCCAATATTCAAAAAGGGGACAAAAACTGAACTTGGAAATTATAGGCCAGTAAGCTTAACCTCTACTGTGGGTAAAATCCTAGAGGGTTTTCTAAGAGATGCTATACTGTAGTATCTGAAGAAAAATAACCTCATGACCCAATATCAATATCGGTTTACGAGGAACCGTTCCTGTCAAACTAATCTGATAAGCTTCTATGAAGAAGTAATTTCTGGACTGGACCAAAGAAATGCAGTGGATGTGGTGTATATGGACTTTTCAAAAGCTTTTGATACGGTGCCACACAAAAGGTTGATACATAAAATGAGAGCAATGGGGATAGTGGAAAATATGTGTAAGTGGGTTAAGTGTCCCTCCTCCACCCCTGTAGACTGTGAGACCCTCGTGGACAGGATCCTCTCCCGTCATGTATCAGCAAGCATTGACTGCTCATATGTACTGTACCTGTCTTTGTTACCCCCGCTTCTTATGTAAAGCGCCATGGAACCAATGGCGCTATATAAATAAATAATAATAATAATAGAAAGAACTGGCTTAGTAATAGGAAACAAAGGGTGGTTATTAATGGAACACACTCAGAATGGATCACAGTTAACAGTGGGGTACCACAGGGGTCAGTGTTGGGCCCGCTTCTATTTAATATATTTATTAATGACCTTGTAGGGGGCATACAGAGTAGAATCTCAATATTTGCAGATGACACTAAACTCTGCAGGGTAATCATACAGAGGAGGACAATTTTATATTACAGGAGGATTTATGTAAACTAGAAGCTTGGGCTGATAAATGGCAAATGAGCTTTAATGGGGATAAATGTAAAGTCATGCACTTGGGCAGAGGAAACAAAAGGTATAATTATGTGCTTAATTGTAAAACACTGGGCAAAACTGTCACTGAAAAAGACCTGGGTGTATGGGTAGATGACAAACTCACATTTAGTGGCCAGTGTCAGGGAGCTGCTGCAAAGGCAAATAAAATAATGGGATGCATTAAAAGAGGCATAGATGCTCATGAGGAGAACATAATTTTACCTCTATACAAGTCACTAGTGCGACCACACTTAGAATACTGTGTACAATTCTGGTCTCCGGTGTATAAGAAAGACATAGCTGAACTAGAGCGGGTCCAGAAAGAACGACAAGTATAGAGACTAAGGGTCGAATACCAAGCAGGTTATTAGAGGACTGGGGGTCTGCAATACCAAGACAGGTTATTAGAGGACTGAGGGGTCTGCAATACCAAGACAGGTTATTAGAGGACTGAGGGGTCTGCAATACCAAGACAGGTTATTAGAGGACTGAGGGGTCTGCAATACCAAGACAGGTTATTAGAGAGGGCATACGACAGGTATTGGGGGGGTCTGCAATACCAAGACAGGTTATTAAACTTGGGGTTATTTAGCTTGGAAAAACGAAGACTTAGGGGTGATCTTATAATAATGTATAAATATATGAGGGGACAGTACAGAGAACTTTCTAATGATCTCTTTACTCTTAGGCCTGAGACGGGGACAAGGGGGCGTCCTCTACAGAGACGGGGACAAGGGGGCGTCCTCTACAGAGACGGGGACAAGGGGGCGTCCTCTACAGAGACGGGGACAAGGGGGCGTCCTCTACAGAGACGGGGACAAGGGGGCGTCCTCTACAGAGACGGGAACAAGGGGGCGTCCTCTACAGAGACGGGGACAGGGGGGGCGTCCTCTATGTCTGGAGGAAAGAAGGTTTAATCATAATCACAGACGCGGATTCTTTACTGTAAGAGCAGTGAGACTATGGAGCTCTCTCCACATGATGGTGTAATGAGGGAGTATAATAATAATAATATTTATTCATTTATATAGCGCTATTGATTCCATAGCACTTTACATACATGAGTAATGCTGTCTCTCTTGGGAGCTCACAATCTAAACATCCTATCAGTATGTCTTTACAATGTGGGAGGAAACCGGAGTGCCCGGAGGAAACCCACGCAAACACGGGGAGAACATACAAACTCCTTGCAGATGTTGTCCTTAGTGTCCTTGGTGGGAATTGAACCCAGGACTTCAAGACCCCAGCGCTGCAAAGGCTACAATGCTAACCACTTGAGCCACCGTGCTGCCTACTAACATTTAAGAAGGGCCTGGATGCCTTTCTTGAAAACTATAATATTACCAGTTATACATACTAGATCCTTTGATCGGGCGTTGATCCAGGGAATTAGTCTGATTGCCGTATCTGGAGTCAGGAAGGAATCCTTTCCCCAATGTGGAGCTTAGTGTTGCCACATGGTTTTTTTTGCCTTCCTCTGGATCAACATGTTAGATATGGGGTGATCTAGATGGACTTAAGGTCTTCCTTCAACCTTAAAAACTATGTTACTATGTTACCAGGTCGAAAAGCAGCTCCATACCCTGGTAAGGGCCCTCAGACACTACATCTCCCGAACAGCTTCATTCCGCGAAACAGAAACACTGTTCATCATACCCAACGGTCCTAGAAAGGGAATGGCTGCCGCCAAGTCCACATTGGCACGATGGATCCGCTCCACGATCCAGGAAGCCTATCGCATCAAGGGAATGCCAATCCCAGAAGGAATCAAGGCGCACTCGACTCGGTCAGTGGGCGCCTCATGGGCCATTCGCCACCAAGCAACGGCGGCTCAGGTCTGCAAAGCCGCAACCTGGTCCAGCCTACACACCTTCACCAAACACTACAACATCCACACCCAGGCCTCTGCAGATGCAAGACTAGGTAGAGAGATCTTACAGGCAGCGGTCGCACATCTATAAGCAGCTGGCGCATGATGCTCGACCACCATTCTTCAATTCCCACCCAGGGACTGCTGTAGGACGACCCATGGTCCTGTGTCCCCCAATGATGCGAAGGAGAAACAGGGATTTTTGTGTACTAACCGTAAATTCCTTTTCTCCTAGCTCATCATTGGGGACACAGCACCCACCCTCTAATGCATCTACATTCACAGTACACCGTCATAGGCTACGCGTACCTAACTGGTACAGTATCGTACCCTACACCATTCGTACCTTATTACCAGCTCTCCTACTGCTTTAGTACTAAACTGAATATCTACACCCACGCTCAGGTGTATACTGCAAGAAAGAGGCTCAATTTTAATCTCTACTTAGTGTCGCCTCCTAGTGGGAGAAAAGCATACACCCATGGTCCTGTGTTCCCCCCAATGATGAGCTAGGAGAAAAGGATTTTACGGTGAGTGCACAAAAATCCCTCTTTTCCCCCTGTGTCTCTGCCTTTCCCCCCCCCCTCCCCCCCTGTGTCTCTGCCTCTCGGCGGAAGTGACATAGTGTTATAACCGGGTGGAAACCACAAGGCAATTTCATACGTAGATAAGATCACTGCTAGGAAACATCATTACATCACTAAGGACAGGATCCATCGCTCGTGGTCGGTGATCTCTTGTAGATGTGATCGGTTCTTAGTTACAGGATCCATCGCTCGTGGTCGGTGACGTCTTGTAGATGTGATCGGTCCTTAGTTACAGGATCCATCGCTCGTGGTCGGTGATGTCTTGTAGATGTGATCGCTCCTTAGTTACAGGATCCATCGCTCGTGGTCGGTGATCTCTTGTAGATGTGATCGGTCCTTAGTTACAGGATCCATCGCTCGTGGTCGGTGACGTCTTGTAGATGTGATCGGTCCTTAGTTACAGGATCCATCGCTCGTGGTCGGTGATCTCTTGTAGATGTGATCGGTCCTTAGTTACAGGATCCATCGCTCGTGGTCGGTGATCTCTTGTAGATGTGATCGGTCCTTAGTTACAGGATCCATCGCTCCTGGTCAGTGACGTCTTTTAGATGTGATCGGTCCTTAGTTACAGGATCCATCACTCGTGGTCGGTGATCTCTTGTAGATGTGATCGGTTCTTAGTTACAGGATCCATCGCTCGTGGTCGGTGATCTCTTGTAGATGTGATCGGTCCTTAGTTACAGGATCCATCGCTCGTGGTCGGTGACGTCTTGTAGATGTGATCGGTCCTTAGTTACAGGATCCATCGCTCGTGGTCGGTGACGTCTTGTAGATGTGATCGCTCCTTAGTCACAGGATCCATCGCTCGTGGTCGGTGATCTCTTGTAGATGTGATCGGGTCCTTAGTTACAGGATCCATCGCTCGTGTCGGTGATCTCTTGTAGATGTGATCGGGTCCTTAGTTACAGGATCCATCGCTCGTGGTCGGTGACGTCTTGTAGATGTGATCGGTTCTTAGTTACAGGATCCATCGCTCGTGGTCGGTGACGTCTTGTAGATGTGATCGGTCCTTAGTTACAGGATCCATCGCTCGTGGTCGGTGACGTCTTGTAGATGTGATTGGTCCTTAGTTACAGGATCCATCTCTCGTGGTCGGTGATGTCTTGTAGATGTGATCGGTCCTTAGTTACAGGATCCATCGCTCGTGGTCGGTGACATCTTGTAGATGTGATCGGTCCTTAGTTACTGGATCCTTAGTTACTGGATCCATCGCTCGTGGTCGGTGATCTCTTGTAGATGTGATCGGTCCTTAGTTACAGGATCCATCGCTTGTGGTCGGTGATCTCTTGTAGATGTGATCGGTCCTTAGTTACAGGATCCATCGCTCGTGGTCGGTGATCTCTTGTAGATGTGATCGGTCCTTAGTTACAGGATCCATCGCTCGTGGTCGGTGACGTCTTGTAGATGTGATCGGTCCTTAGTTACAGGATCCATCGCTCGTGGTCGGTGACGTCTTGTAGATGTGATCGGTCCTTAGTTACAGGATCCATCACTCGTGGTCGGTGACCTCTTGTAGATGTGATCGGTCCTTAGTTACTGGATCCATCGCTCGTGGTTGGTGACGTCTTGTAGATGTGATCGGTCCTTAGTTACAGGATCCATCGCTCGTGGTCGGTGACGTCTTGTAGATGTGATCGGCTCCTTAGTTACAGGATCCATCGCTCGTGGTCGGTGACGTCTTGTAGATGTGATCGGTCCTTAGTTACAGGATCCATCGCTCGTGGTCGGTGATCTCTTGTAGATGTGATCGGTCCTTAGTTACAGGATCCATCGCTCGTGGTCGGTGATCTCTTGTAGATGTGATCGGTCCTTAGTTACAGGATCCATCGCTCGTGGTCGGTGACGTCTTGTAGATGTGATCGGTCCTTAGTTACAGGATCCATCGCTCGTGGTCGGTGATCTCTTGTAGATGTGATCGGTCTTAGTTACAGGATCCATCGCTCGTGGTCGGTGACTCTTGTAGATGTGATCGGTCCTTAGTTACAGGATCCATCGCTCGTGGTCGGTGATCTCTTGTAGATGTGATCGGTCCTTAGTTACAGGATCCATCGCTCGTGGTCGGTGACGTCTTGTAGATGTGATGGTCCTTAGTTACAGGATCCATCGCTCGTGGTCGGTGATGTCTTGTAGATGTGATCGGTCCTTAGTTACAGGATCCATCGCTCGTGGTCGGTGACGTCTTGTAGATGTGATCGGTCCTTAGTAGTTACATGGATCCATCGCTCGTGGTCGGTGATCTCTTGTAGATGTGATCGGTCCTTAGTTACAGGATCCATCGCTTCGTGGTCGGTGATCTCTTGTAGATGTGATGGTCCTTAGTTACAGGATCCATCGCTCGTGGTCGGTGATCGTCTTGTAGATGTGATCGGTCCTTAGTTACAGGATCCATCGCTCGTGGTCGGTGATCTCTTGTAGATGTGATCGGTCCTTAGTTACAGGATCCATCGCTCGTGGTCGGTGATCTCTTGTAGATGTGATCGTCCTTAGTTACAGGATCCATCGCTCGTGGTCGGTGACTCTTGTAGATGTGATCGGTCCTTAGTTACAGGATCCATCGCTCGTGGTCGGTGACGTCTTGTAGATGTGATCGGTCCTTAGTTACAGGATCCATCGCTCGTGGTCGGTGACTCTTGTAGATGTGATCGGTCCTTAGTTACAGGATCCATCGCTCGTGGTCGGTGATCTCTTGTAGATGTGATCGTCCTTAGTTACAGGATCCATCGCTCGTGGTCGGTGATCTCTTGTAGATGTGATCGGTCCTTAGTTACAGGATCCATCGCTCGTGGTCGGTGACGTCTTGTAGATGTGATTCGGTCCTTAGTTACAGGATCCATCCTCGTGGTCGGTGATGTCTTGTAGATGTGATCGGTCCTTAGTTACAGGATCCATCGCTCGTGGTCGGTGACTCTTGTAGATGTGATCGGTCCTTAGTTACAGGATCCATCGCTCGTGGTCGGTGATCTCTTGTAGATGTGATCAGGTCCTTAGTTACAGGATCCATCGCTCGTGGTCGGTGACTCTTGTAGATGTGATCGGTCCTTAGTTACAGGATCCATCGCTCGTGGTCGGTGACGTCTTGTAGATGTGATCGGTCCTTAGTTACAGGATCCATCGCTCGTGGTCGGTGATCTCTTGTAGATGTGATCGGTCCTTAGTTACAGGATCCATCGCTCGTGGTCGGTGACTCTTGTAGATGTGATCGGTCCTTAGTTACAGGATCCATCGCTCGTGGTCGGTGACGTCTTGTAGATGTGATCGGTCCTTAGTTACAGGATCCATCTCTCGTGGTCGGTGATCGTCTTGTAGATGTGATCGGTCCTTAGTTACAGGATCCATCGCTCGTGGTCGGTGACTCTTGTAGATGTGATCGGGTCCTTAGTTACTGGATCCATCGCTGTGGTCGTGATCTCTTGTAGATGTGATCGTCCTTAGTTACAGGATCCTCGACGTGGTCGGTGATCTCTTGTAGATGTGATCGTCCTTAGTTACAGGATCCATCGCTCGTGGTCGGTGACGTCTTGTAGATGTGATCGCTCCTTAGTCACAGGATCCATGCTGTGGTCGGTGACGTCTTTGTAGATGTGATCGGTCCTTAGTTCACAGGATCCATCGCTCGTGGTCGGTGACTCTTGTAGATGTGTCGGTCTAGTACGGATCCATCGCTCGTGGTCACTGTGATACGGTCCTTATTACAGGACCGTGGTCGACGTCAAGTGATCGTCTTAGTACGGATCCATCTCGTGCTGACTCTGTAGATGTGATCGGTCCTTAGTTACAGGATCCATCGCTCGTGGTCGTGACGTCTTGAGATGTGATCGTCCTTAGTTACAGGATCCATCGCTCGTGGTCGGTGACGTCTTGTAGATGTGATCGGTCCTTAGTTACAGATCCATCGCTCGTGGTCGTGACTCTTGTAGATGGATCAGGTCCTTAGTTACAGGATCCATCGCTCGTGTCGTGACTTGAGTGTTCGGTCTAGTACAGGATCCTCGCTCTTCGTACGTCGAATGTGATCGGTCCTTAGTTACAGGATCCATCGCTCGTGGCGTGACTCTTGTATGTGATCGTCCTTAGTTCAGGATCCATGCTCGTGTCGGTGCTCTTGTAATGTGTCGTCTTAGTTCAGGATCCATCGCTCGTGGTCGGTGATCTCTTGTAGATGTGATCGGTCCTTAGTTACAGGATCCATCGCCTCGTGGTCGGTGACGTCTTGTAGATGTGATCGGTCCTTAGTTACAGGATCCATCGTCTGGTCGTGACTCTTGTAGATGTGATCGGTCCTTAGTTACAGATCCATCGCTCGTGGTCGTGACCTTGTAGATGTGATCGGTCCTTAGTTACAGGATCCATCGCTCGTGGTCGGTGACGTCTTGTAGATGTGATCGGTCCTTAGTTACAGGATCCATCGCTCGTGGTCGGTGATCTCTTGTAGATGTGATCGGTCCTTAGTTACAGGATCCATCGCTCGTGGTCGGTGATCTCTTGTAGATGTGATCGGTCCTTAGTTACAGGATCCATCGCTCGTGGTCGGTGATCTCTTGTAGATGTGATCGTCCTTAGTTACAGGATCCATCGCTCGTGGTCGGTGACACCAAGGTGACCCTTATCAGAACGGTCTATTAACTTATTTATAAACCTGATCCTATGTGCACAGACCTCATAGATGCAGGATGAAGACGGGCCAGAGTCCAGTATGGACACAGTGCAGCAGACAGCACCTTATGTGTTTGGCTCAGGGAGGAAGGGGCGGGGAACTCTCTATCCTGCATAACAAGAAACTAAATGAAAACTTACAGCTGAGCCAAAGCACAAAGTGACCAGGTCTGTAGGACGTATTAACTAAGTCCCCTGTTATTACACTGTTTCTTACCAGCACTCGCTTTTTATTATTCCCTATTATAGCAGAGTATTTCTACACGTTTGTTATACTGATTTTCTGTGTCTAGTTATTCGGTAGTGTGAACACGATCCTACAGACCTGTTCACTTTGTGCTTTGGCTCAGCTGCAAGTTTTCCTCTAAAGGATCTAGAAGGCGAGGACCTGCTCCTCTGCTCAGTGACTGATGTTCTGTATCTCACGTTCTATTCTCCTCTATGATTCCCATCTTCTCCTTTATCACACAGACGCCGCAGGACGAGATCCCTCCACTGATCCAGATCCCATCCCTCCTTCTCCTGAATGACCCCGAGGATGGACGAGGACGGGAATGAGATCAGCAGAAGATTATTCCACCTCACCCTGGAGATCATCTCCCTGCTGAGCGGAGAGGTAACTCCTCCACATCTCTATCAGCTTTATTGTATCATTGTAGTTACTGGGGGATTTCATGATGCCGCATCTCCCTAAGTGTCTCTCTCCATACACAGGATTACACCATAGTGAGGAAGACACCGGGGGACTATGTGACTCCCATCATCCATCTCCAGGAGTCAGGAGGGCGGAGCCTCATCACAGCCCCTCCCCTGCACTCCCCGATACATGAGAGGAACAAGAAGAAGATCCTAGAGCTCAGCAACAAGATGATTGAGCTGCTGAGCGGAGAGGTGACTGTTGGGACATTATACAGGACAGCACTGGAGGATTCTGGGTGATGAGCGGAGAGGTGACTGCTGGGACATTATACAGGACAGCACTGGAGGATTCTGGGTGATGAGCGGAGAGGTGACTGCTGGGACATTATACAGGACAGCACTGGAGGATTCTGGGTGATGAGCGGAGAGGTGACTGCTGGGACATTATACAGGACAGCACTGGAGGATTCTGGGTGATGAGCAGAGAGGTGACTGCTGGGACATTATACAGGACAGCACTGGAGGATTCTGGGTGATGAGCGGAGAGGTGACTGCTGGGACATTATACAGGACAGCACTGGAGGATTGTGGGTGATGACTGGAGAGGTGACTGCTGGGACATTATACAGGACGGCACTGGAGGATTCTGGGTGATGACTGGAGAGGTGACTGCTGGGACATTATACAGGACAGCACTGGAGGATTCTGGGTGATGAGCGGAGAGGTGACTGCTGGGACATTATACAGGACAGCACTGGAGGATTCTGGGTGATGAGCGGAGAGGTGACTGCTGGGACATTATACAGGACAGCACTGGAGGATTCTGGGTGATGACTGGAGAGGTGACTGCTGGGACATTATACAGGACAGCACTGGAGGATTCTGGGTGATGAGCGGAGAGGTGACTGCTGGGACATTATACAGGACAGCACTGGAGGATTCTGGGTGATGAGCGGAGAGGTGACTGCTGGGACATTATACAGGACAGCACTGGAGGATTCTGGGTGATGAGCGGAGAGGTGACTGCTGGGACATTATACAGGACAGCACTGGAGGATTCTGGGTGATGTTGGTATCATTGTGTGTCAGGTTCCTATAAGGTGTCAGGACGTCGCTGTCTTTCTCTCCATGGAGGAGTGGGAGTATCTAGAAGGACACAAGGACCGGTACGAGGAGGTGATGATGGAGGAGCACCGGACAGTGACATCCAAGGTGAGACGCGATGCTCCTTGTTGGCTCCTGTTACAAACTAGTCAGGAGCTTGCAGCTCTCTGGTGCCCCCTTAACCTACTGGCCATTCAGGATATTGACCAAGGATAAGAAAATGTGCGCAGCTGCTCTAATTTATGTTGAATATTGCGGCACATGTTGTGACTGGATTATATATATCACCGGTTCCTGCCAGGAATATATACATACCTCGGTCTGGTCACCGCTAAGCCCTCAATATAACATAAATATGAAGATTCTGCCTCCACCACGATCTCTGCTAGGTGATCGGACACCTGCTTGGTAACTGTGATGTACCCGGGGTCTTGGCGTTTCGTTCATTGAGCAGGAAAATCGACACGATTATATTTTATAGATTTAATGTGAATGAATTGTCAGTGTTTAGACAAGATGCAAAATATTACAAAAGAGACAATTTACAATATGTATAGAGAAGTTACATTAAACTAAAAGGAATTAAAATAAGAAACTTCCTAAATCTTCCCAGGGAGTATGTATTGTGGAAATGTAACGTTCATATTCCTGTTAGCTCTTGGGAAGTGAAAAATATATTGTAGTGAATTTTCTTCACAGCTCCGGAGGATGTGATGAAGTCTCTTATGCGTCGTCCTATAATACAATCATTGATACAAGAATTTTCCTCTTTCTATTTGTAGAATATAATTAATCACCTTTCAGTAAAGAGAAATCTATAATCTCCTCCCTCCATCGCTGGTTTTCACTTTCTCCTCATTTTCCCTCGTTCTTCTCTTCTGATCTTGCATTTATTACCTTCTGCTGTGCTGAGTTTCTTTGATTGATTAACAAGTGTACTAGTCCCAGATCTAAGTAGAAACTCACTATATATGTAGAGCCACCTAAAGGGGTGCAATCATGCGGGGTCTTGCAATCATGCCAACTGCATAAGTGCAGTTACACCGGGCAGTTAAACGGGGCAGGAAACGGGTAAGTCATGCAAGACAAACAAACAGATTTGCAATTTGTTCACTTGTACTGCAATTATGTATTCACTATGTAAACCCCAGACTACTCATCACTACTGACCTCCCACCCACCACTACAGCTCTCCTTCCCGCTGCATCTGACCCACGCTACTCCTATCCCCTGCTCACAATCCACAATGTATCCCCTCCTTTGCACTCTCACTCCCATCCTTCTCTACTTCCTGCTACCCCCACTCATCCATCCACCCAGTAACAAAGTACTTCTCTCACCCTCCATCCTACCTAACCACCTCACCCACTCCTCTGAACTATTCCTTCACTTTCAATCCTCCATCTCCAATCAGGCACGGCCACCACGTAAACTCTCATGCTCCCACCTGCTAACCCTCTCCCTGCTCCTCCTACTCGCTGGCGACATTTCCCCTAATCCCGGCTTCCCCCCCGCCACATCCCCACAGTCACCTACGCCCCACCCCCACGTCCCATCACCAACTCTCATAACCCCATCACCCACCCTCGCAACCTGACCAACCTTACACCCATCCCCCCAGCCCCTGCTCCTCTAATCTCCCTGCCAGGCGCACTCTGGAACGCCCGCTCAGTCTGTAATAAGCTCACAGACATCCATGAACTCTTTATTTCTAATAAACTCTCATTCCTTGGCATCACAGAGACCTGGCTCACCCCCTCCGACACGGCCTCCCCTGCTGCACTATCCTACGGCGGATTCAATCTTTCCCACACACCCCGCCCCTCTGACAAACATGGCGGAGGTGTCGGCATACTCCTATCCGACACCTGCTCCTTCACCCCTATTCCATTACCCCTCTCTGTTACTCTACCATCTACCAAGCCCACTCTGTCTGCATCTTCTCCCCCTGTAACCTCCAGCTAGCCGTCATCTACCGCCCCCCTGGATCCATCCCCACCTTCCTCGACCACTTCACCACCTGGCTACTTCATTTCCTCTCTACTGACATCCCCACCATCATTATGGGCGATTTCAATATCCCCATTGACACTGCCCACCAAACCGCCTCTCAACTTCTTTCCCTGACCTCCTCCTTCGGGCTCTCCCAATGGTCCTCCTCTGCCACCCACAAAGATGGCCACATGCTGGATCTCATCTTTACCCGTCTTTGCTCCCTTACTAATCTCACAAACTCAACCCTCACCCTGTCTGACCACAATCTGCTGACCTTCTCCGCTCTCTCCTCCCCTACTACATCACCTCCTCTCCGCAAACTTGATCATCCCTGCAGAAACCTAAAACACATTGATCTACACTCACTCTCAGAATCCCTCCTCCCTCTCACCAACATAACATCTATACGTGACACAGACACTGCCACCACCCTCTACAACACCACATTAACCAAGGCGCTCGACCTAGCTGCCCCCTCACACACCACGCTCCACGCACTAATAGGCAACCCTGGCACACCACCCTCACTAAAGACCTGAGACGGGCATCCAGGGTCGCCGAGAGGTATGGAAAAAATCACCTTCCACTGAGCATTTTGCACTGTTCAAACAGTCCCTCATCGCCTTCAAGACTGCACTTGCCACCGCCAAACAAACCTTCTTCATATCCCTAATAACCTCCCTGTCCCACAATCCCAAGCAACTTTTCAAAACCTTCAATTCCTTACTCCGCCCGCCTGCTCCTCCTCCCTCTCCCCTTATCTCTGCAGAAGACTTTGCCTCCTTCTTCAAAGAAAAGATTGACAGAATCAGAGACAGCTTTGATCCACTGTCCCCACAGCCTCCCCTTTCACCTATACTGCCCTCTACTTCCATCAACTGCTTCCCCCCTATAACTGAAGACCAGCTCTCCTCCCTCCTGTCAAAAATCACACCTCACCACCAGCGCCCACGACCCGCTCCCATCCCACCTCATTCCCAGCCTCTCCCCCGTCATCATCCCAGCCCTAACCCATCTTTTCAACCTATCACTCACCACCGGCACCTTCCCCTCAGCCTTCAAACACACCTTGATCACACCCATCCTCAAAAAACCTCCCTCGATCCCACAACTGTCTCCAACTACTGCCCTATATCTCTCCTCCCTTTCGCCTCTAAACTACTTGAACAGCATATCCACTCTGAGCTGTCCTCTCACCTCTCCTCCTGCTCCCTCTTTGACCGCCTGCAATCTGGCTTCCGACCCCTCCACTCCACTGAAACAGCCCTGACCAAAGTCACAAATGACCTACTGACTGCCAAAAGCAAGCGCCACTATTCTGTTCTCCTCCTCCTCGACCTGTCTGCCGCCTTCGACACTGTTGACCACTTCCTTCTACTACAGATCCTGGAATCTCTTGGCATCACGGACCTTGCCCTCTCTTGGATCTCCTCATACTTAACGGACCGCACCTTCAGCGTCATCCACTCCCACACATCCTCCTCGCCCTACCCCCTATCTGTCGGGGTCCCTCAGGGCTCGGTTCTTGGACCATTACTGTTCCCAATCTACACTCTCGGTCTAGGGCAACTCATTGAGTCCCATGGCCTCCAATATCACCTCTACGCCGACGACACCCAAATCTACCTGTCTGGTCCTGACATCACCTCCCTTCTATCCAAAATTCCACACTGCCTGTCCGCCATCTCATCCTTCTTCTCTGCTCGCTTCCTTAAGCTGAACATGGACAAAACCGAGTTCATAGTCTTCCCCCCAAGACGCTCCCCCTCACTACCTGACCTATCCATCGTCGTCAACGACTGCTCTCTCTCTCCAGTCCCGCATGCCAAGTGCCTCGGGGTTATCCTTGACTCTTCCCTCTCCTTCAAGCCCCACATCCAGACCCTCGCCACCTCCTGCCGACTCCAGCTCAAAAACATTTATAGGATTCGCACTTTCCTTGACCACGACACCGCCAAAACCCTTATTCACGCTCTCATCATCTCCCGCCTCGATTACTGGAACCTCCTGCTCACTGGCCTCCCTAATACCTCCCTTGCACCTCTCCAATCTATCTTGAACTCCGCTGCCCGCCTAATCCATCTGTTTCCCCGCTACTCCCCTGTCTCCCCCCTCTGCCAAGCCCTTCATTGGCTCCCTGCTTCCCAGAGATCCCGGTTTAAAATATTAACCACGACATACAAAGCCATCCACAACCTGTCCCCTCCATACATCTCTGACATGGTCTCCCGTTACCTACCCTCACGCAACCCGCGATCCTCCCAAGAGCTTCTCCTCTACTCCCCCTCATCTCCTCTTCGCACAACCGCATACAGGATTTCTCCCGTGCTTCACCCAGACTCTGGAACTCACTGCCCCAACACATCAGACATTCTCCTACCCTGGGAACCTTCAAAAGAAGCCTGAATACCCACCTGTTCCGCCAAGCCTACCACCTGCAATAAGACCCAGTCCACCACACCGCCTCATGACTGGAATTTCCCCCTCCCACTGTATCCCCACTCGCCCCTCGTAGACTGTGAGCCTTTGTGGACAGGATTTCTCCCCTCTTGTTTCTGTACAACTGAATTGTCAACATTTATTGTTACTTGTATTGTTACTATGTTACTTGTCCTAGTCTGCCCTTTTAACATGTAAAGCGCCATGGAATATAATGGCGCTATATAAATAAATAATAATAATAATAATAATATTTATACAGTCACCATTTCTCCGCTGTCGTCTCGTCTTCATCAGTCTTGAATCTTCGTCCTCATTTTTCTTCTTTGTCTTTTTCTCTTTCCTTAGAAGTGCAGATGTCCCAGCGCTTCTTTCCGTTCTCTCTCTTCTGTCCGTTCTCTCTCTTCTGTCCGTTCTCTCTCTTCTGTCCTTCTCTCTTCTGTCCGTTCTCTCTTCTGTCCGTTCTCTCTTCTGTCCGTTCTCTCTCCTGTCCGTTCTCGTTCCTGTCCGTTCTCTCTTCTGTCTGTTCTCTCTTCTGTCGAATCTCTCTCTCCTGTCTGATCTCTCTCCTGTTGATCTCTCTCCTGTCTGATCTCTCTCCTGCCCGTTCTCTCTCTCCTGTCCGTTCTCTCTCTCCTGTCCGTTCTCTCTCTCCTGTCCGTTCTCTCTCTCCTGTCCGTTCTCTCTCTCCTGTCCGTTCTCTCTCTCCTCTCCTCCGTCCGTTCTCTCTCTCTCTCCTCCGTCCGTTCTCTCTCTCTCTCCTCCGTCCGTTCTCTCTCTCTCTCCTCCGTCCGTTCTCTCTCTCTCTCCTCCGTCCGTTCTCTCTCTCTCTCCTCCGTCCGTTCTCTCTCTCTCTTCAGTCCTTCTCTCTCTCCTCTGTCCGTTCTCTCTCTCTCTCCTCCTGTCCGTTCTCTCTCTCTCTCCTGTCCGTTCTCTCTCTGTCTTGTCCGTTCTCTCTCTGTCTTGTCCGTTCTCTCTCTCTCTCCTGTCCGTTCTCTCTCTGTCTTGTCCGTTCTCTCTCTGTCCTGTCCGTTCTCTCTTCTCTCTCCTCTCCGTTCTCTCCCTTCTTCTGTTGTGGATTATTACACAGGCAGATCCGGGGTGATTTATAGATGATTTTCCCTCTGATCCGCTGTCTCTCTCTCCTCTCCGTTCTCTCCTCTCTCTCTCTTCCTGTCCGTTCTCTCTCTCTTCTCCTCTCCGTTCTCTCTCTCTCTCTCTCTCTCTCTCCTCTCCGTTCTCTCTCTCTTCTGTCTGTTCGCTCTCTCTTCTGTCTTTCTCTCCCTTCTTCTGTTGTGGATTATTACACAGGCAGATCCGGGGTGATTTATAGATGATTTTCCCCCTGATCCGCTGTCGCTCGTCCGTCCCTCAGAATCGGTGCAGGCTCCATGTTGTATTTGGATGTTCGGCTTCTTCTTGGCTGACACTTGTGTGATCTTCCTTTTCATTCTCCTTCTTCCATAAAGTCCTGTATAAATGTCCACCCCGGAGCCTCCCTCAGACCATGTAACAGGAGCCGCTGCCTGACATAGAGATGGGGCAGATCGGCCATCAGTGTGACATGGAGGTTTCCAGCAGTTCCCCGGCCCCCAGTGTTCATCACTCGCTCTGCAGGAGGAGAAGCACAGAACTTTCCATACTGGAGGAGAAGGTCGGGTCACCGCGCCTCCTCTCTATAGAGGATAATGATTCTCCTCCAGGAGAGCGTCACTTCTGAGTACGGAGAGTTATAGGCCGTGCAATGCTCCCTGGGAAATAACATATGCAAATGTCCTCTTCCCAGATGGAGAGTATGGGGCCTCTAGCGCCACCTATAGGAAGCAGCAATCCTAGGAGTCATTATCAAGGTTTCAATCCTATCCAAGAAAGCGATGGATAGAAGCGTGCAGCTTTCTCCAGGTCCTCGGTGGTCCCATCCCTGGTGGAGACGATACTTGGAGAAGTTGTGTTTGTTTCTCCTTCATCTGATGGACGAGGTCTTCTCTCTCCTCTCCTCAGGGTCCTCATCCTCCGAGTGCAGAGCAGAGAGCGTTAGGCTTTGTCCTCGCTGATTATCACTTCATACATGAGGTCCACAATGTGCTGGGACCTCGGTGCCGGTGGTGAGGAGCACAACTATGGACTTTACTCCCTGATACATAAACAGTTCTGGTTTACAGAGAAGTGTCTCCTATATAGACAGATCCACGGCCGGTCATGTATTCAGTCTCTGTGTCTCCACAGATGGATCCAGGAGGAGAAATCCCCCAGAGAGATGTCCCCGTCCTCTGTATCCCCAGAGAGATGTCCCCGTCCTCTGTATCCCCAGGACTGTCCAGAGGAGGATCACAATGTCCCGGAGAGTTACCAGGTAGATGGCGCTGAGCCCTGTATCTATATGGAGGGTTGGGGGCTTTCCTGGTCCTACCGTCATAGAGGTCATAGATTTTGGGGGTCTCTTATATTGCACTGATTGTTACATCTGATCTATCAGGGGGAAGATCCCACTAATAATAAAGTGGAGGATGAGACAGAAGAAGTGATGACGAGGGGGGATCAGCCGTGTGTGAGTGACAGGAAGGAGGAGATCCCAGGAGATGTTATCACAGGTATGGAACGATGGCGGGCGGGTGATGATGGCGGGCGGGTGATGATGGGTGGATGATGATGGCGGGCGGGTGGGTGATGATGATGATGGCGGGCGGGTGATGATGGCGGGCGGGTGATGATGGGTGGATGATGATGGCGGGCGGGTGGGTGATGATGATGATGGTGGGCGGGTGATGATGGTGGGCGGGTGATGATGGCGGGCGGGTGATGATGACTGACATGGGACGATAGCGGTTGATGATGACCATTGTGTGATATCACGTGACCTGGAGGGTCATCATTAAGGGGTGATATGTGCAAAATAGGACAATTTAAAAATAGGCTACATTATCCCAAACAATGATGCCTCCATTATTATAAGAGCACATTGTGATGTTGGGACGCCCCTTTAGAAGAATCTTCACTCTCGGTCTTTCCAGACAAACAAAATGTCGTCTAGAAATCGTCCATCCGAGTCTCTAATGTGAATAAATACAGAGAATCCCACAGAAGGCTCCTAGTGATGTGCAGAAAATGTTATCAATTACTTTCCCCAATAAATAGGAATAAATTATTTTTCGATAAATATTGTTCGGCCAATGGAGAAAGAACTGCTTCACTGATGCCCGATTGTTCCTTCTACATTTATGAATAATATAACTGTGTGTTCCCATTCTCCAGGCAGAAGAGTGTGTCCCCGCACTGTCACTCTCAGCACCGATTGGACAATATAGGGGAACACCCCTTTGATAGAGGGAATGGCAACGCCCAGTTGTCAGTGTTCTCTTACATTTATAGGTGGAATAGCAGAGGAGCTTCACAGATTAGAGAGAAATAAGGTTGACTCCTAAAATATGAGGATGAAAAACATACAGAGGACAGCAGTGTGAGCAGCCTCTCCTTACCTCAGCACCCCTGGTATCTCCAGAATTATATCATTTAGATATGGTAGACAGCAGTGTGAGCAGCCTCGTCCTACCTCAGCACCCCTGATATTATATCAGATAGACAGGGAGGACTGCAGTGTAAGCAGCCTCTTTTTACCTCTGAACCCCTTGAATCTCCACTATATAATAAGATATTCAGGGTGGACAGCAGTGTGAGCAGCCTCTTCTTATCTCTTCACTTCTGTTATCTCCAGTATCAGATCAGCATATTTACATTCTATATATGATGGGAGGCAGATGAGTTTATTACTACACATGGTCACATGCACCGTCCAGTTCACTTATAGGACAGGTTTGTGTCCTTATAACATCACAGCCATCTTGTTACTATAGAAATTACCGTCCTGGAGAAAGAAAATGTGATTTGTGAATTGAAATTATTTTACATTTATTTTTCGGACTACAACATCCTCCTTACCATAAGACGCTCCCTAGATTTACACAGCTGAAAGTAGGAAACATATTTTTCCTATATTTTTAGTCTTCCCTGGTGGTGTAGACGGGTCATTAGCGCTAATTCTAATGTAATGGAGTAGAATAGGAAAGTAATAAATATTATTAGTGATTCTCTGCAGGGTGTGACGTCAGCACTGCAGATAATAACACACATAAAATAATAGACCTCTGCTGTCCGAGATCAGGGGTGTGGTCTGCTCCATGCTGTTGGTATAATCCAGCCTCTGATAACAGGGGGTGTGGTCTACACCATGCTGTGTGTATAATCCAGCTCCTGATAACAGGATGCATAGTCTGCTCCATGCTGTTGGTATAAAACAGCATCCTGATAACAAGGGGTGTGGTCTGCTCCATGCTATTGGTATAATCCAGTTCCTGATAACAGGAGGCATAGTCTGCTCCATGCTGTTGGTATAATCCAGCACCCTGATAACATGGGACGTGGTCTGCACCATGCTGTTTGTATAAAAGAGCACCCTGATAACAGGGGACATGGTCTGCTCGGTTATGAACCGATGACTCAGGATTAATATTCAGATTCCACAGAAGTCATTGGTAACTATACTGACCACAATCCCTGACTACACACTGCAACTAGAAGTAGCAGTGGGCTGTAACTAACCAAACCTAGACACCTCTGCACAGCCGGAGAAATAACTGCTCCTAAAGATGATGTAGGAAAAGCTATCTTGCCTCAGAGCAGAACCCCAGAAGAATAGCAAGCCCCCCACAGATATTAACTGGTAAACAAGAGAAGGAAAAACAAACACAGGCAGAGTATAAGGTTTAGCAAAAGAGGCCGCACTAGCTATATAGGAAAGACAGGATAGAATACTATTGCGGTCAGTATAACACACTATCAAAAACCACCAACAGCAGATATTACAAAAATTACCCTGAGTGACTAAGACTCCGGTGCCCTCTATATCTGCAGACTTCTATGAATCAAATGCCCACAGAACTAGAATAACAGATGGTAATGGTGAATGGTAAAATTCCTAGGAAGAAAACTTCCTAACTGAGAGCAGATAAACAGGTATACAGACTAAATTGCAAACCCACATCTCAGAATAAAACAAAACAAGCAGATCCTTAAGCCCACAAAAGTGTGCCCAAAATATATAAAAAAAACATTCACTTATCATGCAAAGATCTCCACAGAGCAGGATAAACCAGAGAGATGTGAACTCCTCCCGGAACCATAGACAACTGGCAAGAATTGATCCACTTAAAACCATTATATGCTCCAAGAACCAGATTGACAATCATCACCATCACTTGTGAACCCCACACAGTTAGCTGCATCACCAGCAACAACCACCGGAGGGAGCTCCAATGAATTCACAACACTGCTCCGTGCTGTTGGTATAATACAGCCCCTGGTAACAGGAGGCGTGGTCTACTCCATCCTGTTGGTATAATCCAGCCTCTGATAACAGGAGGCGTGGTCTACTCCATACTGTGTGTATAATCCAGCCCCTGATAACAGGATGCATAGTCTGCTCCATGCTGTTGGTATAAAACAGCATCCTGATAACAAGGGGTGTGGTCTGCTCCATGCTGTTGGTAAAATCCAGTTCCTGATAACAGGAGGCATAGTCTGCTCCATGCTGTTGGTATAATCCAGCACCCTGATAACATGGGACGTGGTCTGCACCATGCTGTTTGTATAAAACAGCACCTTGATAACAGGGGACATGGTCTGCTCGGTTATGATCCGATGACTCAGGATTAATATTCAGATTCCACAGAAGTCGTTGGTAACTATACTGACCACAATCCCTGACTACACACTGCAACTAGAAGTAGCAGTGGGATGTAACTAACCAAACCTAGACACCTCTGCACAGCCGGAGAAATAACTGCTCCTAAAGATGATGTAGGAAAAGCTATCTTGCCTCAGAGCAGAACCCCAGAAGAATAGCAAGCCCCCCACAGATATTAACTGGGAAACAAGAGAAGGAAAAACAAACACAGGCAGAGTATAAGGTTTAGCAAAAGAGGCCGCACTAGCTATATAGGAACTGGAATAACAGATGGTAATGGTGAAAGGAAGTTTTCTTCCTAGGAAATTTACCTAACTGAGAGAAGATAAACAGATATACAGACTAAATTGCAAACCCACATCTCAGAATAAAACAAAACAAGCAGATCCTTAAGCCCACAAAAGGTGTGCCACAAAATATAAAAAAAACATTCACTTATCATGCAAAGATCTCCACAGAGCAGGAGAAACCAGAGAGATGTGAACTCCTCCCGGAACCATAAACAACTGGCAAGAATTGATCCACAAAACCATTATATGCTCCAAGAACCAGATTGACAATCATCACCATCACTTGTGAACCCCACACAGTTAGCTGCATCACCAGCGACAACCACCGGAGGGAGCTCCAATGAATTCACAACACTGCTCCGTGCTGTTGGTATAATACAGCCCCTGATAACAGAAGGCGTGGTCTGCTCCATGCTATTGGTATAAGACAGCACCCTGATAACAAGGGGTGTGGTCTGCTCCATTCTTATGGTA
Organism: Allobates femoralis; assembly: GCA_033576535.1. Taxonomy (NCBI): domain Eukaryota; kingdom Metazoa; phylum Chordata; class Amphibia; order Anura; family Aromobatidae; genus Allobates; species Allobates femoralis. The sequence goes on along the minus strand of JARQOC010000003.1, from coordinate 867,530,906 downwards.
TAATCCTGCCCCCTGATAACAGGGGCGTTGTCTACTCCATGCTGTTGGTATAATCCTGCCCCATGATAACCGGAGCATGGTCTGCTCTATGCTGTTGGTATAATCCAGCCTCATGACAACCGGGGGCGTGTGGTCTGGTCCATGCTGTTGGTATATGCCAGCACCCTGATAACTGGAGGCGTGGTCTGCTCCATGCTGTTGGAATAAGCCAGCCCCCTGATAACAGGGGGCGTGGTCTGCTCCATGCTGTTGGTATAATCCAGTCTCATAATAGCAGGGGGCGTGGTCTGCTCCATGCTGTTGGTATAAACCAGCACCCTGATAACAGGGGGCATGGCCACAGTGTGCACACAGCCACCACAGCTATTATCAAGGGGCTGGCCTATACCCACAGAATGGAGCAGACCACGCCACCTATTATTATCTGGGGGCTGTCTTATACCAACAGCATGGAGCAGACCATGCCCTCTGATATGTGATGTAACGTCCCAGAGTGGATGGGGAGCAGAAAAGAGCAGCTTCAGTATCACCGAATTACAGGTACAGAAACAGCTGTGTGCATCTTATCATTATAGTATAAGGGCAGGGACAGGAGAAGAATTTTGTATCTTTTGGAAGTAAAGGAGGAAAAAACAGAAAATGGCTGATTGTTGAAGGGGTAAATGTGACGTCACATTGGCAGAGCCCCTGACATCCTAGAAAAGCAGATCCCCCCCCCCCCATAAGTAATTATAATCCTCAATGAACTCATCTAGGGGTGCAGGGGCCATGTTCCCACCACAGGGGCCTCACAGAATGTAATACCATCGGGCGGTGAAGAAAGAATAATGACATTTTTACCACTAAAGTATTGTTTTCGCCTCCAATTTTTCATTTTTATAAAGGTAAAACTGGACCCTGCAGATTGTTTATTCTCCTGAGTGCGGCAATATCCTACATGTAATTGGGAACGACTCTGGAGACTCGGAGCAAAGCTCAGGAGGGAACAAGCGCCATGTTATAGTGCAGATTTACTGTTATGGTTGGAGGGAGCCATGTCACATTGGCAGAGCCCCTGAGGGGCCCGAACAGCAGAAATCCCCCATAAGTGACCCCATTATATCAACTAAACCTCTCACTGACCTCATCTAGGGAGCAGTGATCATATTGGCCCCACAGGTGACACAGGATTTTATACCATTGGGGGGCGCTATTCCACTCTTGGAGCTGAGATTTTCCTAGAATAGTTTGTGGACTCCCTAAAGAGCCCCTAAATGCCAGAAGAACAGAATCCCCCAAGTGGCCCCATTTTGGAAATTACACCCCTCTGGGATTGTTTCTACAGGTGTAGGGTCAATTTTGAATCCAGAAGCAAATGGCAATGAATGTCACTGAGTGAAAATTTCAAATCTGCCATTGTAGTGTCCTGTACATTGTAGTGTCCTGTACATTGTAGTGTCCTGTACATTGTAGTGTCCTGTACATTGTAGTGTCCTGTACATTGTAGTGCCCTGTACATTGTAGTGCCCCTTGCATTGTAGTGCCCGTACATTGTAGTGCCCTGTACATTGTAGTGTCCTGTACATTGTAGTGCCCTGTACATTGTATTGCCCCTTGCATTGTAGTGCCCCGTACATTGTAGTGCCCTGTACATTGTAGTGCCCAGTACATTACAGTGCCCTGTACTGTTACGTGCTTAGATTGCGCTGACATTGCTGGATGCTGCTTTGTGTGTTGCTTTCCTTTAAAGGTACCATCACACACAGAGATATCTATGGGAGACATTGCTTGCAACTCACTGGTTGCAGTGAAATAATGGACACATTGTTCCATTTTGTTGCCATGTACAAATAGAACAATGTGTCCATGATTTCACTGCAACCAGTGAGTTGCAAGCAATGTCTCCCAGAGATATCTCTGTGTGTGACGGTACCTTAAGAGCTGCGTGAGATATAGATGTGAAGGTCTTGATCCTGACTTGCGTCCTGTGTTGTGCTCCTGAGCTGCACTCACTATTATGTTCAGCTGCTCTTTGAAAGGTTGATGTGTGAATCACCTGGAATCCCCTCCCCCTGGCTTTAAATAGCCTTCCCTCATCTGTCAGACGCCGTTAATAGAGTTAGTTTACTCTTGGTCATTGAGCTGAGACGACGCCTTGCTGCTGTGCTGAAGTCTCTCCTGGAGTTCTATTTCCTTGGGAGTAGCTGTGATCCCTGACCCGTGGGTGGAGGTAGGGGCCCTCAGCCTAGGGATAATCAGGAGCTTAGGGTAAAAGGGTGGCGGCTCAGACCTCCTCACCATCAGTGGTACCTCCGAGATCAGAGCAAGCGAGGGACCCCAGCATCAGGGTCAGATTAGGCTCACCTGACCCCCTATGCCCATCACACCATCTAGTTACCTTATTCCCTTAGCTCCCATGTATGACATGTACATTGTAATGCTTATACATTGTAGTGCCTGTACATTACATTGCCCTATACATTATAGTGCCTTGTACATTGTAGTGCACAGTACATTGTAGTGCCTATACATTACAGTGCCTAGTACATTGTAGTGCCCAGTACATTGCAGTGCCTATACATTATAGTGCCTGTACATTTATAGTGCCCAGTACATTGTGCCCAGCTCCTGCATCTGGAGATACACACTCTGTACATTAGGCGGGCTTCCTCACTACTAAACATGTGGATGATAAATGTGGTTTAGGCACACTGTGGGGCTCAGAAGGGAGGGGGCATTTAGATTTGGGAGTGTAGAATTCTCTGGATTTATCTTGGAGGGAGCTGTAGAGCTTTTCCAGAGCCTTTGTGCTACCAGTAGCGTGAAATCCACAATATTTTCATTGACAAATGACGAACTTGAGCGGAGAATTGTTTTTGTGTTGTGTTGATTGAGTTGAAGCTTTTACTGGGAACATATTGCATAAAATTTTGCATCACATTTATCCTGGGCTCTATATTGAGCACTTACATCGGTGTTTCCATCTAAATGACGTGATTCAGATGACAACTCCAAGGGAACCATTCACTATAATGAGGCAGCAGAGTTACTCTGGACTCCGTCTGGCCTTTGCTCAGTGATGTCCACGAAACTGTGGCCAACCACACTTATCTGCACCACTGAAAAGACAGACACTGCCGGATCATAGGACAGACTGAGTCTAAGGTGACTCCCTCTGCCTCATTATAGTGAATCTACCATCAGGGGTGTGAGGATCTGAAGTTGTGGGTTGTAATAATCACCGAGGCAGGATAACGATGCAGCACGTTATATTTGTATCCGTACATGGTATTACTGTAACTCCAGGTAGATGGTCACATGGCAATACCCATTACACAAGATCAGAAACCAGCTGGCAATATAGTCCTTATGTTCCTCCAGACTATGGATATCACGACCATAGCACATGTATCCAGCTCCACAATAAACCTTAGGATAGATCCTCAAATCCTGACAGTAGATATCACAACCAAAGCGCATGTATCTAACCCCAAACTCTATAGACCATCCATAAGCTCAGGACCTCAACACAGATTCTTTTACTTCCAATTCATAGTACTAATCACCTCCCCCCAAGCATGTGTCTTCTTCTTTTCTGCCCTTTCTTGGTATCGGCCTCCTAGAGATCAGCACACCCAACCCCTTTACCCATCAGGTACATCCAATTAAAAAAGTAAAAGAAGTTCAATGAAGTCTCCGTCCAGTCTGCACAGGTGTGTATCCAGGAGATCCCCTGCAGGGAGGGACAATGACTCACAACCCCCCACCAGATTCAGGACATTGAATGGTAATATAGTCCTGATTACACTGGAGTCCAGGGGCCAACTAGGATGACACATTGTTACCACTCCTTCCCCTTTTGTACCTTAAACTGACAAGCCTGCAAATCTCCAATAAAACACAGTAATAATATCAATGTAACCAGCGCTCCGTGCTGTAAAATGTCCGCTAGTCATCAGTCTATGGCCGGCTCCGGATGTAACTATACATCATGTTTATTGGAACCTCTTCCTGATCATGACATACAGTTACATCATGTGTTGTGAAGGGGATAAAGGGAGCCTGAAATTAGGATTTACACCCTTAATGTATCTTGGGTGCTTTTTCAGTCTCCTTCTTAAGTTTCCTATCTTGCCCTTAGGTATGGTGTGGACATGATCACTGTGGCTGGAGCTCCACTGCTCCTGGATGTAGGGCCTCCTCTGTGACTAGTCAATCTCATTGTCATACGGTACTGAAATATGAAAACTCTATTTTTAATTGCATGAACACTTTCCTACACTAAGGGCATAATAGGAAGCTGCTACGAGGGTGAAATGGCACTGGTGGTACATTAAGGGGGTAAATCCTGGTGTCAGGTTCCATTTAAGAACTATCCACATAGGCAAGATACCAAACTAAGGAAAGTAAAGATTTATATTTTTATTGAAACTATCTTGTTAAGTAATGCATATATATGTTAATAAACTGTTGATTTACAGTCTGATCTATGCCATCCCTGACTTGTGCCCATGTCACTAGTGTATAAGTGTTACTCACTTTACCCATCATTGTGTTAATGTTATGACATGTAATTGTCTTCCTTATTACTGACTAGAGTCTTCATTCTGAGCTCCATAACATAAATGTAGAAATCTCTGTTGTGTAGTAGAATAAAATCACATCCAATCTATCTTTCATCCTTATAGGAAATCCTTGTGAGGATAACAGTTTATCACTAAATTGTAAAGAAGAGATCAGGAAGCCATCTAATGGAGGAAACCTCATTACCCTTCAATTACTTCCTGGTATTCACAGTACTTCACTATCATATAACCCCCCTAATCATGGGGAGCCCTCTCCTGAGCAATCTCAGATCGTTACCACAATTCCAGGTGATGAAGTGGAGACAAGATTTCAGTGTGACGAGCAACTTGCTAAAAGCTCAGATTCTTCTACACAAAGAAAAGACAAAGGAGAGAAGCCGTACTCCTGTTCTGAATGTGGGAAGACCTTCACATATAAGTCACAGCTTGTTAAACATGAGAGAAGTCACACAGGAGAGAAGCCGTACTCCTGTTCTGAATGTGGGAAATGCTTTACAAATAAATCAAATTTTATTATACATGTGAGAATTCACACAGGAGAGAAGCCGTATTCATGTTCAGAATGTGGAAAATGCTTTGGACATAAATCATATCTTGCGACACACGAGAAAATTCATACAGGAGAGAAGCCGTATTCATGTTTAGAATGTGGGAAATCTTTTATACATAAAACAAATCTTGCGACACACAAGAGAATTCACACAGGGGAGAAGCCGTATTCATGTTCAGAATGTGTGAAATCTTTTATATATAAATCACATCTTGTGACACACAAGAGAATTCACACAGGGGAGAAGGCGTATTTATGTTCAGAATGTGGGAAATCTTTTAAATATAAAACACAACTTGTGACACACAAGACAATTCACACAGGGGAGAAGCCGTATTCATGTTCAGAATGTGGGAAATCTTTTATATATAAATCACATCTTGTGACACACAAGAGAAGTCACACAGGAGAGACGCCGTATTCATGTTCAGAATGTGGGAAATCTTTTAATACTAAATCAGGTCTTGATAGACATCAGAGAAGTCACACAGGAGAGAAGCCGTATTCATGTTCAGAATGTGGGAAATGTTTTATAGATAAATCACATCTTGTGACACACAAGAGAATTCACACAGGAGAGAAGCCGTATTCATGTTCAGAATGTGGGAAATGTTTTATAGAAAAATCAAGTCTTGTAAGACATGGGAAAATTCATGCAGGAAAGAGATTGTAATTATGTTCAGTATGTTTTAAAGATTTGAATAAACAATGCTTAGCATAAATGAGTACACCCCCTTTGAAAAGTAAGATTTTAATTCCTCTCTCACTGAACACAAGAACAATTTACAAAATGTTGAATACACTGAGTTTCACAGAACATATTGTTAAGGGCGGCTTCACACTGCGGTGTTATCCGGTCCGGGGCTGTCGGGGATGAACCTGATCAGCACACAGAACTGGATTGCCAAATAAAGGGGAGGATTCACTTCCACAACAGTATAGGACATTCTGAGAAAACACCATACACAGATGTCCCTAAGGCTGGCTTCACACTGCGGCGGCGTCCGGTCCAGGGCTGTCAGGAGTGACAGCCTGGACCGGAGTTTTGCTCCATAGGAGACTATCGGGCTGCACGGAGCTGGATCGCGCCGGGTGGCAATTATCTGCCATCCGGCTACTATCTCGCCGGATGAAGCCGGGACAAGTGGGGTTTTTCTTCCGATTCCAAAAACGTTGCATGCAACGTTTTTGGATTCGGCAGACAATTCCCCACTACTCCAGGATACATCCGGCAGATAATTGCCACCCGGCGCGATCCAACTCCGTGCAGCCCGATAGTCTCCTATGGAGCTAAACTCTGGTCCAGGCTGTCACTCCTGACAGCCCCGGACCGGACGCCGCCGCATTGTGAAGCCAGCCTTAGTGAACTGTAAGCATTTGATCAGTGTAACAATTAAAGAGCATCCAACTGTCAAAACAGCCCCTAATTTATGTATTAACAGGGAGTGATGAAGGTTGTCAGCCATGTGGGAGGACAGTAACACCTCCAGGAAACAGCATAAGAAGGTGCGTACAATTGGTGCACTGAAAAAGAAAGGGAAAGCAGTAACAATGGTCATACTAACTGCAAACCATATCCATATCTCAGGTGAACGTCTATCAGGCCCGTAGAGAACAGAGATCACAAGCTCAATGATTATGTGAACAGACACAGGTGAGACTTCAATAAATCATCAACTGGAATATCTTATTCACCAAAATAACTTCAAGAAAGAGCAGGAATATCGGAAACCTTTATTTCAGAGCGCAGCAACACCATCAAAAGACAGAAGAAACCGAGCGATAAAAGAGTGACGCCAAAACATCACATCAATAAGGATTGTTATTATCATTTATTACTGTGTCATTTTATAGATGTGGAAAATAAAAGACATTTTATGAAGAAGAAACTGATTGGGATTGGTGTTTAATAATGAATCATGATGGGTAAATAGTAAGCGCTAGATCATATTTCTATAGTCATATCACAATAATTGAATTGAATTTAGAGAAGACGTCACGCGGATTTCTGTCTGATCTATAGAAGCTACTAACTAATAAGAAGCGCCAGCTCCGGTGTAGAGAGAAATAATATAATGTCAGGATTACATTATGTCTGTAAATACCGAACAGCTTTATGGAGATGACGATATTTCCATAAATAAGGAGAGTTTGTGATTTGTTTCTTTTTTTCGTCTTTTCCTTGCCAATTAATTATTCTCCTAGGTCAGGTCGTGTAGCCAAGATTAATAGTGTTTCCCTCCCTATAAAGCCCCTCTTTTCTCTGACCATATACCTATGACCAGGGGCTGGCTGGCACATTGTACCCTGGGGGGCAGCACACAGCAGTGGCCCATGAGTAGCGGACCATCCTTAAAGGGGTTGTCTGATCTTAATCTACAGATCTACAATCCCTATATGTGACTGCAGACTTGTGACTCCTCTCATCGTGCGCACTGTCAGGATTCTCTGGGGCCTTTATGTCCTGGATATGGAAACTAGAATGATTCTCCACCCATGCTATATGTACATGCTATATACTGACCCACCGCACCCTACACGGCATGCTTATGTATGCTATTAGGTGACCACGCCCCTAAGCATGCTTCAGAGCATGGTGACACGTCAGGGCGTGGTGGGTCAGTGTATGGCATGTACATATAGCATGGGGTGAGTAACATTCTATATTGTATATCCAGGACATAAGTATTATATTACTAAGTATTTGTTGCTGTCCATTTTGTTCTCTGCATGTGTAATTAGTGATCTATGTAATATTACTTAAGTACAATACAGTACTGTGCAAATACTAACTATTGTTATTCTAATGAGGATTAGGGATTGATGTGCTATTGAAATATTATATATTACTTTTTTATTAATATTATCTATTTTATCATTATATATTGATTTGTACTTCAGTAATATCAGTAATATCTCTTTGCTGATATATGTAAAGCGCTGTGGTATTAATATCACTATAGAAATGAATAAATACAGTACTGTGCAAATTAATTGGGACAAAGAAAAAAACACACATTTTCCTTGTGTTTCTCACATTAATGTTACTATTTCTGATCAGTGTTTTATCAGTTCTTTTGGTCGTTTTCCTTTTTCTTCCACATTTCCCTTTTGGTTTTGGAGATAACGATCCAGTCTCATTGTGTGCAGTGAATTATTCTAGAAACGGTAGATTTTCCAATCCCAACGGTGGAAGTGATTTCTCTTACAGTCAGACTTGTATGGTCATTAAGAGTAATAATTCTACACCTCTTCTGTGGAGGAACATCCATTATTACAGGCACGAATCACACTGAGAGAAGTAACTAAACCACTCCTCACAGAAACAAGCTCTCACCTGAAGCTGAGGGGGCAGCAGCTGCTATTGTCTGACTAAAACCAGTCACACCACATTTTGTTACTCAAGGTTGTACACTCACACCTGTTCAAAGCAGTTAAAACAGCTTTGAATCACTGACTGGTAACTTATGATTTTACTTAAAAAATGCTTTGTCCCAATTAATCTGCACAGCACTGTATTATTATTACTAGATGGGAGTTCGATGCTATCAGATCGGGTGGAGGGTGACATCACAATGGGGCTCACCATGGTGCGGGCTGAGTGAGTGCGGGGTGACCATGGTGTAGGCTGAGTGAGTGCGGGATGACCGTAGTGCAGGCTGAGTGAGTGCAGGGTGACTGAGTGCGGGCTGAGTAGGGAGTGACCATGGTGTGGGCTGAGTGCATGCTGAATGAGTGTGCTGTGGGCTGAGTGAGGACTTGAGTGATTGCAGGCTATGGGTGGCTGAGTGAGAGCAGGCTGTGGGGGGCTGAGAGAGTGAAGGCTGTGGGGTGGTGTGAGTGCGGGCTGTGGGGGTGAGTGCTGGCTGGACTGAGAGGGAGTGAGTGCAGGCTGTGGGGTTGGGTGTGAATTAGTGCAAGCTGTGGGGGTGTGTGGTGAGCTGCAGGCTGTGGGGGGTTGAGGTAGTGAAGGCTGTGGGGGGCTGAGTGTGGATTGTGAAGGGGGTGGATGCAGGCTGTGGGGGAATGAGTTAGTGCAGGCTGAGTGTAAGATGTGGGGGGAGGGGCAGTGGGGGGTGAATTGCGGCATTGCGGGGTTAGTGGGGGCAGTGGGCAGTGAGCGGGGGCATTGGGGGGGGTGAGTGGGTGCAGTGGGGGGTGAGCAGGGGCATTGGAAGGTGAGTGGGGGCATTGGAGAGTGAGTAGGGGCATTGGAGGGTGAGTGTTGGCAGTTGGGGATGAGCAGTGGGATGGAGTGTCTCCGGTCCAAGCTCCCTCCTTCATGCTCCAGTCCATGCTCCCCCCTTCATGCTCCAGTCCATGCTCCCGCTAACCCCAGCATTATTCTTGCAGAATTGACGTCGGAGAATCAATGGTCTCGGGGGCGGAGTTAACGGAGGGGCGTCACAATAGGAGTGGCTGAGCGCATTGCCCTGATATGGTGGGCGTGTCCTCAGTCACCCATTACGACGCCATCTCTATTAACTCCGCCCCCTGTGGCAATTGACTTTCCGACGTCAATTCTGCAAGAATAATGACGGGGTGAGCTGGAGCGTGGACTGGAGCATGGTGGCAATGGGAGGTCAGGAGTGTGGACTGGAGTGGGGGATCCGGCTGGAGCATGGACTGGGCGGTGTGTGCATCTGGTTTCTGTTATCCGCCAGCCTGCTCCATATTACCATACCCATCACTTATGTGTGCTAATATGGTGGGCGGAAGTGACATAGGCGGACATCCAGGAAATGGAAGAGCCAACTCACAATTATATATAGAGGTTGGTATTATAGTATGTGAAGCTATTGGGCACATATATCCATAATCTAAATCTAGGTATATTGTTTCTTGTATGATATCATATATTAATTGATTGAAATATTGTGATGTGTATATACCATTAATTTGTATTTCTGTACCTTATTAGTGTGGGGTTTCCATATATATCCAGCCTCCATCTTTTCTGGTCGTCATAATGGGAGACCCAGACAATGGGGTTTAGGGCTCCGCCCTCCGGAGGTCACACTAGGTACTACAAGTTTGTAGACACCGCCTCCTCCGCTTATAAACCCCCACCGTAGGAGACATCCTCAGTTTTAAACTTAGTGTGCTCGGAGGATCACGCTTTGCTTGCACTTCACTGCATTCTCACTACTTACGTGATGGCGTCTGAAGACAAGGTAAAATGGTCCCCGTCGGGGACCCTCGACAGTCTCCCCGCTCACCCTTTGTGGAACACGCAGGTGGAGGTACCGGAGGGCCTAGAGCCTGGACACTCTGTGTTCTCCCGGTACGCTGTCGCACTCCCTTTCCATCCCTCCCTGGAGGCTCTGGAGAATGGGAGTTGGGAGCCTTGCACAGCTCCGCTCCGTCCGAGGCCTCCCTAAATGGTGCTTACAGACCGGACTGGAGCCAGCCCAGTCTGAGGCCTCCCTAAATGGTGCTTACACTCCAGACTGGTGCTGCACCCCCGTCCGAGGCCTCCCTAAATGGTGCTTACAGACCGGACCGGCACTGAGGCCCGTGCGTCTCCTGTGTGCCTGGGGGTAGTGTCGGACCTTGTGTGTCCTGACACTCAGACCGCGCGTACCCTCGGGTCCGCGGTTCTGTCGGTGTACCCTGTGCTGGGGTCACCCTGGCTGACCGCCCTGTGTATCACAGGGGCTGCGGCTGTGGACTGCAGGTGTTTGTATATACTACAGTCTGTGTGTGTATGTTGTATTCACACTTTCCCGCGCTGCGGGCTCTAGTCACCTCCATTAATGAGGCTGCCTGGAGGATGGGAAGCAGCCCTTGCGGTGACGTCACCGATGGGCGTGTGTGTGTGCTTCCCGCGTGTTCTCGGCGCCGCCCACGACTTTGCTCTCGGCGGCCATTTTCTCCCTCACTTCCCGGCTGGGATCTATCGGCAGCACGTGTCTGCACTTCAAGGGAGACCGGAACTCGCGGAGGTCACACACACACACCGCTTCCTCCTACCGCTTGACTGCGGTCGGTAAGCCACCGGGATTCCCGGTTTGTTTTGTGAACAGCAAATTGGCTTATATTCTCCCCACTCTGGCGATGTCCTCAGTTGGGAAGCATGCTGCTAAGGCGGCGGTGGTCACCATTACCTGCGCTACATGCAACGGGACACTGGTGGAGGGGTCCTGCAATAACTGCGGATGCCCAGAGACCCGGACTGTCACTGCTGAGTCAGCAGCTCCGGTGATATACCCTGAGGTTCAGGTGATCCCAGGGCCATGGGAAACGCAGAATAGGATCAATGAATCCCTGCTGTCCCAGATGTCCTCCATGTCGCAATCCCTGGAGGCACTTCATAGGAGACTGGAAAATCCAGCTACTCCTCCCAGTTACCCCCGGGTGTCTCTTACTTCTGCTGTGAGACCCCCTAAGCGAGCTCGTGAGGCCTCTCCCGAGCTCCAGGCTCTTTCTGAGGAGGAGCGTTCCTCTGATGGTGAGGAAGATGATGGGGGTTCTACTCTCGGGTCTTGTCTGAACCTCCAGATGGGGTGGAGGATCTGGTGTCCTCCATCAATGAGACATTGCGTCTTGTCACTCCTCCTGAGGAGGTGACGGTACACCCCAAGGAGGTCTATCAATGGCTGCGGCCAGAGGCTAGACCAAGTGGATCCTTCATGGACCACACTAATTTTGGAAGGGTGATTAGAGCACCCAGGTTACATCCTGGGCGGCGTTATGTCCGTAAACCCAAGGACAATCGCTTTCCCTTTCCCCAGGAGGTGCTTCAGGAATGGTCGCAGTCTCCAAAGGTGGACGCTTCCATGACCAGGATTGCTGCACGCTCCTTGTTTTCTGCCTCTGATAGCTCCTCATTGAAGGATGCTACTGATAGACAGGTCGAGCAACTCGCCAAGTCTTCCTATGAGGCTGTGGGGTCTTCATTTGCCCCTAATTTTGCCGCGGTCTGGACCCTACAAGCGATTACCACCTGCTTGGATGGTATCACTGACCTAGCTAGGTCCAGTCCAGAGGTCCTGGCGCTTACCGACAGAGCAAGGGCTTATGCGGATTACGCCAGGACGGCAACTTTGGAAACTGCCACTCGCTCTGCTGTGGCTTCGGCCAATGCTATAGCGATCCGCAGGCTGTTGTGGCTGCGTCTTTGGGACTCAGATACCACATCTAAGAAGATTTTGCAGAATCTTCCATTCGCTGGTGACAGGCTTTTTGGCACCGAGCTGGACAAATTGATAAAAGATTCTGCTGAGTCTAAGATCCCGCAGAATAAGCCTAAGCCACGGTACACCGTGAAAAGGAACCCTAAGCAGTGGTCCTTTCGCTCCAGCTCACAGTCATCAACGACGTCCGCTCGCTCGGACCGAGGGGGCAAGCCTGCTACTCAGTGGCGTTCCAAGAGTCGTCAGAAGAAGCCGGCGGGGGCAGCGGCTGCCGCCCCCAAGCCCGCCTCGACATGACTCGCTCTGCATTCCTGCCTCCCCACAGGTGGGGGGACGCCTGTCTCGATTTCAGGACAGGTGGCTCCTTCACGTTCAAGACCAGTGGGTTCGAGACGTAGTCTCACGAGGTTACAGGATAGAGCTGACGTCAAAGCCAATACCCCGATTCCATCGGTCAGTTCCATCTCCAGAAAAGGCTCAGGCTTTTTACCTGGTGTTGGAGGGACTCCGCAGAGACGGAGTGGTGGTCCCAGTGCCCACGGAAGAGAGGTTCAGGGGTTCTTACTCCAACCTCTTCATTGTCCCAAAGAAGGACGGCTCTTTTCGCCCGGTTTTGGACCTCAAGTTGTTCAACCGTCACGTGTTGGTTCGGAAGTTCCGCATGGAATCCCTGCGCTCCGTGATCGCGGCTGTATCGCAGGGAGACTTCCTAGCGTCCATCGATATCAGGGACGCTTACCTTCACGTACCCATTGCACCAGCTCATCAGCGCTGGTTGAGATTCGCAGTGGGGGAAGAGCACTTCCAATTTGTGGCACTGCCATTCGGGCTAGCCTCGGCACCGCGGGTGTTCACAAAGGTGATGGCCTCCATGATGGCTATCCTGCATGTGCAGGGACACGCCGTCATACCCTATTTGGACGACCTGCTGGTCAGAGCGCCATCGGAAGACCTTTGTCGGGTGAGCCTGGAGGTGACCATGAAGTCTCTGGAACAGTTCGGGTGGCTTCTCAACATTCAAAAGTCGACCCTGGTTCCGACCTAGTCATTGACGTATCTGGGCATGGACTTCCACACGGACTCAGCCCTGGTGTCCCTACCTCACACCACACAGCTAGCGATCCGCTCAGGAGTGCAGAATGTCCTCCTGTCACCACAATCATCCCTACGGATATTGATGAGACTGGTGGGACGCATGGTAGCGGCGATAGAGGCGGTGCCGTTCGCACAGTTTCGCCTCCGTCCTCTCCAGCTGGAGATTCTTCGCAGATGGGACAAGAGGACGTTCTCTCTAAATCGGCTGGTGACATTGTCACAACCGACCAGGGACTCCCTACAGTGGTGGCTCCAGCCACGTCACCTGTCACGAGGCCGGTCCTTCCTAAAACCGTCATGGTTAGTGGTGACCACCGACGCCAGTCTGAAGGGCTGGGGTGCGGTGTTCTTGCACCACAGGGCTCAAGGCCTCTGGACTCAGTCGGAGTCGGCGTTGCAGATCAACGTGTTGGAGATCAAGGCGGTCTATCTGGCGCTCCTGGCGTTTCAGAAATTTCTGTCAGGACAACCCATTCGGGTGCAGTCCGACAATGCGACGGCCGTCGCCTACATAAATCATCAGGGAGGGACCAGAAGTGCTCAGGCCCTCGCCGAAGTCCACCGCATTCTAGCTTGGGTGGAGGAAAACGGCTGCCTGATCTCCGCAGTTCACATCCCAGGGGTCGAGAACTGGGAGGCCGACTACCTGAGCCGACAGGGGATGGACGCCGGAGAGTGGTCTCTACATCCAGACGTCTTCCGGGACATCTGCGGCAGGTGGGGCACTCTGGACGTGGATCTGATGGCCTCACGGCTGAATCATCAGGTGCCCCAATACATGGCAAGATCGTGGGATCCTCACTCTCTGGGGGCGGATGCCCTGATCCTGAGTTGGTCCAGCTTCCAGCTGCCATATGTGTTCCCGCCTCTGGCTCTGATTCCCAGGGTTCTGTGGAAAATCAGGACGGAATGCAGAGTAGGCCATTCTAGTGGCCCCAGATTGGCCCAGGAGGTCCTGGTACCCGGACCTGTGGCAACTGTCAGGCGGACACCGGTGGGCTCTTCCAGAACGCGCAGATCTACTCGCGCAAGGCCCATTCTTCCACCTCAATTCCAGGGCCCTCAGATTGACTGCATGGCTCTTGAGGCCTGGCTGCTGACATCCAGGGGCTTCTCTCCTACAGTGGTTGCCACTATGAATAGGGCTAGGAAGCCTGTTTCCAGGAAGATATACCACAGAACGTGGAAAATCTTTTTCTCCTGGTGTGCCTCTGGTGGACGCTCACCGTGGCCTTTGTCCATCCCGACATTGTTGGCCTTCCTACAGTCGGGGTTGGAGTTGGGATTATCCCTTGGCTCTCTGAAAGGTCAAGTATCAGCACTTTCAGTGCTGTTTGACAGGCGCTTGGCGCTCCTCCCGAAGGTCCGTCAATTTCTGCAGGGGGTGTCGCGGGTGGTTCCGCCTTACAGGCGACCTCTGGACCCTTGGGACCTCAACATGGTCCTGGCGGCACTGCAGAAACCGCCGTTTGAGCCACTGAGAGACATCTCTCTCTCTCGTCTGTCCCAGAAGGTGGTCTTTCTGGTGGCAATTACGTCTCTGAGAAGGGTCTCAGAATTGGCTGCACTTTCGTGCAAGTCACCCTTTCTGGTGGTTCACCAAGACAAGGTGGTGTTGCGCCCACGGCCTGAATTCTTGCCGAAGGTGGTTTCAACGTTTCACCTAAACCAGGAGATCGTTCTCCCATCATTTTGCCCCGCTCCCGTTCATCAGGTTGAGCGCGACCTCCATACTCTGGATCTCGTGAGAGCTGTACGCATTTATGTGTCCAGGACCGCCTCCTTTAGGAGTTCGGATTCCTTATTTGTCCTCACGATGGGTCGCTGTAAGGGGGCCGCGGCTTAGAAGTCGACCTTGGCCAGATGGATCAAGGCTCCCATTCAGGAGGCTTACCGGTCTTCTGGTTTGCCTCTCCCGGTGGGTTTGAAGGCACACTCTACTAGAGCTGTAGGTGCCTCCTGGGCCTTGCGACATCGAGCTTCTGCTCTACAGGTGTGTCAGGCGGCCACTTGGTCCAGCCTGCACACTTTCTCTAAGCACTATATGGTGCATGCCCATGCCTCTGCGGATGCGAGTTTGGGCAGGCGGGTTCTCCAGGCGGCGGTTGCCCACCTTTAAAGGGAACCATGTGTTATCCGTCTTGTTGATGAACTCTTCCCGCCCTGGGGTATTGCTTTAGGACATCCCCATTGTCTGGGTCTCCCATTATGACGACCAGAAAAAAGAGAATTTTGTTTACGTACCGTAAATTCTTTTTTCTTTAGTCATCAATGGGAGACCCAGCACCCACCCAGTTGTTCCGTTGCATATTTTGCACTTGTTCTGTTCTCTGTTGAGACAGTGTTTGCCGGGTTGTTGAACCGTCTGTGCACGGCATTCTTCCCGATGTTTCGGGTGTGGTTTAATTTCTCCTCGCAGCTTATGGACTAAACTGAGGATGTCTCCTACGGTGGGGGTTTATAAGCGGAGGAGGCGGTGTCTACAAACTTGTAGTACCTAGTGTGACCTCCGGAGGGCGGAGCCCTAAACCCCATTGTCTGGGTCTCCCATTGATGACTAAAGAAAAAAGAATTTACGGTACGTAAACAAAATTCTCTTTTTTACTCTTTGTCTTGTCATGAAGCTTTTATGTGTTTTTATTTTTTGCGATTCAATAAACTCGATATGTTTTTAATATTAATGAACTATTGACGTCCTGGTACAAATGTTCAGATTCAATGATAGTATGCAGGAGAATACGTAACTGGTTTGAGTGTGTGTGTGTATGTATGTGTGTATGTATGTGTGTATGTATGGTATGTATGTATATGTGTGTATGTATGTATGTATGCGTGTGTATGTGTGTGTGTGTGTGTGTGTGAGTGAATATATATATATATTATATATGCTTCTTGATTAAATTAAAATATCATCAACACTATTATTTCAGTAATTCAATACAAAGAGTGAGACGCATATACTATATATGATGTTGATGATTGTGGCTTACAGCCAATGAAATCCCAATAGTTATTATCTCAGAAAATTAGAATAATTAACATAAACCACCTTGGAAGGCTTACTAAGCATTTAAAATGGCCCCTAAGTTTGGTTCAGTAAGCTACACAATCATGGGGAAGACTGCTGGCTTGACAAATGTTCAGAAGGCAGTCATTGACACACTCCACAAGGAGGGTAAGCTGTTATGGCAATAAATAGTTAATAATTTTATTGGAATAATTGAAGCCATTTCAGAACCCTTCCAAAAACATGGTTATGTGATCCTTGCACTTTCCTCTAGAATTTTCTGTATTGTATAAATGTTTTGATTTAGAGGTAGCCGTATAGAAGCTCTTATCAGATTGTTCTGAACGTCTTGTACGACTTCAAGGCTAGTGTAAGCTAAGTAACACACAGAATAAAATGTATATTCAGCATAATGTGACGCAATTATCTAGTCACACCCCTTTGCACATCCCTTTAAGGATAAGTAATAAAACTGCTAGCTTTCGCTTTAATAAAGGTCTTTGTCATGAAGCTCTACATTGACAACGTGTCAGCGTGGGTTTTTTCGTGACGTGCACGCACCTATACACAAAGCATCCAATTTGGCGGCAGACAATTAAGAGGACAGTCTCACCCGAAAGGTGTGGGGGGCATCCATTACAAAGCCACTAAAGGTCATTGCTAAAGAAGCTAGCTGATCACAGAGTGCTGTATCCAAGCTTATTAATGGAAAGTTGAGTGGAAGGAAAAAGTGCGATAGAAAAAGGTGCACAAGCAATCGAGACATCCACAGCCTTGAAAGGATTGTTAAGAAAAGGCCATTCAATAACTTGCAAACAAAACCTCAGTTCAGCCCTCGGCCTCCCAGGAAAACACGATCCACACCGTCACACGGAGTCGCCCCGTCCTGGCAATCAAGCATCCAGCAAAGGTAAATAATCTTCCAGCGAACTCCGGAAGGCAGATCCATGTTACAATAATCCTTTATTGTTTCTGATTAAAATTTCTTGATACAGGCAGTGGACACCCCAGTGAGGAGAGAATCCCACACGTTTCCACTCCAGTGAGTCATAGTCATGGATAAGAACACCCCAGCATAGCGGCACTCAATCTTTTCTAGACTAGTCAGACCCTGATGTACCCGGTGAACAGTACGCTGGACTTGTGACTGATATTCTGCAAGTAAAGGTAAAGAAACTTCCAAGAGACTGTCTCCTTACCTTCTTCCTGCGACTTCTCTGCACCTCTCCTCACTACATCTTCCACCATCATATCTCCTCCAACCACCACCTACTACAACCCCCCAGGGCTTGCTCCTGCTGAGGGGAGTAATCCACCTTGCTGCTACTTCATCTATCCCCTTGGGACCCCATAAGCAGCACTGGCTACGTGACACTTTGTACCCAGAGACATTATCCAAAAGGAAGACCCACATGACACCATAACATGCAGGGAGATGTGAGAAGTCTTGTCTTGTTGCCAGGGGACTTCATAAACATCTGCCAGACACACCAGTGCCAAGGAAACAAGTCCTAATATTTAATTACACATCACTCCCCTAAATATGACGATCATAAATCTGACACCTGGAAAAGTATGCGATCATAACGCATATTTCTACATAATTGTGCGACCTTCCTAACTACCTCAAACTTAATACTGGCTGGTGGTAAGACCGCAAAGTGGTTCTGTGTCCTACCATTGGAAAGCTAAAATCATAACCAAAAGTATGGCAGCATTATCTTCCACCCACAACGCTCCCAGGTAAAGTTATGACCCATAGTAGCTTTTGAATATTACATATCACAACCCAGGGGGTGTGAACTGCAGGACAGTCCATGGGCAGGACAGGGGCCGGCACACCGAATAAGAATGCCCGTCCTCCACTGGATTTGTGTATTACTTCTGAGGAGGCGCTGTTACATCTCAAGCTGGAGTACACCCAAAGGAACCTGGTTGGCTCCACACTGCCTCCTTGTTGCCACCAAGAAACAGGTAACGGATTACATTTGTCTGTAAATCTATGTGTATCCCATTTATCTTTTATTTGCATAACAGACTGTAATATCTGTCATATCTTTATAATACCTGTACATATATTACTATGTAGTGTGCCAATAGGGCGATTAAATATACATTTAGTTTTGAGTTGCTCTTTATCTTTTTTATAATTCTTTATTTTGTTCTTTTTAAAGTGAATCAAAATGACAATACAAACAATTCCACCGAATGTTGTAGACTTGAAAAAGGTACTGCATACATAACAGAACAGATTTGAAATATATCCACTGTACATCTTCATGTTAGTTGACAATAAATCAGATACTAACCAGTTCTGTTCATCTAACACTCTAGAGAACCATTGTGTAAGATAGGGTTTACACATGGCATATCAACTATAACCAAACATTATTATCAATACCACCCATTTCAAAGGTAATATTGATATCTGTAACTTTTAAAACAAAAATAGAATTGAAGAAGAGCATAGAATCGACAGAAAGAAAATAAATTTGGTCGGGGAGGGCGGGGTGATGGGGGGGGAGGCGTGGGAGGGGGGGAACGCTAGGCGAGAGGAACAAGAGAAAGGGAAGACGAAGCAGGGACTTGTTGTACAACTAGGTGTCTCGGTCCAACAGCAGTTGATCATAGTAAGGAGTTTGTTTGAAGTCCATCCAAGGCTACCAAGTGGCCCAGTATTTCTCAAAGGAGTCTCTCAATGAGGCTGTCAGCTCCTCCATCAACATTAATTCGTTGACTCTCCCTAACCAATGGGACAGGCGCGGAGGCGAGGCCTTACCCAAAGAGCCGGAATACAGGCCCTGGCCGCGATAATAAGGAACTTCACTAGTGAGGTCTTATATGTTTTAGATGAGATGTTTGTCAAATGTAGCAGCGTCGCCTCTGGGGTCAAGGGGTCCTGGTAACCCGTCACCTTAGCAATCACAGCCCCTACTCCCTCCCAAAAAGGCCCGAGAGTCTCACAGCTCCAAAATACATGGACCATGGAGCCCACTGCCTTCCTGCAGCACCAGCACATTTTGTCTGCGGATGGATAGATTGCGTGCAGTCTCTCCGGCACCCTGTACCACCTAGACACAATTTTTTACCCAGCCTCCTGTTGTTTAGACCTTATGGAGGCGCTATGTGCGAAGGTACAAATTCTGGTAATCTGCGAGTCTGAAAATTTTGTGCTTAGTTCCGACTCCCATCTTGTTACAAAGTAAGGTGGGGGCTGATCTGGGGGAGAGTTCAACATCACATAAACCAAGGACAAGACGTGCCTCACTGGGCCCACCCCCCTGCAGAGTCTCTCGAATTGTGTCAATGGATTTGTGTAGCAGCCACGTGATTGGAAGGAGCGTAGGAAGGAACTTATCTGTAAAGATCTCCACCACCCCAAAGGTGTGGGGGGCTCCATGCTCCTCAGCTGAGCCAAAGATGGCCATTCTCCACCCACCCCAAAGGACTCAACTCTGTCTTTGTTTGCTGCAATCCATGATCTGAATACTCCGTCATATGTAGCCGGCTCAAAATTCGGATGACTAAGTACAGGGGTGAGCCTGGAGTACGTGGGGATCATGAAGGATCTGGTCCAAAGGGAAGCACAGTAATTCACTGTCGGCCCTATCGTTGGGTGCGTACGAACCTCTGACTGGACCACAGGCAGCAGCCAGGGGAGCCTATTGAGTGGGACACAACAAAAAGATTGCTCTATCCCCACCCATGCCTTCCCCCCCACATTCCTGCACCAATCGACCAACCTGGCAAAATGTACCGCCAGGTGGTAGAGTTTAAAATTTGGAAGACCGACACCACCCTCTGATTTTGATCTGGACATGGTGCTCTACTCATTCTGGCCTTCTTCCCGCTCCACACAAAATTTGTCTGGATAGAAGAGAGAGCACGAAAAAAGGACGAAGGAATCTTTACCGGAATCGCCTGTAAGAGGTACAATAATCGGGGAAGGACATTCATCTTGAGTATCTGGCAGCGTCCAAACCAAGAAAAAGAGGTTTTGGACCATCTGTCACAGTCTCGTCTGAGTGTAGACAACAGAATCGGAAAATTATTTTTGAATAACAAATCTGGGTCCGCAGTCAATTTAATCCCCAGGTATTGAATGAATAGGTTGCTCCACTTAAAACCGAAAGCGGACTGTAGAGTCATCTGCATATGCAGCGATCTTATGTGAGACCCCTCCAAGATCGATCCCAGCTATGTCCGGATTTGCTCTCACCTTTCTGAGCAGTGGCTCTATTGTGAGGACAAAAATCAGGGGAGAGAGCAGGCACCCCTGACATGTGCCGTTATGTATTTCAAAATGGTCTGAGAGGCACCCATTTACTCTAACTCTCGCCGTCGGCCCTTTATACAATGCCATAATCCAATTAATCATATTTGGACCTAGTCCGAGGCACAGGAGAGCCTCCCTCAAGAATTGCCAATTTACCCGATCGAAAGCCTTTTCGGCATCTGTTGATAAAAGCAATGAGGGTAACCCCCTGCTCCTCGCCCCATGTACCAAATTGATGGCTTTGACCGTATTGCCCCGTGCCTCCCTGCCCATCATGAATCCTGCCTGATCTGGGTGGACAATTTCTACCATAGTGGGAGCCAGTCTTGTCGCTAATATTTTATAGGCCTGTAGCTCGCACATTGAGCTGGGGCCTTTCCCTCTTTAGGTATCACCACAATATGTGCCCTGAGGGAGTCACTATGGGGGGGGCGCCCACTTTTCAATTCATTGAAAAAATTTAGAAGGTGGGGACAACGTGTCTTTCAATTTTTTGTAATAGACAGACGAAAACCCGTCGGGTCCCGGCGCCTTACCGTTTTTTAAAGTTTTAATAGCATCCATCACTTCCTGCGAAGATATGGGCTGTTCCAGAGCCTGCACATCGCTCTCTCTCAACTTCGGAATATTAGCTGATCTCAGATACTCCTTAACTTTCGGTAAAAAGTTCGGAGAACACGTGAAGGGGTTCTCCAGATCCACATGATACAACCTCGCATAATAGCTTCTAAAAGCTTCTGTTATTTCATGAGATGTTTGAGGCACCCTCTTTGCTGCTGCCACCCCGATACCCGAGAGAAATGTCCTGGCCCTCTGCTGCCTCAAGGCGCCCGCCAGCAACCTACTCGTCTTATTCCCGAATTCATAGAACTGGCGCCTGCACTTTGCTTTCTTATTGAGTAGGTCTCGCAGCTCTTCACGTGCCCTGCACAGTTCTAGAGTCACATCAACCCCCTGTCATCTCTTGTGAGCTGTTTCGAGTGACCTCAACCTTGTCAGGAGTGTGTTCAGTACTGTGTCCCTCTCCTTTTTTAATCTAGTCCCGTGTTTAACCAGTAGTCCTCTGATCACACATTTATGTGCCTCCCAAATTGAGCTGGGAGATGTCTCCGGAGAACAATTCTCCTTAAAATAATCTGACATGACCTTCGTCAAATCCTGCATCGTTAGCGGATCTTCCAACAATGTTGGGTTCAATTTCCAGTGCCACTGTCTTGAATAGACTTGTGGCATCTCTATTTCCAGAGTGCATAAAGCATGATCAGAGAAGGAGATGGAGTCCATATCTGTCTTCTTAATCAGAGTCAGATCTTTGTGTCCTATAAAGAAGTAGTCAAGTCTCGAGTAAGAGTTATGTACCGACGAGTAATAAGAGTAATCTTTGTCATGTGGGTGTTGCAGACGCCAAGTGTCTATCAGCTGGTGTTCGTGTAAGAGTCTTTTCATCCCACGTAGGCTCACAGCCGACGTGGCATGAAGTCCCGAGGAGGCGTCAAGATCCGGCTCCAGTGCGACGTTGAAATCCCCCCCTAGAAGCAGTGTACCCTCCACAAACTCCCCCACCTGGTCTAACAGGGATTGTAAAGTCCCCAATTGATGTGTATTGGGAAGATACAGTGATGCAAATGTAAAGAGCTGTGACGCAATGCGTCCCTTTACTAAAATCATACGACCCTGTTGGTCGCACTTTGTGTCTACAAGTTCCCACGGGATCGAGCGGGCTATAAGTATACTCGTTCCCCTGGACCTTGGGTCAGGAGAGAGGCTGTGGTATGCATCAGGGAAACCATGACTGGTCAATTTATAGGATTTGGAGGCACTCAGATGTGTCTCTTGTAGAAACGCCACTTGTATACGTTCTTTACGTAAATAATTTGCCAATATCGACCTCTTACCTGGGCTGTGGAGGCCCCTTACGTTGATAGTTCCACATCGCAGCGAGGACCCGCCTCCACCTGGAAACATCCCCGGGACCGGCATTCCCGTCCCCCACCGCCTAGATTAAAAGGTTGAACTGGAAGGGGGGTTGGGGTCAAGAAGTATGAGAAATTAGAAAAAAGGGTAAGATAGATACAAGAAAAATGTTAGAGGGAAGATAAAAAGAAATTTGAAAATTCAGATAAAAGCTCAAAAATTACAAGAACCAGAAAACTACAATCTTCTAGCTAATTCAACAATCCTCCAGACTATGCCGGAGGTATCCGCAATCCCTTCCAAAACGGAGGGGAAGGGTAATCGGGAGAGAACCTACTGAAGAGATTCTTTCCCTCAAGGTAGGCGTGAAAAACTATGCGGCAATCCCCCGACCGCCGACTAATCACTTATCAAAAGTACCTTTAAGTTCAAGGGCAAGTTTCAATTGTATGTAGCATACTACCCGTCGGGGGAGATGTAATGCAGCTGGAGAGTTTGGATTGGTATGGGGGGCAGGGGGTAAAAAAGGAGGAAGGGAGAGAAAAAAAAAATAAAATAATTTTGGGAAGATGGAGGAGAGGGATAAAAACGAGACTGAGGCAGGTGGTGAACCACCACAGCTTTTAGCACAACATTACGAGCAAACGGGTATAATTTAACGATCGACCATCACGTTAAGGAGCGGGGTTCAAGTCGGGTTGCGTTTCCGATTTCTGCGTTTGTTGGGTGTCTCCTCCGAGTCCCAGCGTCGTCTCCGAGGTGACTCCAATGCTCTTTGTTTCCCACGGACGTTTTGCGGGATGTGCGGCAGATGAATCAGTAGCCAATTAGGATCGCGTATTGGAGCTATGTCCAGAAACCGAAAAGATCCGAGGAATTCATCTGGTCTTCCAAGGGAAGACTGTGCATCTCCTTTTTTCACTATGAGGTGAAACGGGTGACCCCATCTATAAGTTGCGTCCACTTCACGGATCCTTTTTAACAAGGGGCAAGCAAACGTCTCATGGCCAGGGTGCGAGCCCAGACGTCCGAGAAAAGTCTGATTTCCGCATCCTCCCAGACCAATCTGCCATAGTGCCAGGCATGTTGTAGGATGTCTTCCCTGTCAGTGTAGTAATGTAATCTGCACAATATACCCCTGGGGCCAGTAGCTCTCGAGGACTGTTGCCGATTAACCCTGTTGACTCTATCAATCATGACTCTGGCCTCTTTCGGTT